>OZ012663.1:64994054-65594054 GCA_963942545.1 Oxycera nigricornis | reverse complement strand
GTTCCACGCCGTCATCTTTGCCTTAATTGACTTCACAGCCAAAACCCGGCAACCTCGCATACCAATCTTTCCGACTGCTGTTCACGCATGCCGCCTTTACGATAGCCGACACAGCATCCCGCTAGAAAAGCAGCTTCACGCCGCTTGTCTACATGGTACTCGGACGGGACGACGATGAGAATGCACGCAGCCCCGTGCATTGTAATACGGAGCGGGCAGCCAGCCAGCGGTCAATCAGAACTGGCCGCCTCCGACTCAAAGCCAGCCGCCTTTGGAGATGCACCAGCAGCCACCGGCATACGAGGTCAACATCGTCGGCAAATTTAGGCTGCCGTCATTTTGCCGAGCTAGTCCGGAGCTATGGTTTTTCCAGCTTCATCTCTTGCCAGAGCAGACACGGCGCATGCTTGTGCTGATCAGAAATCAGTCGCTGGAGAAACTCGCAGCTGTTGCAGACGATGCACACGACATGGGTCTGGCAGTAATGTCCACGTCGGCGCATCCAGTTACGCGACCGACAACATCTTCATCTGGCCATTCGTCACCACAAGGTTTCTCGGATCAGGTCACCGTGAAACAAGCGGTCCTGCGTCTAGCGATCGCGCAGTAAACTAGCTTGACCCGCGAGGCAATCCAGCAACCACGTGCCAACGCCAACACGCAGATCCGCGCACGTGATATTGTTGGTATCACAGCAAGCACGGATCTGCGGCAATCCGCTGCAGACACCACGGTTTAATCATCGACCTAAGCAACCGACGTCTTTTAGATAATCGCATCAGCCTCTCTACGACCTTTGCTCTTGGCCCAGCTCCAACAATGCATTCCATAAGTGCCGTTGCTAAACCATCAATCTTGGAGGGCGCCATAGGAGAGCCGTACAGGCAGATAACCGCTAAGTACGCCAAGATAACTCTACGACCTGGTGAGTTGGCCTCAATCGCCGACCTACCCGTCAATCATCAGATAGTCACGCATGGACCGTCTGTCTTCACAAGACCTCGTCGCCTCGTGGGAGAACGCCTAGCCACAGCGAAAGCCTAATTCGATTTCTTATTGGAACGAGGCGTCATTTGACCTTGGTCAAGCCAGTGGACTAGCCCCTTGCACATGGTGCCCAAAGACGGCGGCCGCTTGCAAACTACCGGGGACTACCGCCACCTCAATGTCCGCACCATTGCCCTTCATCAAAGATTTAATCCAGGAGGCCAGCTGTTCAGTATTCTCAGTCATCGACCTCCAGCGGGTATTTTATCAAATCCCGGTCACTCCCGACGACATCTGCAAAACGGTAGTCACTACCTCTTTTCGGCTGTTGGAATTTGTGGTAATGCCTCATGCTTCACGAAGCACAGCCTTAACGATGCAGCGGACTCTCAACCATCCTCGACGCGTCCAGCTCTGCTATTGGCGCGCTGTTAGACAAACAGCGGAACGACGATACTTGGGTCCCCCTAGGGTTATTCTCAAGGAGGCTGTTCGAGACCGAACAGGGATACTCTACCTACGACCACGAGCTTTTGGCGATCTTCGCTGCCATTAAGTTTTTCCACTGCATGCTGGAAGGGAAGCACTTCATCGTCTACACTGACCATCGGCCGCTCACTTTTGCATTGACGAAACGCTCGGACAAAACCTCGCCTCGCCAAAGCAGCCAATTGAACTTCATCGGCCTACTTGACACGTGGCTGGAGTTCACACCGGGCGAAGACAATATCGTCGCCGACGCACTCTCACGCGAAGAGACGGTTGAGGTACCCGCCGCACTCACCACTCGAGCCATTAGCAAAGCACAGGCTACGGACAAGCAGTTGCCGCACCTCTTGGCAAATCCCCGCCTAAAGCTGCATCAATTGGTGTAAGAACGTTATTCAGTGCACTACGTTGAATTCGAAGGTGCCATCAAGCCATATTTGCTAGTCGCGTTACGCCGTCAAGCCTTCGACACTATCCATCAGATCTTACACCCCAGTGGGCGGGCCATCGCAAAGCGCGTACCGATGAAATTTTTCTGGCCGAGCTTGCGGAAGGATGAGTTTCGCTGGGCCAAACAGTGCATGCCATGCCAGCTTTCGAATGTCCATAGTCACAATCGCGCCGAACTCGGCAATTTTAAAACGCCGGACGGGCACTTCGACTACATCAACGTCGACGTCATTAAGCTGCCACAGTGTGAGGCTGACGAATACTGCATCACCATCATCGACCGCTACACGCGCTGGCCTCAGACAATACCAATGGCAAACCTCTTAAATCAGCTTGGTCGCCTCCTGGGGGCCAATCACGTCCACACCACACCGTACCACCCACAGGCCAGTGGCATGGTGGAACGGATGCACCGCACTAACAAGCGTGCTTTAAAGTGCGTTCCCGAGACATTTTGGCTGCAGGCGCTTCTGGGGATTACGTTGGGATTGCGCACCACGTTTAAAGAAGACCTGCAAGCTTCACGGAGATGGTATTCGGAACGTCACTCCGAATCAGGGTTGCCAAGTTGGGGGTTTTCACCCCCATTTTAGTGTATTTTACATACCTTTGGGAAGAAATTGGGGGTCAGTTAATTTTATTTTTATTTTGCGGGTGAAATGGGGGTTTTATCAAATTAATCAATTGTTTGCAAAATGTAATTTATGAAATCTGATTCACTTATTGCACACTAAAAATAATTTTATTGTGCCATTCGAAGACTTCAAGTATTGGCATATCCAGCAAATTATCATTGATACCATGGAATTCATGAATGTGAGGCAGAAATTCCTGGGATTCCCTTGATGGGCCAAATCAAACGACAAATGTATGTAGGCAAACAGTGCAGTAAACTTGTTGTAGGTGTGTAGATAATGTGTTATTTTTACATATTTCAATAAATTACACATGAAACTCCAAAAATATATTAAAAGTTTTTCTTTAATTTCATTATGCTGCTACTTGTGTTAATTTTAAGTCTCGAAAGTATATTTGTTCTATTTTGACTTTAACTCACTATGAAATACAGATGAAAATTTACTTGCTACGTATAGTTGTTTGACAACATTTCTGCTAATTATCAATGTTTTTTGTATGAACTTTGTAAAAAAGATTGCTCTCAAATTATTTGTTTTTTTTTTAAAGAATTTCGTCCGATTTGAGGGTTTTTATTGAAGTTTTTGGGGGCGAAGAGTGAGAAAAACCTGGTAACCCTGCTCCGAATTCCGGGCGAATTCATCGCACCTCAAAGAGCACCAGCCAGCTGCCCACAGAACTTCGTCACAGACTTGCGCCGTCTCTTCAAAGCGATTTGCCTGGTTCCACCCGCCAGACAAACCGCACCATCCGTTTGTGTTCGCCGACCTGACCACTTGCGACTATGTGTTCGGGAGCGTCTCGGAATTTCCCGCCGCCGGCGAAACCCACACGGCGAAAACAAGTTCTGGCCCACAGTAAAGGTACATCCAGTAGGTTGTTTCATATATAGGCGCACTATCATGTACGGCCCGCGGTTCTTCGGAACAACGTCAAATGTTTGTTTACATTTAGCATATGTTTGTTGACATTCATCATATGTTGGCTGCCATTTATCATACGTTTGCTGCCATTTACGACAAAATGGCAGCTATCTACTGGTCGGGGCACTGCCATGCACGTTTCATGCTAGGCGTGAAATACGCCGTTAGAAACTTCGGTTCATTGAATTACAATGGTGAAACGTCTTTGCTGACACAAATTTCATTTGCTTTTGACAAATTGATTGAGAGAAAAAGCCAAAATGACTGAAAATATGTCTCTTGTGTTGAAGTGAAAGGTGAAGTCCGCGAAAATGCTTTATCCGCCGCAAATCTGGCAGTGCTAGCCATTCGTCAATTTTTGCAAGCACATGGCCAGCGCATGGCCAGCATATGGCGCCATTTCTTCGAAGGAAAATACGTGCCTTTGGGCTTCGATTGCATACTGGGTCTACCTATACTGTGTTCTGGCCTCGCGGCAATTTTTCTCTTGCCGGCCAGTTTCGCTCTTCACCCGGAACTGGCCAGACGTTTGGCTCCGTTCCCAACACAACATTTTATAAGCGCAAGAAACCAAATAAAGTAAATAAATACAATTTTGCATAAATTTATCTGTGTTTCACTTGTTTAAAAAGTTTTAAACCTTTTATAAAACATCTTATCTTATGTAGCTTATCTTTTCTTCGAAGCACAAACATTATGATTTGACCTTAAAGGGACATAGCATCTTCACATTTTGGAAAAACCGAAAAAAAATAAACTTTATTAGAATAAACCTATCAAAAAACGATTTTAATAATATGAAAGTAAAATTCATTAAGTAAAACCATGGTGACTTTTTTTCGATGAATTCAAAACACTATTGGTTATGCAGGCTTACGGTTTTGATTTCATAATCGAAAAAAAATGTGTCTTGCACATGAAATGAAGCATCAAGCAGAGAAGCAGAGCCAAAAAAAAACAAAAAAAAACCGTTGACCATAGCAAAAATTAAATTATTAAAAAAAAATGCTGATAAAAAAGTGCATCATCTTCAAAAACGTTCAGCTTACTATTAAACTAATGATAACTTTGTCAACTTACTATAGCCTAGCAATGCATTGAAATCCTGATTTGGTTTAAAACATCCGCAAGGAAATTTGGGTAGGATATCACCATAAAGTTTCCACAGATGAGAATCCTCAACACTCTAATAACTGTAGGTCAAAGTGCGATGGAACATGCAGAGTAGCGAGATGATGCAAGAATCAAGCAAGCGGGAAACGCAGTACTGAGGCGTCTAAAGAGGCTAAATTTGCTCTTAGAGAGTAGAAATCCCAAGGAGAGGAAGAATTCGAGCGTGAGGAAGATAAAATAGAAAGAGCAGGCACCGCAGCTTGAATTTAGCAAGATTTTTTTATAAAACAAAGATGTATTATAAATTAAAACGCGATTTTATCAAAACAACGGTTTTCAAGTTGGTGTGCAAGATAAAAAAAACAATTCGTTCTGGAAGTTGAACACATTAATCTACGCCTGTTGATGCTCAGAATGAGCTACGGAGGAAAAAATCAGCTATCAATTTTTAAAGTTACAGCAGATTTTTCTAGGTAAAACACGTCGATTTTTGAAGACCCCCCGCCATTTTGTTGTTTTTTATCCAATTTTCTTGTAGTTCATTATATAGCGGCTTTGATGCTAATTAAAGCCAGGTTTTTGGTTTTTCGGAAATTTTTCAGTAAGCAGTAATCGTGCACACCGTGATTTTTTGATGTTTTTTCCAAAAAATTGTAGCGGACGACGGGTGGCCAAAAACAATTTTTTGTGTAGCTCAATGCTAACAAATTATGTGGGCAATTAAGATATGTATATTTTTGTTTTTAATAAAAACAATGTATTTTCCAAAAATTAAAACTTCGAAAATTGAAAGTGCCATGTCCCCATAAATAGAAAACTTTTGGCTACTTATGTGCATCGTCATGCCTTCTACACGACATAGGAAAGAGAACGGTTTTCACATTGTCTGTTATAACTAATATCGAAAATAATAAAATCTTCTTGTTTGCATAGATGTTGATAACGTCTTTTTTGAAATTACATTGTTTATTAATATATGTGTTCGTTTCATTTTCTTGTGAAATAAAACAAGGGAACATATTTTTTCATTAAATTGAATTTGGTTAATAATCGAAAAATGGACATATGATATAATTACTCGCGTAACGACAAGAAAATCGATTATATTTATCCTTCCATTAATCGCTCCCAACATTGACTATCACATACATATGTGCCCTGTTTGTTATCTTTTCAAAAATGTATGTTGGTAGTAGTAACTTTGTTAAAGACAGTGTATAATGAGTAAAAATGATTGAACTTTCCTCTATTAAAGTTTAGTATGGTGTTTAGAGATTTATCCGAATCTAAGGATTTACTGTTATTCAAAGTCGATATTAAACAACTCCACGACATATGTAATACGTCACTCACCTGATATGTTACCATACAAAATATCATTGGAGAGCTCATCGCTATGGTAGTCTTCATCTTCCGTTAAAAGATAAGCAGTATCCAGTAAACGACGTCCCATTTCAAAGTTTTTGTCAGATATTTTGATTTGATTCGATTGACTTTTTTGAATGCTTTGTTCAGCTTTGTTAATGATATTTTCAGGTATAATTTTATTATTTCCCATGGTATTGAACGGTGCTTTACTTTCTTTAGCCAAGACTGGAATAGTCACAACGAATACATAACAGTAATAAAAAAGCGGAAGGCATAGTATGCGTGTACTGAAAGCCAAATTTCGGTAACTGTTTACTATTAAAAGCACATCATTAATAAATTTTGATAGCCACATGAAGTTGACTATACCATTATCATTTTTAATTTGAACACGCCTTCTTGCAATTCTAAACATATTGACATTTAAATATTGGTCCCTCGACGCACTGAAACCAAATAACTTCGCACTAAACAGGGCACAGCTACGTGAATCTCAAACTAAGATTATTATAAGCGACTTAATATTTTAATTATTTATTGATTTGATTTCTTTTGAGTTTGAATAGTTCTGCAGGATTTTTCACTAAGCTATTAATACACATATTTACTTCTGAGGTTTTGCGTTGCAATATGTTTGGCTGCGTTTCACCTATGATATATGTACATTGAAAGTTATGACTGCTAAACTAAATCAAACTCAAATTCTATGGGTCATTTCACATATAAAGAAAAGTGTTTTTTTTTCGAAAGCAAACTCATAATAGTTTCAACACTATGCTTATTGTGTACTGAAAACTAAATTAATGCCTGCTACGAAACAGCGCATGTGTAAACTTTGTAGCTCAAAAAGTTTATCATTATTCCTTAGTTGTGTCTACATTTAGCTTGAAATATGCATGAATTTGGTTTCACGTCGCATTTAAACTTAACCAACAATAGTCGAGTCAGTCAGGAAATTATGTTTTGAATGACTGGAAACATATTCATATAAACTTATACTAGCTAAGTTTAGGCATAGAAAAATCAAATTATGGAAGGGTCAAGATGAATTTACAAGTACGTTCATCTGATTCAGTCAATATCTAAGTTTGCCTCGAATTCATAAACGCTTTGTACTTTCCGCGAAGATAAAAATAAAACGCTACTGGTATGTGCTTCCACTGAAAGTTTTATTCTTGAAAAAGTGGTATCTCTTCATTCCATTAAATAATTTATGTATTTGTAAAATATATGCTAACAATGATGATTCTGTTACCGGAAAAATAAAATCACCAATATTCCCAACTGTGACATAATTTACTCTAATATGAATATACATTATTGTGAAACACGCAAGTTAGATAATAAGGCACTCAAACGTTTGAAGAGGTTTGTTGTTTCAAAGAGTAATTTTTACACAAATAAAAATTAAACACATAGAGTATTTAATAATAAAAGGAAAAACTGGAACCAATAGTTAGGATAGGATTTAGAAACAAACGATTATTTTATACAGATTAGCAAATTCATTTCAGAATATAAAAAAATTCTTTCCGTTGTCACCACCACTATTGTATTTAGAAAATATATAATTTCACAAACGATCCAAATTGCGCCGTAAAAACATGGTATTTTATGTTTATCTTACTTAACAAATGTAATGCGTTTTAATATTATTGAGATTAAGAAGTAATCTGCACAAAAATATATGTTAATGTTACGTTGTGGTGGGATATTGTCATTTGTTGTAACAGTTTCAAAACATTGACATTTTTTGAGTTGCAACAATGTTATATTTGAAAAAATTGAAAACTAGAGGTAAAAAACGATGGCTCAAAAGAATTTTCGTTTGGTCTAAAGAAAAAGTACCATCAATTTCTTATCGCGGCAAAGTTTAGTTTGTTTGCATTTTTACAAGATATATTTTTTTGAAAGTTTAGGCTCAATTTGAAAATAAGTTGAAAACTTTTAAAATTTAGCGGAAATACTTTTTTAAAAAAGACAGTTACAAGGCTATTTTCATATATTTTTTCGAATTATAAATTTGTATGGCATACTGTGAATTATTTCAAAAACTATGGAAAATCTCACTGTTTGAAGTTTTAGCAGAAGTGCTCATAGCTTCGATACCATGCTTTATAAATCTTTTCTTAAGCAATTTTTTCTACAGAACGAGCAATGCCCTGCAAAAATGGAAAAACGTGAAAAATTCATCCGAAACTGGGCAAAAAAAGATTTACAGAAAAACTGGAGGAAATTTTTGCCATTGCAATCAAGCTTTTTTGATTAAAATCAAATCAGATTTTTCAGAACACTAAAACTTTAAGGTGAGCGAATGTGATATCGAATCTACTATTCACTAAACTATAAGTTTTCATAAATTCGCTGATTTTTTTTTTGCAACATTTCGTTACATTTAGTCGAAATTAGAACGCTCGCTGCATGTTTGAATCAATGTCTTTAAGGACATCTTTTAATTTTTATACTTATTAAAGAGTTTTTAAAAGATCCCCAGTACTGAATGAATCTGGTTTCTCGTCGCCACTGTTACATTCATCGTAAAGCTGGGTTTTGGCCATTAATTGATTCATCATTGATGCCACACTCATATAAATTTTCGTAGCCTTTTTGGTTAAATCCTTTTGATAAAGTGATAACATTTGAAATTCATTTTTCAGTGTTCAGTTGCCATACTGATTTTTAGCAGTGTTTAATGCTTTACATCATTAAGAGCCGAGACAATATTCTTAATACGATTTAAAATATTATATTGTTTATTAGCTGTAAGAGATATATCCTTTTCTACTTTATTCAAACTATCGCTGAAAATCTGTTTCATGTAACTTATTGTCAAATTTACAGTTTTTATCCAAAGGTGATATCAAAGCACTTGTATGCAGTGTAAAAATACTTTCACGTTTGGATGCGTTGAATTGGGTGGTGCGTTATTTAGTATTGTCAAAATAGCCGATATGTTAAAATAATCTGATCTTTATATGAAAGATTTATTTATACAGTTTTAGCTTAATATAAAACCGTTATTCGATAAAAGAAAATTGCGAAAGAAAAGCATGTCTAATTTTTAAAGTGTCTGGTCGTTATTAATCATTTTGCTACCATCCCACTCAGTGTCTGGCTACTCAACCCATTTGCTAGTATCAGGAGGAGAGTTTCAACGGTAAACGGTTGGTTTAAAGGCTCTGGTATGAACAGGAGTCGGAATTTTTTTATAAAATTAGCTTGAAGTGAATTGTTCAGTTTTTCAACTGGTTTCTAACTAGAAGTTGGGGAAGTTGATTTTTGTTCGACTGTTACAGCTCTGAGAGCTACAAGCACAAAAATTAAAGTGAAATTTTTTATGCTTGTAAGTTCGTTTGGTTCATTTCTTTTGAACGATATTTGAAGTAGCCAAAGTCGAAAAGTATTTTTCAGGTGTCATTTAAAGTGCCTGAGTAATGTGCTGAGTATGTTAAATTTTGCTAGGAGTCAGTTCAGATTTTTTTTGATACATCCAATTCATATCTGGCACGCAAGTTACACATGCATCCCATACTATACCCGACATACCCTCTATCATACATACTCCTCCTACCCCGAAACCACGAATATCCAATCAGTCACGTACAGCCAATTTCAATAACATAAACACCCGGGGTAACTCACCAAATAATCCACCAAATAATATAAACATCCCGACAGAATCAATCAAAACAACCCACTTCTATCCAAATACTCAGCCCAACTCTAAATAAACATTTTCACATTTAATTGCAGGGTCAACCCAAAATCAATTATAAAAGTCCACGATTTATTGTAAACAATTCACATTTAATTGCATGGTCAGCCCATAATCAATTACCAACGTCCACGATCTATTGCAAACAGAAGATCGAATTATGAATGCTGATGCAGCATACCAAATGTATAAATACGCCAAGCCCTATAATAAGAGACTCAGTTCAAATTAAGAATTGTAAAGAATAAAAACTTGGATAATTAGGAAATAAAATCCACCTTTTTTTAAAATCAGTGTTTTATTTTGGCAATTCCGCGTCGAAGAAATTGACCGATTTTTTGAACAAACCTTAAGCCAAAAACGTAACTGGCGCAATCGTCCGTCTGAAGAAGGGAGAATCCTCTTTCAACAACAAAAGAATCTAATCGTGACACCGCTAAACACGATATGTTAAGTGTTTTCATTCGCAATAGAATTAGTGCATAAAAACTTAAAATTAAAAGTAACAAAAATATCCTCTCCAAAGAAAATTTGGAAGGATTGTGTAATAAAATAAACAACCAAAAGTGAAACAAGTGCATCAAGACAAAGAACTACGAGATCAAGCTGAAAAGGCACACAGGTAACGTAAGCTATAAGGTAAAACCTCTCCGCAAAAAAATGGCAAACCAAGAAAATGTCCCACAACTACCGCCATTACCATCAATACTACCATTAGAACTACCTTTCGGAAAGCTGTTGAAGGAAGCCAGAAGATTACCAATATACAATGGTAATGATGAAAAATTCCCTAAACTCCTGGATCACAGAAGCCAATACGATACTTTCATTAACACCAGCTGGGAATCAAACATCATATATTTTCCGATTAATAATCAACCGGATTCAAGGAAAAGCACGTCAAACAATGCAAAAGATACCAGACCTAACTTGGAAAACAGTCCAGGATGCCCTCATTTCTACATACGGCGTCACCGAATCATTCAACCATATTGTCAATTCAATACATAAGGTTAGCCCTAATAATATAGATATTATAAACCAAAGGTTAGACGATCTTTTGAACAGAATAAATATAAAATATAAACAAAGTCCGAATCAAAATCAACATTCAGAATTCAACCCTGTACGAAACGAAAATTTAGTGTTGAACAAATTTAGAAGTCTTCTACCAGAATATAAAATGTTTCTCTTAGAAAGTCGAAATGTCCAAACCCTAGATCAAGCTTATAACTTACGTAACGAGCTACAATTAAATACATTTGACAAAAAAATTGACCAAAATTCGCGTAAAAATAATAACTATAAAAGTAATTCACACCCAAACAATTTTAACAACAATAATTATAACCAAAACAATTTTAACAATATTTATCGACCAAATAATTTTCGAAATAACAATAACCCTAACAAATATTCTCAACCAAACCATGAAAATAATTATAACAGATTTAACAATTACAATAACCAGAATAATTATCGCAGATTCGAAAATAATAACCATTTTAACAAAAATCAATTTCAAACTAATAGACAACAATTTACAAATTATAAACCAGAACCAATGCAAGTCGACAATTCCAATATGTATAAACAAGAAAAAATGGATACAGATTTTCTAATACCTGCCTCGGAAACCCTCTACCTGTAGTATATTTAAACATTGACAACGAAATAATACCGACATTAATAGATACCGGCGCATCAACCTCAAGTCTAGATAAAAACTGCTTAAAAAACCATAATAGAATAAAATTAACAAACCATATAACAGTATTAGGATTAGGAGGAGAAACTTACGTCACAGCTAAAATAAAGACAGGAATGCCCAAAGAATTCGATTTACCCCATTCTCATAAAATTCTATGGAACGTAATGGACTTCCATAACAAAACCTTTAAGGCAGTCATAGGAAAAAATATTCTTTTCCCTATAAATGCAAAAATAACTTCAGGAGAAGGAACTCTTGAAATTAATAACAAAATATTACATTTCACATATGCCGTACCCCAAGAAGAAAACTTCTTAGAGAAAAAAAATAATTACACTCCCAAACAATCAAAAGAATCCACTGATATTCTTTTTAAAGATCTGAACAATGAAGAGATAGAAAGTCTTAAAAACCTCCTCAAAAATAATAGTGACTTATTTTACAAAGAAGGAGATATTCTTTCCTGTACCAGTCAAACCAAACATGATATAGTCAAAAAATCCAACAAACCACTATACTCAAAGATATACAGATTCCCTCAGGTACACGAGAACGAAGTTACCACTCAAATTAATGAAATGCTAGAACAAGGTATTATCCAACCTTCGTCATCTCCATACAACGCACCCATTTGGATTGTACCAAAAAAATGGACAATTCAGGGAAAACTAAATGGAGAGTTGTAATAGATTATCAAAAACTAAACGAGGAAACTACGGAAGATAAATTCCCAATTCCAAACATAGAGTCAATTTTCGATAAATTGGGAAATGCCCAATACTTTACAACTCTTGACCTCGCTAAAGGCTTTCATCAAATTGAAGTGAAAAAAGCCGATCGACACAAAACCGCTTTTTCAACTCCCCAAGGACACTACGAGTTCATTCGAATGCCCTTCGGATTAAAAAACGCACCCGCAACATTCCAACGTATGATGAATAAAGTTCTCAGAGAACATATTAATAAAATATGTGCTGTATATCTCGACGATATTCTAATATTCGCAACATCCCTCCAGGAAATGGAGACTAATATAAAAATAATATTCGAATCTTTAAAAAAAAATATAAATTAAAAATACAAATCGATAAATGCAAATTCCTTGCAAAAGAAACTAACTATTTAGGTCATATCTTATCAGTTGATGGCATTAAACCAAACCCAGAAAAAATCAACGTAATAAAAAATCTTCACATTCCAGACACAACAAAAAAATTAAATCTTTTCTCGGAATAACCGGATATTATCGAAAGTTCATAGATAATTATGCTAAGATACACCTCCATTAACAGACGCTCTAAAAAACAAAGTAAAATTGACACTAATAACCCTAAATACATTGCAGCATTTGAAAAACTTAAAGACCTAACTAACTAACTAATTATCCTATTCTTAGATACCCTGACTTTAAACAAAGATTTAAACTTACAACCGATGCTTCAGATAAAGCAATAGGCGCAGTCCCATCCCAAAACGGACATCCACTTTCATATGCAAGTAGAACCCTTAACGATCATGCACGTACTTATTCCACCATAGAAAAAGAATTACTGTCAATAATCTGGCCAACACAGTATTTCAGACCATATTTATACGGAGTTCAATTCGATATTAAAACCGACCACAGACCACTCGTATGGTTGAGTAATTTAAAAGAACCTAATAGCAAACTTCAACGATGGAAAATAAAAATTAACGAGTATAACTACAAAATAGAGTATGTATGTTAGTAGAATTAATCCTGATAACCATGAGATAAATCTTAATGACGAAATAACTAGTAATATGGCAACAATTCATTCAGGGGTGGAAGATCAACATGACTTTATACCCATTAGAGAAGGAATTGTAAACATATACAAAACACAAATCATCATCGTCAAAAAGAAACAAAAGGAAATAAAAACCGTTCTTTTTGTTCCAGATTAATGGTTGGTGCCATAATTAGATAGGGAGCGTGGTTTCGGGATTGTTGTTTGATAACGAATGGCATATGAAAGCACCTGAAGAATCGATGTAGCTGGTGAGTGAGTGAAGAGCTGTTGCAACCGATCTCCCTTTTGTGTATGCGTGCTGCGCATTAGAGAGTGGTTTCAGAATAGCTCTCAGAAGGATCTCTTTCAGTCGCTCCAGAGTTTTTAGCAGAAACGAGGTGAGACTGATAGGTCTGTAATCCTTAGGTGAGGAGTGGGATGTTTTACCCGCTTTAGGTATGAAAACTATTTTTGCTTCTCTCCACTGCTGTGGAATGTAAGCCATCCGTACACACGCTTTGAAAATGGCGTTAAGTCATGGCAGTGCCGTATTGATTCCCTGCTGGATCTCAACAGGTGAGATATTGTTCATGCCAGAAGATTTAAAAGGTTGAAATGAGCTTATTGCCCAGCGTAGGAGCCTGTCATTTACAGGCACAGTAGTTGGCATGCAATCCGGGAGCGTGTGTGGATCTGCTTTGTCAACCACACCCTCACTGCCCGGGAAGTGCGTATCCACGAGAACGGACAGAGTCTCGGAGCTGGATTTCGTCCAGACTCCATTTGCGTCCTTAACGGACCCTAAACATGAGGGGGAGCTCGTCATGACTTTTCGCAGGCGACTCGCATCCTTGGAGTATTCTATTTCTGCACAGAAACTTCTCCAAGAGGTGTTTTAGCCTTTCTGATAGAGGATTTGAACTCCTTCAGTTTTGTTTTATAAGAACACCAGTCATTAGATTCTTGAGCCCGATTGAAGGACTTCCTACATTCCTTCCGCAGCTCCGCAATGTCACTATTCCACCATGGGGGTTTGTATTTCCCTCTAGGCTTCGTTGGACTACATGCAGACCTTGCTGCGTCGTTGAAGGCCAATGTAAGGGTCCCAACGGCTTCCTCCAGACCGGGTATGTTTACAATCTCTGGAGGTCTGCCTTCTAGCGCAAACTCGAATACCGATTGGTATTTGACCCAATCCATCCTCCTTTTGTTAATGAAGGTTGGATTTGTCGGAGGGTCAGATGCCAAATCGAACCTTATGTATAGGTGATCGGAGAACGAGCACTCTTGCGATACGTGCCATCCCTTGATAGCTTGGTTCAAGTGCTCATTCGTCAGAGTGATATCCAGAACCTCTCTATGGCTTGCCGTAATAAAGGTAGGATCCTCACCTTTGTTAGCTAGGGCTAAGTTATGTAATAAGATAAATTCAAATAGTGACTCACCCCGTTTATTCGTGTCGGTGCTACCCCAGATGCGATGATGGGCATTGGCGCCCGCTCCGACTATTAAAGGGATGCTTCTTGCAGTGGCTTCCCTTGTGATCCTCTGCGATTGGAACCTTAATGATGCAAATATTACATCTAGTTTGTGAGATAAAGTGAATGACAGAAATCACCTTGAAGAGCATGATGACAGTTAATGATTTTTTATTTTTTATTTTATTTTTGTAATCCTGAGAAAAATTTTGATGATATTTTCACAAGAACTGTTTGGAGTATATAAATTATAGAAACATTGATTACTTCGACTTGAAAATAACGTTAAAAATTTATTGTTTTTAGAAAAAAAATGTTTGCACTTTTTTTTCAAAATTAATAAACGGCACCAAGGATTTTTTTAAAACTTGATAGGATCAGAAATATGTCAATACGCGTCAAATGACACCTTTATCATACAAATAGTATGTTTGGTTCGCGAGATATAACGCATGACAAAAATGACCTTTAAACGGGCAAAACAGCAAACCTCCCCGACCGAAGTTTTCAAAAACTAATCAGCTCTTAAGATTGCAAAGACGCTTCGATTGACACCGTAACAAAGTCGATACTACTTTGTTTACATGAGTTATGCTCGTAGAAAAAAGTGTCCACGAACGTCCTTACGTACGTCTACACACACTCACACATACATGTCCCTTTCTAAAATCACTTCATATATACTCTATACTCTCAAAACGCAAAGAAATGTTGAAAATTTTAATTCCGATTTTCGAAGCTAGTACAAGAACTTCCTATATACTGGAAAGTTAAAAATGTGGTCTAAGTGCGACCCTTGAGGCCCACACTACTAACTTCTCAGTGAAGTGAATAAAAAAGCTTTAATTTGTTTTTATCATTAGTTACTATTATCAAGAATTACCTTTAATAAATATTATTATTCTATGTTATTATAATAACTTTTATTATTTCTACCAATTTCTTTTCTAACCATAAAAGCTTCGGTAGAGGAAGACATCTTCACCATCTGTTCGTCCCCTACCAAAGCCTTGGCAACCTCATATTCCTCATCCTTCTTGTCCTCCTTCTCGTCCTCCACCTCGTTCCCCATCTCGGCCCCGGGATCCACAACCATTATTGAGGGTATTTAATTATTATTTACAATAATCATTCGTTATTAAGAATGTTTGACCGTTACTGAATAATTTTAATTGAGTTTATATATACAATTTCTAATACTATTTGATTGTCATTAACAAGATTAAATTATTTATAACAATATCAAATTATTAACTGCATTAGCGTCTCTACTCCCATTCACCCACACCTGATAGTATAAGTTTGGAATTTTATAAACTAATCTTGATTTTTTTTCAAATTACATTTTTGACAAATTTGATCACAATTTTGCTAAAACACACAATAATAACAACATTACTATGAAGGTATTTGGGATCTGTACGAATTATTAGCGCATTTAAACAGTTTAAAATGAAGTATTTTTTGTCTTTTTTTCAATTTTTTAATCCTCAATAAAAAACGGCTTAACCCATTTAGCTGAAAATTCATTCAGTTTTAAGTTACGTAAATACGCGTCGAATGAAACCGGTCACACATCAATGTGATCTTTGGTTCTTGAGATAATCGAGACAAAAAATAATTCCGAACGCACATACGCACATACGTACACACACACACAGAGATCCCTCTAAAAACGATGGATGTGGATTCTAGAGACCTTAAAACGTGAAGATATGTCAAAATTTTGCATTCGCAAAATCCGCCCCATTACAATAACTTCCCACTGGGAAGTTAAAAACGAGCTCTTCATTTTTTGGTTTTACACAATACATATAACAATTAAAAGACAAAACGTGCATACAATTGGGTTTGATCAAATGTAAAACTATTTATTTTATCATTGCCGTTGAATCAGAAGTTTTATCGCTTTAATGATCAGTTTTTTGTTAAACTTTTGATAAGATATTTGAGAAGCTGTTTAACACTCTGTGTACCCGGTTTTTTCATTAGCTGTGTGATAAGTTATAATAAGTCAATTGATCAACAGTAGAATGAACTGAGTAAATATTTGTTGCAATGTTTTCTTAGCTCACTGATAATCTTTGTGAACTGCGATTAGATCTACTATATAAGCTGATTAATCATCTATACGATCAGCGAAGGGCTGATTGATAAGCTATATGGTTAGCTATTTGATCAGTTGTTGGCCCAGCCATTGGCCAATGTGTATCATGAGCGGTTTTATGAGCTCTTTGATCGATTGTTCATAAGCTGTTTTAGGTACTTTAGGTACCCTTCTTATCCGGTGTGTGGTCGCCTATTTTATCAACTTTAGAATCATTTAGATGATTGAATCAACTGTTCAGTCTACTTCTGTACTGTTCGATTAGCTGTTTGCCCAGCTGTTGAAACAACTATTTAAACAGATATTCTATCGGCAGTTTGATCAGCTACTTCACCTATCAGCTGTTTGAATCAGATATTTGGTCAGCTTGTTAGTTGGCTCCTTGATCACTCAAGTTAGCTGGGACAGCTTAATGATAAGGTGCTTGATCAACTATACGATCAAGTGTTTATCATCTGATTCCACAGCTCGGCTGTTTGATCGGACATTTGATAAACTGTTTGCTCAGCTCTTTGATTGGTATTTTGATTAGCTATGGACAAGCTGTTTTATCACCTGTTCAACCAGCTGTTTGATTAGATATTTAGCTGGTTGTCGGATCATCTTTTTGACCATCTGATTTTTATGTTGTTTAATCAGCTGTTCAAACAGTTTGTTGAATAGATACTTGGTATTTTGAATATCAGCTGTGTTTTAGGCAATTTGGTTGCTTGTTTAGCTAGCTTCTTAACAAGCATTTTGATTAGCTGATTGATCAGTATTTTAATATACTGTTTGTTAAACCGGCTGTTTATTTAGCTGTTGATCTAGTTTCCTTAGCTGATTGTTAATCGCGAGTTAAAGCAGCTGAGTGGAAATTTGTTTTGATCAGTTAGGAGTATTTGATCAGTTGTTTGATCGGATATTTGATCAGTTAGTTGATCAGCGGTTTAATCAACTATTTGACACGCTGTTTGGAGAGCTATATTTCTTGTTATTTTTAGATAATTGCTGTTAGAACAAATTTTCATAAACGTATACATCGAAGATACGATAAGCTACAAAAAATGCTATTTGATAAGCTTTAACATCAGCTCTGTGACTAGCTTTTTCATCGGTTGTTAACCAAATTGTTGATTCAACTGTTTGATGAGTTGTTTGATTAGCTGTTTGATCAGGTATTTAAACTGTGTTTTGATCGGCTTCTGTTTGCAGAGCTGTTTCCCTATTTCTAAGATCATCTGTATGACCAGCTGTAACATCAACTTTAGAATCAACTTAATGACCAAATATTTGACCACCTGCTTAACCAGCTGTTTAATCAGCTTATCAATAGCTTAAACTGCTGTTTGGTCAGTTGCTCGATAAGCTATTCAAATACCTGGTTGATCAGCTGTTTGATCCGCTGAATGATTAGCTGTTTACTTAGCTTTTTACAGCTTATTGCCCAGCTGATTACCTGTTCGACAAACCGTTGCAAATCTTTTTCGGGCAACACTCACTACTGCTCCGCAGCCAACCCTGGTCACGGTTTGGGCAATCCCACCCGGTTAAACCCGCGAAGAGGAAGGAGTGTGGGAATATATTTTTTGAAATAGCGCCTTCCGTTTCTGCGCCGGGACTGCCCTGTCCGCGAATCCGGAAACGGGAGCAGAATTCGCGACGACTCCAAAATCACCGACCGAAAAAAGTAATTCAGATGGGAAAAAAATAGTCCAACCCACGACGCCTGTTTCAGCACTTCACACACTAAGCGCAGATTCAACTCAATCACTAATATATTTTCCTTTGATTCACTCAATCACTAATATATTTTCCTTTAATTCACCTAACTAACCCTAACTAAGCTTACTACTACTTTCAAATTTCCTCCTTAATCCTACGCCGCTTGCTGACCGTACGCCGCTTTGTCTTCCGTTTCCTGCCTGGCCGTCCGTTTGCTGCCTTGCCGTCCGTTCGCCCTTTAGCTTTTCCACAGCTCACAACTCCGCACCAAAAAGAACCAGACCAGCGCCGTCCAAGACTTCGAACCCAAAAAATCCCGTTAGCTGGTCTCCCGGTGATATTTATGGGATACCCCGTATCCCGTTCTTCCAGTATCGGCGGTCAACGGCCGACGAGTTTAATGACCCCGTCTAAGCTTTCTTAGCTTTGGGACCGGTTTTGATCGACGCATGTCAGCTGGCAATCGAAGCTTTGTGGGTTTGGTCAGAGCGTTGCACCTCGGGGCGGGGCGACGCTGTGGCTGCTGTTTGTGGGATGTGGTTGGAGTGTTGGTGAAATAATCGTGGCAGTCGTTAACCATGGGGAATTGCAACTACCAGTGGTTGTGGATATCACAGGCGCATAGTAGGCTCCATTGGCGTATCGTAGACCGGACAGAGCCTGGATTTGGATCTGTTGCGGCGATTGTGTGAGCGTTGTTTGTGTCGTGATTGCTGGCAACTTATCTGCAGGGTCTGTGACTTGGACTGTAATGCATTTGCTGTTGAAGATTCTTAAATTACGCAGCCTCGCGCATGGTCAGGGACACTCCAGCAAAACCTTGCTACCTACTTTGTAATCGAACATCATATACATCTCCCCTGTATTTATATAATTCCAATAATCCTTACCTAAATCGATATATATATATAAACATATACATATATATATATATATATATCTATACATATATATATATATATATATATATATGTATATATATAGTAGAATCTCGAAAAAGTTAACTCGCGTAAAAGTTAATCGCTCGGTTAAGTTAACTGAATTTCAGCTTCCACGTGCCGCTCTGAAAAGTTAACTTTTCAGTTAACTTTTCTGAGCGTATGAATTTTTCAAACCAACCGCTTTTTTCGGTCACTAAAGGGGCAATTTGGCTCCTATCAATACGATAGTGAAGACGACATTCCGTTGTCTAAATTGATTAAATCAAATAGTGCTTACGACGATACACTTCGAGAAGTTCAATTGTTGATGTCGAAGTTGGGTGATAATGTTGACATCAGCATTGATGTCATTGAAAATTGGAACAAGGATCAAATTGCGGAAGATGACGATGATTTCGAAGTTTCCGATAATGATAACGACGGATCAATTATCGAGGAAGATATTCAACAACCAAAAGTGAGCTTCTCGAAAGCAGTTGAAAGCATCAATATCTTGATAAAATGGGTTGAAAACAATAACGATGCAAATCAGATGGCAGGCCTTGTCCATATGCGTACGAAAATGATCAAGAGCTATTACACAAAAGAAAAGAAACAAACAAGTCTCGACTGCTTCTTCAAACGACTCCACAAAAATTAATTAATATATCGCACGAAAATGATCCAGAATGACTGAGAACCATAAACCAGCCGGTACAAATTTTTTTTGTAATGATGAAAACTAAGTCATTGAAATAAATTTAGCGTGTTATTTACGAAAAATCTATACTTATTATTGTATTTTTTCACTTTTGAAAACCACTTAGAAAAGTTAATAGTTCGAAAAAGTTAATTACCCTTGGGACATTTCGGTTAACTTTTCGAGATTCTACTGTATATATATATATATATATATACACACACATATATATATATGTATATATATATATACACACATATATATATATATATATGTATATATATATATATATATATATATATATATATATATATATATATATATATATATATTATTCATTACACATTACACATTATCAATTTTCAAAAAACAGCGTTTACCCGCACGATGGTTTGGGGTCTTCAAGAACAGGAAAGTCCCATATTTTGCCCGTATAGGTTTTTGGGTCGACCACGTTGCGTGGCGAACGTAACAAAACTATTCAGTCAGATGTGTAATCAGCATTTTGAGTCAGGTATTTTCCTATGGTAGTATCAGCTGTTTGATTTGCTTTTTGGTGAGATTCAGCCATCCAAACTGCCCGATTTACAAATTCGACAAAAAAATAGTCCTAAGGACTTCAAGCAAAACAACAAACTTTCTGAGGCTCGACCTCCTACTTTACTTTAAGATTATTCTCGCGCGCTCATCGAAAAAAGCTATCGCGAATGTAACGCCAACCCTAGAGATAAATTTCAATCTACTTTACCAGCGAAGGACCCAAAGAGAACCGACGGAAAGCGAACGAAATAGAAACCGCGCGAGCAAACTAGCTCTCGGGTGGCTGAGTCACTGCTCGAGGGAAGAAGATGTCAGCGGAGGCGCGCCGGACATCGGTGTTACTGTCCGGGCCCACCCTGCCTTAGCTTAGCGCTTACCAAGTAGACATGTGTTGCGCGCTAAGCCCCTTTTACTTACCCCTTCCTTAACGAGCCCAGTTTCCTAAAGCCGGACGGAGGGAAGACTCTTAGGGAAACTCTCTGTTTAGGTCTATTACTCCATGTTTATTTTAAGTTCAATTCATATTTATTTAATTTTTAGCATAACAAAAAAATCGAAAAATATCTACAAGCTAAACACATATTTTTAAGAAATATTAAGCATAAGTGCTTGTTTTAAGTACTCGTTCGGAATCGATACAACTACGGTGGAAGTGAAACGAATTGAGAGGATTAAATTGGATTCGAACTAATTATTTGCTAAAAAGATGAGATGAGCTTTAAAATATGACGATAACATTATTTACTTAATTCTTTTACAAAATGTTTTTTTGTTTCTGTTTACATAATATTTTTTCTCTTTGTGTTTTCTTTTAATATACAGGACACTTAATACATAACTAGTATATATTTTTGAATTCAATTTTTCAATTAATATATATATATGATCGTTTATATTTTTGCCGATTTGTTTTTCTTTTCTTTTTAAATACACTTTTTATTGCTCATAACAAAATAGGCGGTTTAAATCTAAAACAAAAATGTACAAATATAAATACTGTAAAACGGAGTAAGTAGAAAACTACATATTGATTCAAGAAACAAATCAAGGAAAAATAATCTTTAATATGATAGTCTCAAGAACAAATTCACCGCATTTCATTGATGTAATAAACATGGTGGGTATTATTATGTGTAAATGAATCATTGAACCAATCTCTATAATATCATAAGGGTATAATAATTATATTCCACAAAAATTAGATGCATAAAATTCGTACTCTAAGTGATATGTCTCAAGTATAGGTATTATTGGCACCAAAAATCAAAATCTGTGAACCCGCAAAATTTCATTTCCTATCACTTTTTGCTCCAATGCCAGATATTTCTTCACAAAATCTACTATCATATTTACTTAGTGTTTCTTCGAGTTCACGTGGCCGTAGATCGGGATGTGATTTTTGAAGGTACGAACAGATATAATCACTACTTGCACTGAGAGGATGTACAACGAGAAATGTCGATACTGACCCAATACTTCGAGCATCATCCCTTTCGATTTTATCGATTTTTACCTGCGAATTATTCCCGGAAGCTTTTGAATTTGCAGATTCTTGTGAACATTTCAATGGTCACCGCTCAGATCGTGAAGGACTAGCTACTATATTATGGTCCAACACAGCTCAATACACCCCCACAAAGTCCGGATATGAATGTCATCGAGCACGTTTGGGAGCTTCTGGATCGAAAAACAAGAAAACGCGACATTAGAAGCGCTACAATGCTAAAAGAGAAGCTCATTGAAGAATGGGGTCAAATAACGCCTAACGAGTTAGATAATTTGGTTGCATTATGCCAAGACGCTTGCCGGCAGTTATAGATGCCCATGACGGGCCAACAAAATATTAGTATTAAGTTTTGAAATGAAATGTAATTTCCTTCATGAAGTTTTTGATGAATCTCATGATCGTACGTAGACTTTTGTCAATGCTATCTTTTAGTTTTTTATGAATAGGTTGTTGAGTTCATATTGGAGGAAAGACTTTTATTACAAGTCAATAAAAATAGATTATAAATAAGATTACATCATTACTTTTTCAATTAATGCTATGGGGCTCGTCAAGCAGCGAAAATAGGAGAAGCATATAGACTTTTGTCGCCCACTGTATATTCCTTCTTTTGTTTTGCCAAACTGTTTATTCTTCCTTTGAACACGTGATTGCTATTGAGCAAAATGATTTTCGTAAAAATCGGTCAACAGCGACAAATCTACTGGAATGCCTCAACATTGTCGGCAGAATTGGATATTCAAGTCAAAGTTGTTACTGTCTTCGTTGATTTCTCCGTAGCATTCGACATAGTAACCTTGAAATTTTGTGCCGAGAACGGCCCTGGTTGTACTCTTGTCTTTCTAATCGTATGAACAGAGTAATTCTATTTGGTGTACACTTTGATCCTTCTTACTTCCTCCAGGTAATGGCAAGGATCGCTACTTGGTCCCTTTCTGTTCCGTATTTACTTAAATAGTTTTCCCACTTTGGTTAATTCTTCTTTTTTATCTTGTTGTATGTTGGATTTAAAATTATTTCGTGTTATTGAGTCTCCAACTGACTGTAACAATTTTCAGAGTAATTTAGATGCGCTTATTAGATGATGTTAATAAATCTCATAATCTTCTTTTTAAAAACCTTTCTTTTCGTTTTTCCATTTAAACTGAGGTCAAAGATTTGAAAGTTATTTTCGACTGCAAACTTGAATTCGAACCACATTTTTCTAATGACGACGGCTGCATCATTCGAATGTTACAATCTTTTAAGAATGTTTCTTCCTTAGTTCTTCTATTCGTTTCATTTGTTCATCCAATCCTGGAATATTGTACCGTGGTTTGGTCGCCATATTTGCATTACTTGGAACGTAAGTTTATTTGTCAATTATTCTTCAAATATCGTCTCTCTCTCCTGTGCCTAACATGGAGCGACTTTATTTTCTTGATGTTCTGTCCCTTCAGTTTTGTCGGATTTATCTTGATCAATGTCTTTTTTACAAGTAGTATATTCAGACGAGTTCAAATAACTTGCTCGCTACTTTGAAATTTCACGACCCTTCGAAATCATCTCGTTCTAATGATATTTTCAAAATTCGCTTGGCGCCCAAAAATGTCAAGATAGGAAATAATCTATCTATGAAACATAACGTAAGAGGGGTCGAGGTTTATATATTGGACATATGTGATTAAGAAAAGTATCTTCGAAGAGCTTTATAGAACGAATAGGAAGAAGAAAATACCAGTTCTAGAATTTTTTTCATCACACGGAAACTTCTAAATGAATTTTGATGATATTTTTTGGCAGAGATATCACACGACATGAGTCGCGATTCCGAGTTGGTATTCGTGGATTTCGTTGTTCAGGTTTGTTGAGACCTTCGATGTGGTGGAGTATACCGAGTCCCCATATTCTGCACACTCCAACCAACGCGAATCCATAGCGTGTCTCACAACTATATCCACTTCCAACTGCTGAGTAGCGGAGCGCTCTTATTGTAGACTCAGCAAAAGTAGCGTTTGATCTAGAAACCGCCAATACTTCGTCGGTTTGTACGCCAGGGACATGAAAATTGACGTCAAGGATCGCCAATAATATTTTGTAGTTATCGATTAGAGTGGTGGCGCGAGTTGGGGAATCGCCTTCCTAACATCACGATCACACGTGCCATTAACCAGGTCATCAAACCGGGATCATCTTTCCAACACCATCGTCGCTACACGTGCCAGGTCATCAATCCATCGAAGAGAAAAATGCTAACTTAATAAGCCCAGAATGCAACCCAGTTCCGACACATATCGGATGCATAATCATCAACTTTTACGTTATAAATTGTTAAATGCAAATTGTAGAAAAATGAGTTGTAATTGATCAGCAGAAGCAGAAGCTCTGCTTAACATCATGTCGTCCAGCACAATCAGTAACGGGTCGTCCCCAGTGTTTGTAAATTCATCAGGGTTTGAATCCAAGTACTCTTTGCTTTTAAAAGGAATGTGTTTTAGTACAGCGTGCCGTTCAGCGTTACACCAAATTCCTTTTTTTAATTCAGGCTGTATTAATGACATACAGAAAATTTACAATAATATTATTTTGCCACATTCTGATTGTCCAGGAACCGTGGGGTGTAAAAGGATCGCCTCCTCGCGGTGCACCCCGGGTAACGCCAAATGATCCAACCGAATGAAGGAGTCAAACTGTACTCAAGAGGGGATGGTCACCCTCACGGACTTCAGACCTTTTACGCATGGATTTGTTTGAAACAGTAAGTAAGTAAGTTTATCTTAGTAAGTTTATCTCAGCTTACCAACATCAATGGGAGCTTGTCGCCCCCACGTAACCATGGACAAACCGGATGGAGGAGTCATAACAGTAGAATATACTTTTTGCTGACGACTTAAGAGGGAATAGTCACCCTCACGGACTTCAGACTAAAAGGACTCATGGTGTGTCAAAACAGTAGGTTGTAAAATACTTTGCTGACTGGCATCAAGGGGAAGTGGTTGACCTCTAGTAACCCATTGAACCAAAAACCGGATGGAGGAGTCAAAACAGTAGAGCTTGCTACTTTTGCTGATTGACTTACGGGGCATTCGTCATCCTCACGGAACTTCAAGACTACCCAGACTCATGGTGTGTCAAAACAGTAGGTTTTATACTTTGCTGACTGACATAAAGGGGAAGTGGTTGACCCCTAGTAACCCATGGACCAAACGGCGATCAATCCAGAGCTTGCAGGGGCTCAATTGAAGAGGTTGCGTTGAGCTTCCTCGAAACCTTACCAGCGGTATACTGGAACTAAGGGAACCGGGGCCCCAGGGACTTGTCCCTGCCGGTGTTGGTGAGGAGCCTGTGGAGGCTGAAACTTAGGGGCTGTGGTTGTACACCCATTAGCGGGTACTTTCATTACAATACAGTTTGGATCTTAACACATTGGTGTAGGACCCTTCTGTATGTGGTGTATCGGCGTGCTGTTGCGTTAACGACAGGGGTGCCGTTGCCCAAAAAGCGGCATGGATGATGATAGGTCCAATCTTGACCAAGGGTAAGCAGGAGCCCTGTCAGCTTTGAATTAAAATTGGCACCTGTATTCAGAAAAGCAGTACCCATACTTGATATGGACTATTGACTAGTACGTTTATGGGAGGTCTTCGTGCGAACATATCGTAACTCGTAGCTTAAGAAGCTCGTGGTGTTAAGACACACTTGTCAGGCCACCACGTAAATCTTAGAGTCTACATGTCCAGGAACCGTCATTGTGAACGGGTGTGGGAATTTCATCATCTTTGTTAATACTTTTTATATATAACTAGCTCGAAAGCGGTTCTGTTATTTATAACGTTAGCAAGATGAGTAGAAGACAAGTAGTTAATGAGCTTCATAAGGGAGCTCGCAGAAACTTTACCCGTCGTCGTGTAACTATAAGAGGACTAGATGATTTGTGACAGGCAGACTTGGTAGATATGAGTGATTCAATAATGTGGAAAACTTTTAGTGTGAAGGGTAATTTTCATTGACTCATTATTCTTAATAAACTGGTTAGTAAATACAATAGGATAAAACATCGCACTATAAACATGCGACCTGTGAATGTAAGTTCAACGAATGAAGTACATCTACTATCAAAAGCATGTAGGAAGTTGAAATTAACATCCAAAACTAGGTATAAAGTGGGCAATTATGTACGAATAAGTAAACACAAACCCCAAACTGGTTAACGGAGATATTAACGATAACTACTTCTGTTCATTGGTATTGTCTGCATTTACCACAGCCTCTCATGTGGAGGACAAGCATTTGCGCAAATCTCAAGACTGCACAAAAGCAGCTGCTGAAAAAAGCATTTATACTATCATCATATCGTTCTAGTATCGTCATAGCTATTTTCACACTTCTGATGGCTCTATGTCACAAAGGTATCAAACAAATGTTTACATTTATTCACACATTTATTTCCGTCTACTGTTTGAAAAATAATAAAAACACAGAAAATCACGTGTCTCAATCAAATACTAACCAAACCAACAACCATGTACTTTACCATTGCAATACCTCTTCCATTAAATTACTCATTAGCAAACTACAATAAATGACTGCCATCGGCATCCGACGACGCATCATCAACAATCTGAAATATTTAAACCAATTGCATTGCCTCTATCTCATTATTATTATCTTCAACTTAGTTTACATTTCAAATTAATTCGCACGCTTGATGAAAGCTCCATCATCACGCATGTTACATGTGCATAATTATACGGTAAGTATACGCTGTAAGCGTACATATTCAAATTTCCACGCAACCAATCAATGATAATTAGCAAAATCTTCACGTGCTAGCCAAGTAAACAAAGTTTGCTTACCCACTCTTACACCACAAGCCAAATCAACAATATCATGTTACTGCCTCAGCCCACCATTGCAGATAGCTCACGACGATCCGAAGATACCCTAGAAATGCACGAGTAAATCACAATCAACATTTTCCTGACTAAGCGAGATGCACACAGGTTCAGTTTCCGAGCTCGGAGACGATCGTGCAAATGTCCACTGTTTTCCCATGAATCGATACCCAATCACACAGGACGCACTAGTAACACATAAACCGCGAGTTAAATTCATCCGAAATTCTACCAAGTGTGACAGGACCAGAAGATCTCGCTACCACACAATCCGATGCCTGAAGTATCACGCTTTCAAACCAAATGTCGCACCTTCAGGTGAGATAAGCTTACCTCGCATAGAAATTCGCATTCAAGATCTAGCCCATTCACGGCATAAAAGAAGAAGAAAACTTTGTTCGGAAAGACGATACTTTCTATATGGTTTACACAGGGGGCGTGCCTAAAAAATGAACAAACTCCGGCATTGCTTGTCTTTGTGCATATCTGAATAAAATGACGGGAAAGCATGATCCTTGCTACTAAGCTTTTCGAACAGACGTAAAGGGATACATTTTTTAAACTGATGATTGTGCTGAGGCCGTGGACATCTTCGACGGCATGGGAGACAATACTTATACTGCTGATTGAGCTTAGACCGTGGATGTTCATGACTACGATCAAGGCGTGCCTACTAGAGGGTATATTTCCAAGACAATGAAAACAGATGAGATTGGTGTCTGATATGCAGATAAGGGAACTATTCATCTATCGTCTCATATTTCTGCTGCATACTGTGAGAAAAGTAATGTAGAAAATTATCTGCAATCGATTGCTCCTAATCCTAAAGCGGAAACACTTTCTTTTTGAACATTCTTTGGCTTTTGCAGATCAAGTTCTATAATTGACGCCACCTCTATGGCAAATAACTTGACGCGCAGCAATAAGACAATGATGAATATTGGTTCGTGGGGACACTGGTGACGCTTTCAACTATATGACAATGTAAAATGTCATAAGTTCACTTTTAATAGCTAGGAAGACTACACACGCTTTTCAGAGAAGTAAAGAGCTTCAAATCTATCAGTAAATATTGGCGGTTCCGAAAAATTTTGGGCGAAACGCTGTTTTTTTAAAATTGATGAAATCAAGCCAATTAATGAATTTTATATATATATATTTATATATATATATAAATATATATATATATATATATATATATATATATATACACGCACGATGGTTTGGGGTCTTCAAGAACAGGGAAGTCCCATATTTTGCCCGTATGGGTTTTTGGGTCGAACACGGTGCGTGGCGAACGTGACAAAACTATTCAGTCAGTTGTGTAATCAGCATTTTGAAACAGGTATTTTCCTATGGCAGTATCAGCTGTTTGATTTGCTTTTTGGTGAGTTGTTGGACAGTCGTTTGCATGAGTCAATTGTTTGACCAGATTTTAAATAAGCTATCTGGTTAGCTGACTGAGCAGAGGTTTGTATAACTGTTTGCCCAGTTGTTTGGTATTCTATTCCATTCTAATTGATAAAAATTTTTGGTAGGTTAATCGGTGATCGTATCTAAGTGCATGACTATGAGCAAAGGTGTTGAATTTTCGCCCAAAATTTTTCGGAACCACCAATATTTACTGATAGATTTGAAGCTCTTTACTTCTCTGAAAAGCGTGTGTAGTCTTCCTAGCTTTTAGAAGTGAACTTATGACATTGTACATTGTCATATAGTTGAAAGCGTTACCAGTGTCTCCACAAACCAATATTCATCATTGTCCTATTGCTGCGCGTCAGGTTATTTGCCATAGAGGTGGCGTCAATTATGGAACTTGATCTGCAAAAACCAAAGAATGTTCAAAAAGAAAGTGATTCGGCTTTAGGATTAGGAGCAATCGATTACATATAATTTTCTTCATTACTTTTCTCACAGTATGCAGAAGAAATATGAAACGATAGATATATAGTTCCCCTACCTGAATATCAGACACCAATCTCATCTGTCTTCATTGTCTTGGAAATATACCCTCTAGTAGGCACGCCTTAATCGTAGTCATAAACATCCACGGTCTAAGCTCAATCAGCAGTATAAGTATTGTCTCCCATGCCATCGAAGATGTCCACGGTCTCAGCACAATCATCGATTTAATAAATGTATCCCTTTACGTCTGTTCGCCCCTAATCGACAGTATAGTCTTGTCACAAGAGGCAATTATTAATGCTGTTAACGAGCTAAAAGTGAACAAAGGATCCGGCCCAGACTTACTTCCTCCTGGTTTCTTGGTTCGTTGCATAGACCACCTTGTCACTCCTTTGCACCTCATTTTCAATAGATCTCTGTCTCTAGGTGTCTTTCCGTCCTCCTGGAAATCGTCGCATCTTATACCTATTCATAAAAGTGGTGATAAGAGATATGTTGATAACTACAGAGGGATCGCTATTTTGTCAGTAATCCCCAAACTCTTTGAGAAGCTAGTCTGCGATATTCTCACTCCCATCGTAGACCCTCTCCTTAACGAACAGCAGCATGGATTTCGTAAAGGCAGGTCGACTTCCACTAATCTCATGATCCTAGTTTCTGACGTCCTCTGTGAAATGGAAAAGGGAAACCAAGTTGACGTGGTCTATACAGACTTTAGTAAGGCTTTTGACCGGGTTGATCATCAAACCCAAATACGTAAAGTACGTAATTTTGGAGTATCTGGTTCCCTACTCAATTCATTCAATTAAGACAGCCAAGTCCTCGTCCGTATTTAACAAACTCCTGCAAGCAAAGAAAAGAATAGCTGCAATCAGTGAAGACATTCGTTTTTTAAACACGTGTTTAAAAGAAAATATTACACCGCCTTCACATAGAGTAAAACTTCATGGAGGATTCCATAATGTAGACAAGCTGAAACTAAAAATGGAAAAACTGTTGCTAAGAAACAGTATAAAATGTAAATACCGAAAACTAGACGCGATTAATCTTGTAGCTTATAACGCACATCTGAAGTTGGCAAAGGACTTAACAATCGAAAGAATACCGGTGCAACCAAAAATTTTCAAGCTGCATAGAGCATTCGAATGTGAAAAAAGTCGCAAACGGCATACATTAACATGTAAACTTAGCAAGTTGAAACGAAATTTACAGCCGACCAACAAAATTATATTGCCAGAGATACAACAATTAGATAACTTTGTAATCAATAAAGCGTCAGAAACTTGCACGAATAAGGAGTAAGAATTTTCCAACAATGGACTGAACTTTGCAATAAAATTGAAACTATGCGTCTTCCATGCATAGTCGTGATTGATGTAGAAGGAGCAATTAGAGGTCTTGAACCGGAAGCAAAAGAGGTTGTACGGAAAGAATTGGGAGATAAGCTGAAAGCAATAAGAAGAGATGAAAATCCAAAATCAAATAAACATATAGAAATAGTGAAGAAACTACGAGAAAAAGATGTATTCTACCTTAAAGCGGATAAGGGCAATGCAGTTGTGATCATGGATAAAAAAGAATATAACGAAACCGTCGAAGCAAAATTAAATAACGGCAACTTTTTCCAGTTGCGTGCTAATCCTCTACCAGACTCGATCAAAAGAGTAGAGAAAACGCTGAAGGAATGCAAACATGTAATACGCAATATTGCAGAACTACGATCACCAAACCCAGCACTTCCTAGGATTAAAGTCCAACTTAAAATACACACGCCAGGAAACGAAGTCAGAGAAATCATAGCGGATATAAATTTCCCCACGTATAAAATTGCGAAATGGTTAATTAATGAGTTAAGTAGCCTGGGGAATTTTTATAGCAAATTTGCTGTGAGGAACACCAATGAATTAATAGACAAACTGAGCGATCTACAAAATATAGATGAGAGAGACTGCCTCGTATTTTTTGATGTCAAGGCCTTATATCCGAGTATCCCAGTCAAGGAGGCCATCGGGAAGCTGGAAGAGTGGATAACAAGAGCAAGCGCTAACCCGGAGGAAAAAAGACAAGCCAAAGCCTACGCTAAACTTGCGGCTCTCTGCATGAATGAGAACTATTTCAAATTTAGAGATAAGTTCTACAAAACCACATCAGGAACTGCAATGGGGAATCCGCTGTCTCCGTTAATCAGTGAAATCTTTATGGGGAGCATCGAAAATGAATTGGAAGAACAGGGAATTATGCCGAAGTTTTGGGTTCGATATGTGGATGATGTGCTGGCAGTTGTTACGAAAGATGCGATCGAAGAAACGCTAAATAACATCAACAAAATACATAAAACATCCAATCCACGATGGAAAAGGAGGAGAATCAACAGATATCCTTCTTGGACATAAAAATAATAAGGAACATTAACAAATTGGAGTTTGACATACATAGGAAGAGCACTCACACACAAAGGACAATTCCGAAATCATCGCATCATACATATACACAAAAAATGGCAGCATATCATAGCATGATACATAGGCTCTTAACAATTCCATTAACAAAAAAGCGGTTCATGAACGAACTCGAATACATCAAGGACTTAGCAGTGAAAAACTGATTTACAGGAGAATTATGAGCAACAGACAACTCTCTTCAGTCAACAGACCTCCGTAGAACAACATAGAAGAGCCAGCATCTTGTATTCGAGCTGTACGGACATCATCCGTAAGGCATTGGCCGCGTATAACATAGAACTAGTATCTAGGAGCTCGAACCACCAGCTGAGGACCTTGCTGGGATCGCCAAAAGATAGTCTCGAAAAGGACGAGTTGAGTGGCATTTACAAGGTGAGCTGCCCGGAATGCCCCAGCATATACATTGGGCAAACAAAAAAGCTGGCAAAAACGAGGTTCGAGTAGCATAAAAGGGAATTTGAAAAATGGAGGAAGGATGACGTCCGTCATATAAAGTCCATGGTGGCGAGACATATGATTAACAATGGACATACAATAACATTCAACAACGTTGAAGTCGTTAAGCGAGTGCGTAAAGCCCACCTATTGGATGCAGCCGAAAGCATGTGGATATTGAAGGAAGACAAGGACAATAGGATGAATCACGACGAAGGCAACTGTGCATCGAGCCTGGTGAGAGCGCTCAGTGGTCGAGTAGGATACAATTAGGATATAGAAAGTAGGTTAAAAAACTTAGGGGTATATAAATAGTCGTAGATCAGGTATAAGAAACAAATTGTGATTCGCACTGAGGAAGAAGGCACGTAGCCCTCGAAACAATTGTATGCGATAAAAAATAAATATTTACAGTATAAGGAACAACACAGTTTTTTTCTTCTCTTAAATCAACTATAAAAACCAAAAATGGACAATAAAATTGATTCAATGGGGGAGTGCTACGAAATAGCACTGAGCGTTGTAACGTGGCATTTGCATTGCAAATAGTCGTTTATGTTGTTAATTCGAGATATGAAATTTGTCAGTCGTCCGTATAGTGGCGGATATGAATGCAATTTGAAAAAGAAGACATTTTTGTCAATATCTCGAAAAATACGACTCGCACGAAGATGTGATGTCCAGCAAACATGGTCAAAATGCAGTTTTATAAAATTCTGGATCAGTCATCTAAATTTATTTTATTTAATGATGGCGCCAAGGACAAAATCAATAAAACTGCCACCGCACTGTTGCGATGGGACGTCTATCAGTTGAACTTCTTTTAAATAAATAAGAATAGAATTCAAAATTCCAAGAATAAAACAAAAAGTCTCTTCTTCAAATTCGACTGCGTTGCAATTAATTGCATTGTATGAGGAACAATTGCTGAAGTGCAAATGAAAAAAGCTTCTGCATTCAGAATTGCTTTTTTGTCAGTTTCTCGTAGCTCGTTCGTATTTCTACATCAACAAAAAGCTATGATTGTTCACAAATCTGTTAATGAAAAAAATCTTTTCAGCCTAAGTTAGTTAGCTTTGCATTAAGAAAAAAATATTCATATCAAACTAGATCAAAAAATTGCTTTTTAGTCCACATAAAATGTTTCAATGAAAGCTTGATGAAAGATTCCTCGTCACATTTTTTTTGCAAGCAAAATTAAGTGTTAAAAAATTCAAATATAATCAGGAAAATTAATTTGGTCGAAAAATGGTCAATTAGTATTCAACAAATATTTCTATCAGAAAAAAATACGGTTAACTTTTTCAATTAAAGAAATTTGATTTAATCGAACAAAACTTTTTATGTCAGAAAACTCTGTATTTACGCTTCAAAAGGATTTCAAAATCATTTTAAACATTTTCTGGTTTTGTTAAAAACTATTCAATTTAGTTTGGAAGAAAAACTTCCTACGACATCCAAAATCTATTACTACGTCTAAAAAGTATTAAAACACTCTTGAAAACATACTCATTTGTTTTCAAGGGACACTTCTAGTTCTTGTAAAAAGCAATTCGGGTGTAAAAATCAATAATGAAAAATTGTATACTAGTGTGTTCGTTCTAAGAACAAATAATAGTGTGACTTTCGTGCCATTTACCTTCGCCTGCAACACATTTCTTCAAAATATCGACGACTACGAAAGGGAATACTGTTCAGCCCACACCCACAAAATGAACGTTCATGCGTTCAATCAATATTAACTATGAGTTCAACAAGAATTGCATTCACTTTACATTTCAATATTAATGCAATACTATAAATTCGGGCATTATAACTAAGCAATACTTATTAATATAACGAACTTGCACTGAAGCTCACTAGTGATCTTCCTCCGAATCGTTTAACATTCTGCTTATATCATAAATTGTTATATTTCAGTAATGGCTTCAAGCATTGGGCCAGTGCCGATCGCCAGTGCTGGCGCATTGCCAACCCCCAGCCAGTGCTGGGCCAGCACTCGAATGCACTACTGGGCCAGTAGTCAACCAACACTCAGCCAGTACTGGGCCAGCACTGGCAGCTGACCGTTGGCCGTTCGTTGTACGCCAATGCTTGGCTGACGCTTGGCGTTGTTTCCACTGCCATCAAACCCCGCTCGGGGAATGCAGTTACTACCTATTCTTATTACCTTAACGACATCGTATTAAACAGGGCTGATCATGTCGTTGACCTCGGCGTAGTCTTAGACAACCAATTGCGGTTCAATCTGCAATATGACAAAGTCCTATCAAAGGCTAATATACAGCTTGGCTTCATTAAAAGACGAGCCAAGGAATTCAAAAACGTTTGGGTTACCAAGTCCTTATACACCACCTTCGTGCGGCCTCTGATCGAATATGCTTGCATAATTTGGAACCCCGTTTTTATGCTCCACCGCGACAGACTTGAATCTATACAGAATCAATTCTTGCTTTTTCCCTTGAGGGACCTCTACAACCCGAGTGTCTTTCATAGTCTTCCTTCCTACAAATATAGACTAGACCTTCTAAACTTAATGCCTCTTTCATCTAGAATAACACTAATTAGTGCCAGTTTCACCTTCGAAGTTATCAGCGGCGCAGTAAATATAGTAGCCCTTGCTGATAGAATAAAATTTAATGACCAACAACGTCGTACTCGACACACAACCCTGCTTAAAGAATATCGGCATCACACGGCCTATGGTCATAATGAACCGATAAATAGATGTTGCAGAATATTCAACACAATTAGTAACCACTATTCTCCGGGTATCCCTAAATCGTCCTTTAAACGTAACCTGACAAAGGCCCTATTGTCATCATAACCACGCACTCCCCAACTGAGCCTGATTAAGTTTTAATTAGACTAATTTACTTTACTTTAACTTATTAATTATTTATGTATTTTGTATTGTTTACTTGATGCCTTGTTTGGTGTAAATAAATAAAAGCTTAGTAGTAAGGATCATGCTTTCCCATCTTTTTATTCAGGTATGCACAAAGACAAGCAATGCCGGAGTTTGTTCATTTTTTAGGCACGCCCCCTGTGTAAACCATATAGAAAGTATCGTCTTCCCGAACGAAGTTTTCTTCTTCTTTTATGCCGTGAATGGGCTAGATCTTGAATGCGAATTTCTATGCGAGGTAAGCTTATCTCACCTGAAGGTGCGACATTTGGTTTGAAAGCGTGATACTTCAGGCATCGGATTGTGTGGTAGCGAGATCTTCTGGTCCTGTCACACTTGGTAGGATTTCGGATGAATTTAACTCGCGGTTTATGTGTTACTAGTGCGTCCTGTGTGATTGGGTATCGATTCATGGGAAAACAGTGGACATTTGCACGATCGTCTCCGAGCTCGGAAACTGAACCTGTGTGCATCTCGCTTAGTCAGGAAAATGTTGATTGTGATTTACTCGTGCATTTCTAGGGTATCTTCGGATCGTCGTGAGCTATCTGCAATGGTGGGCTGAGGCAGTAACATGATATTGTTGATTTGGCTTGTGGTGTAAGAGTGGGTAAGCAAACTTTGTTTACTTGGCTAGCACGTGAAGATTTTGCTAATTATCATTGATTGGTTGCGTGGAAATTTGAATATGTACGCTTACAGCGTATACTTACCGTATAATTATGCACATATAACATGCGTGATGATGGAGCTTTCATCAAGCGTGCGAATTAATTTGAAATGTAAACTAAGTTGAAGATAATAATAATGAGATAGAGGCAATGCAATTGGTTTAAATATTTCAGATTGTCGATGATGCGTCGTCGGATGCCGATGGCAGTCATTTATTGTAGTTTGCTAATGAGTAATTTAATGGAAGAGGTATTGCAATGGTATAGTACATGGTTGTTGGTTTGGTTAGTATTTGATTGAGACACGTGATTTTCTGTGTTTTTATTATTTTTCAAACAGTAGACGGAAATAAATTTGTGCATAAATGTAAACATTTGTTTGATACCTGTGTGACATAGAGCCATCAGAAGTGTGAAAATAGCTATGACGATACTAGAACGATATGATGATAGTATAGATGCATTTTTCAGCATCTGCTTTTGTGTAGTCTTGAGATTTGCGCAAATGCTTGGCCACCACATGAGAGGCTGTGGTAAATGCAGACACTACCAATGAACAAAAGTAGTTATCGTTAATATCTCCGTTAACCAGTTTGGGGTTTGTGTTCACTTATTCGTACATAATTGCCCACTTTATACCTAGTTTTGGATGTTAATTTCAACTTCCTACATGCTTTTGATAGTAGATGTACTTCATTCGTTGAACTTACATTCACAGGTCACATGTTTATAGTGCGATGTTTTATCCTATTGTATTTACTAACCAGTTTATTAAGAATATTGAGTCAATGAAAATTACCCTTCACACTAAAAGTTTTCCACATTATTGAATCACTCATATCTACCAAGTCTGCCTGTCACAAATCATCTAGTCCCCTTCTATTTACACGACGACGGGTAAAGTTTTTGCGAGCTCCCTTATGAAGCTCATTAACTACTTGTCTTCGACTCATCTTGCTAACGTTAAAAATAACAGAATCGCTTTCGAGCTAGTTATATATAAAAAGGATTTACAAAGATGATGAAATGGACCTGGACCATCAGAATGTGGCAAAATAATATTATTGTAAATTTTCTGTATGTCATTAATACAGCCTGAAATAAAAAAAGGAATTTGGTGTAACGCTGAACGGCACGTTGTACTAAAACACATTCCTTTTAAAAGCAAATAGTACTTCGATTCAAACCCTAATGAATTTACAAACACTGGGGACGACCCGTTACTGATTGTGCTGGACGACATGATGTTAAGCAGAGCTTCTGCTTCTGCTGATCATTTTTCTACAATTTGCATTTAACAATTTATAACGTAAAAGTCGATGATTATGCATCCGATATGTGTCGGAACTGGGTTGCATTCTGCGCTTATTAAGTTAGCATTTTTCTGTTCGATAGATTGATGACCTGGCACGTGTAGCGACGATGGTGTTGGAAAGATGATCCCGGTTTGATGACCTGGTTAACGGCACGTGTGATCGTGATGTTAAGGAGGCGATTCCCCAACTCGCGCCACCACTCTAATCGATAACTACAAAATATTATTGGCGATCCTTGACGTCAATTTTCATGTCCCTGGCGTACAAACCGATGAAGTATTGGCGGTTTCTAGATCAAACACTACTTTTGCTGAGTCTACAATAGGAGCGCTCCGCTACTCAGCAGTTGGAAGTGGATATAGTTGTGAGACACGCTATGGATTCGCGTTGGTTGGAGTGTGCAGAATATGGGGCCTCGGTATACTCCACCACATCGAAGGTCTCAACAAACCTGAACAACGAAAGCCACGAATACCAACTCGGAATCGCGACTCATGTCGTGTGATATCTCTGCCAAAAAATATCATCAAAATTCATTTAGAAGTTTCCGTGTGATGAAAAAAATTCTAGAACTGGTATTTTCTTCTTCCTATTCGTTCTATAAAGCTCTTCGAAGATACGTTTCTTAATCACATATGTCCAATATATAAACCTCGACCCCTCTAACGTTATGTTTCATAGATAGATTATTTCCTATCTTGACATTTTTGGGCGCCAAGCTAATTTTGAAAATATCATTAGAACGAGATGATTTCGAAGGGTCGTGAAATTTCAAAGTAGCGAGCAAGTTATTTGAACTCGTCTGAATATACTACTTGTAAAAAAGACATTGATCAAGATAAATCCGACAAAACTGAAGGGACAGAACATCAAGAAAATAAAGTCGCTCCATGTTAGGCACAGGAGAGAGAGACGATATTTGAAGAATAATTGACAAATAAACTTACGTTCCAAGTAATGCAAATATGGCGACCAAACCACGGTACAATATTCCAGGATTGGATGAACAAATGAAACGAATAGAAGAACTAAGGAAGAAACATTCTTAAAAGATTGTAACATTCGAATGATGCAGCCGTCGTCATTAGAAAAATGTGGTTCGAATTCAAGTTTGCAGTCGAAAATAACTTTCAAATCTTTGACCTCAGTTTAAATGGAAAAACGAAAAGAAAGGTTTTTAGAAAGAAGATTATGAGATTTATTAACATCATCTAATAAGCGCATCTAAATTACTCTGAAAATTGTTACAGTCAGTTGGAGACTCAATAACACGAAATAATTTTAAATCCAACATCCAACAAGATAAAAAAGAAGAATTAACCAAAGTGGGAAAACTATTTAAGTAAATACGGAACAGAAAGAGACCAAGTAGCGATCCTTGCCATTACCTGGAGGAAGTAAGAAGGATCAAAGTGTACACCAAATAGAATTACTCTGTTCATACGATTAGAAAGACAAGAGTACAACCAGGACCGTTCTCGGCACAAAATTTCAAGGTTACTATGTCGAATGCTACGGAGAAATCAACGAAGACAGTAACAACTTTGACTTGAATATCCAATTCTGCCGACAATGTTGAGGCATTCCAGTAGATTTGTCGCTGTTGACCGATTTTTACGAAAAACATTTTGCTCAATAGCAATCACATGTTCAAGGGAAGAATAAACAGTTTGGCAAAACAAGAGAAGGAATATACAGTGGGCGACAAAAGTCTACATGCTTCCGCTATTTTTGCTGCTTGACGAGCCCCATAGCATTAATTGAAAAAGTAATGATGTAATCTTATTTATAATCTATTTTTGTTGACATGTAATAAAAGTCTTTCCTCCATAGGAACTCAACAGCCTATTCATAAAAAACTGAAAAATAGCATTGACAAAAGTCTACGTACGATCATGAGATTCATCAAAAACTTCATGAAGGAAATTACATTTCATTTCAAAACTAAATATTAATATTTTGTTGGCCCGTCATGGGCATCTATAACTGCCGGCAAGCGTCTTGGCATAATGCAACCAAATTATCTAACTCGTTAGGCGTTATTTGACCCCATTCTTCAATGAGCTTCTCTTTTAGCATTGTAGCGCTTCTAATGTCGCGTTTTCTTGTTTTTCGATCCAGAAGCTCCCAAACGAGCTCGATGACATTCAAGTCCGGACTTTGTGGGGGTGTATTGAGCTGTGTTGGAGCATAATATAGTAGCTGGTCCTTCACGATTTGAGCGGTGTGCTTGGGATCATTGCCTTATTGGAATATCCAGCTCTCACTAAGGTCCAACTTATCGACCGATTCCTTAAAATTGTGTTGCAAGATGGTTTTGTAGAGATGGCGATCCCTTACACTATCAATAAACACCAAATTTCCTTCACCCGGCCACACTCCAAACCATCGCATTGCCACCGCCATGTTTGACTGTGGAAATTTCCACAGTCAAACATGGCGGTGGCAATGCGAAAAACACGGGAATTGACCCGAAACACCTAATTAGGTGTTTCGGGTCAATTCAAGTGTTTTTCTTTCTCCAAACTTTAGCTCTACCGTCACTTCCAAATATGCTATACTTCAATTCATCGGTGAATAAAACCTTCTTCCAAAAATCAAATCCTTTGTGGTAAATTCCAAGAGAAGAATCCTATTTTTTTCGTTTATAAAGGTTTTTTGCGTGGCGTTCTGCTGTGATAACCTTTATTATTTAATTTTTTTGAACTGTCCTTGGATGCACCGTGGTTACTCCTCGTTTAGCTATGTCTTTCGCCAATTTTATGGCATTCGCCTCTGGGTTTCGGTTCACTTCTTTCTTTCTGCGAACAAGCTTCTTCGGCCTACCACTGCGTGGCTTGTTTTCAACAATGAACTGTCGATTTACTTAAATTCAACAATTTGACTAGTTTTCCGAAAGATTTTGTTTCGTTTCGATGTTTTACCACAAAGTTCCGTACTTCTGATAAGATTTCCTTCCGAGAAGCCATCGTTACAGCTGCGGCCCTATCGAAATTGCACTAAATGTAGCCTAACATAAGGCGCCAATGCCAAAATTTAATAAACGGTACTTCCCGTTATAAAACAGAACCGCACAGTAGCATAAAAAAAGGATTAACTTAGGCGTATGTAGACTTTTGTCAACACATTTTTTTTGTTATGTATGAATCACTTGTAACGTTCATATTGCAGAAAAGATTTTTTTGGTTAAATATCAATTAAAATAGACTTAGAATATAACTGCATCATTACTTTTTAAATAGTGTTATGGGGTTCGTCAAACTGCGATAATAGGGGTCGTATGTGGCTTTTGTCGGCCACTGTAGATCTACAATTTATAAACAGTGAAGTATCGCTAGATTTAGGGTTCGGAAACACATTGTTTGACTTCGAGAACTCGAGAAAAACATCGAGAAAAGACTCCAGTTAAAAATTTACACTAAGTTTGATATACTGTCGACACCAGGGCAACAATATTGTCCAATTGGCCTACGATGCAACTTCGTCTGGGGATGTTGGGAACGATGATATTGAAAGATGATTTCGTTATGCGAGGGACGGTATCTTCGAGGCGGATATGGAAGAGAAAAAGTAAGCGAACAATTTACACATGAAGTCAGGAGAAGATGGAATTTCATCAAAAATTACGGATTCCGGGAAAAAATTAAGGGATTTTCGGGAACGGACATGTGAACAAAGGGGTTTGTCTTCATTGACAGAAGAGTTTGGTCAATATATTCAAAAAAGCTTGTTTACCGGTTCTGGTAGAATCCTTAGCGGGCGAGCGGAGACGTCATTAATCGAATCTGTATTGTAATGATTTTAATAACTTAAATCGAGCATTGAAACGGCAAATACTTGACAGTTATTTATAGAAGTAGAAGACTGCTTGATCGCAATTCAGATCTTGGAGGCGGCCATGCCAATAAACAGAAGAAAATGCATCGCCTCAAAGTTAGATACTTTGAAGTTACGTCTAGACAAAACAGTGCGATTTCTCTTATATGCCAAAAAATTAACAGCAAAGAACAGAGTGGGATGAAGGTCGGGTGGGACAAAATGAAACAGAGCTAAAACAACCCAGAGAAAATATGGTGATAGATTCCAGAGGATAAAGTCGAGTAGACGTCCACTTGAGTTGGTGTGGGTGAGGGTGGCCCTTATTCTTCAACTTTCTAAAAGTTTAGCAAAGTACTCATTTGAACCACAGCCCTAGCGTACACCAGGTTGTTGACAGATTATTCCGCTTGGTGCCTCGATATTCCTGTAATTTCTCCTTACCCTTCATTTTTTTAATTTTATAGGAGAGTGGATGTTAAAGGTGGCTAGGTAATTCTATTCGAGTGCGAAAGTGTAAATTGCCTTTGTGACATATTCTTCCTTTACATGCAAAATGGCATCAACTTTTCCATGTAGTTTGTCACACAAATTAAAAGAACATTTCAAGTGCCGTATAAATAAGGACTTATAAGGAAATGGAACAGAATTTGGCAAAATAAATATCTTGTTACATCAGAAACCGATAATTCAATATCAAGCAGCTAAAGCAATCGTAGAAGTGACGAATGAAAAAGCTTCTGTCATTGTTCAGAAAATATAAACAGCTACCACCGCAGTAGACACAACACAGTTCCGTACATTGACGTCTTGTTTTCCTCGTCTCTCTGAAGTTGTTGATAGGTGCAAAACCAATGACAAAAATGAAGTTTACTTATGAATGACTGCTGCAAAAGCTTTTTGGCGTGATACTGAAAACCTTGTTACAAATCGCTATTATTTTCACCGCCTCAGAAAATACTTAGAGAAGCGAGACACACATAAATACAACACAAATCGAATCTTAGCGACTGTCAATAATTAGTGTGGTTCTGGGATGGAAAGGTGCTTCCAGCACTCACAGGTGTTGATAAGGTTGATAGATTGGCGAAAAGAGCGAAGTTTCAAGGTAAAGAAAAATTGCTGAGTCCCAAATTTTTCAACATGTTCAAAATGATAATAAATATTGTGTTGGTAAAATACACTATTTTCATGAATCTTTCATTAAAACAGTTGTTCAAAAGCTTACTAAAATGCATGTATGACAGCATAGTAGGCCATATTGACAGGCTCAACTTGGATAAAGATAATGTTATCTTCAAGCACCAAGCGCAGACAAAATTAAATACTGAAAGCTTTACTGAAATGGCTAGCTGTTTCGGTGGGTTGGCCTCAACAATAACCAAAAGCCGCACGAATTCTAATTTAAATAAAATTGATAGAGCTCTGGATGTAATAAAACTCAATTTATCATCCTTTAATGAAACTTTTGCCGCTAAAGGTTCATCACTGAGTTGTCATGAGTACGATCGCCTAGACAACATGGAAAAAGCTCTAGCGGAGATGGAAAAGAAGTTCTTAAAGCAAAACTGTGATTTATTAAATTCTGTTGTAGCCCAATTTAATAGTGCTATAGACAACTTCGAGAGCAGATTTATTGCTGTATGTGATAAAAATTATAATAATATTAGTAAAAACATTCACATACCCGTAAATTCTGAGTTGTCGTTACACAACGAACTGGTGCTTGGCGAGATTAAAAGTGCAATCATCAACTTGAATCAAAGTTCTCTCAGCCGTACAAAGAATATGGCCACATCTCCAATAAAAAAGTCTCTAAAAAAATCGAATATACAAATGTCTGCATCTTCACCAAAAAATCATGCTACTTGTACAAGGAAAGTCTTCAGATTTGGAACCTACTGGCCAGAAGAGGAATGGGATAGACGAATTGATAAAATTAGAAGTTTTAACTCTAATTCAAAACAACATTCCTCTGCCACACATCAAAAGGACTCTCATATGCAAGAGTTTTTAGTCAACGGAGCTCCGAGGACTGCTGATGTAAAATGGATGCATCAGTACTTAGTGGCCAAGCTTTTCCTGGATGTCTGCATCGTCGAATCATTAAAACATCGATGCAGCAATAAGAAGAGTTCCGGCAACATCTTCAAAGTTTCCGTTCCATCACGATACGCGTGGTTATTAACTAACTCTAAAGGATTAAAATCGAACCATACGTGAAATGGTATGACGTTTAGGAAATGGAGAAGTACAACCAAATCATGTAAAAATAAGAGCATAAATAATAATATTACTAGTCTAAGTAGTAAATGTTATTCGACTATATTGACTGAGGTTGATATGCAGACAAACAAAGACAGTTCTTCAAACGGACCTCCACAAACCAAACCTACTACCCTACTCAACAACGACACATCCAAGACTCTTGTTCCTATTCATTACCCGAATTCCTCTTTAAAACTGCCCTTAATTCAGACAAATCTTACTCCTTACATTAACTTTGTCCGTGATGACCTGGTTCCAGTTACGGAGAGGTCAATAATCCTTCCTAACACTTCAACGTCTAGTAAGCCGGCCAATGCTGATCCAGGCTTCCTTGATCCACTCATTCCCCCTGTAGTCAAAGCAACTGGTAACTCCTGCGATGACATTGAAGGAAGATATACCCTCTCAAGACTTCGGGATCACAGAATTTACGAAAATGTCCGTTTGTTCCTAGCATATATGCATAATGCTTCAGACTCGGCTTGTTTTGAGGGTAAAACTAAAACTAGTCTGAAAGTTCTTATCCATCAAGAGGGCCTTCCAGTTGACTTGGAAGCGTTAAACCTGCTGTTCATAAAATATCATGAGCAAATGGGAGTCTCTGCAAGTCAAGTTAAACACGAACTAAATACCTACAGTTCTTATGTTAGGTCTAAACACATTTCGGTGCTTCAAAAGTCGAGAACCGAGCTCAAAAAATACTATTCCTAGCAACTCATCCTCGCAAGTCAGCCTCAAGCTTTTCTACCATAATTCCTATCTTTAAGAGTGGTGACAAGCGTTCTGTCCTGAACTATACAGGTATTGCCATTCTATCTATAATTCCTAAACTATTTGAACAAATCGTTTGCCATAAACTCTCAGCTATTATTGAGCCTCTTCTAAATAAACAACAACATGGATTCCGCAAGGGCCGATCAACTACAACCAATCTCATGGTTTTAGTTTCTGGTCTTCTATGTAAAATGGAGATGGGTTACCAAATTGACGCAATCTACACAGATTTTAGTAAAGCATTTGACCGGGCTGATCACTCCATACTTATTTCCAAATTGCAGAAAATAGGAATCACCGGCTCTATGCTCAACTGGCTCAGTTCCTACTTAAAAGACCGAAGTCAATTAGTTAAATTTCAGGGATATTTGTCCAAGCCGATTCTCATACACTCTGGTGTACCTCAAGGCAGTCACCTCGGCCCTCTTCTTTTTAATATTTTTATATCAGATTTATCTGAAAAACTTTCGGACGTATCACATCTTCTTTTCGCTGATGATCTGAAGATATATCACACCATTAAGTCTCAATCTGATACTGTTTTCCTCCAATCAAAACTTACTTCCCTCCAACAATGGTGTGATGTTAACAACCTACATCTAAACGTTGGGACATGTTTTGTAATGACTTTTTCCCGTAGAACCACAATCTTAACAATGCATACGTTCTCAACAATACGGTATTGGATATGAAAGAAAACATTGTGGAACTTGGAGTTGTTCTAGACAAGAAACTATGCTTCAATTTGCACTACGATACTATTCTCTCCAAAGCTCATAAACATCTTGGCTTTATTAAGAGACGAGGCAAAGAGTTTAAAAATCTGTGGGTAACTAAATCATTATTTACCTCACTGGTTCGCCCAATACTTGAATATGCCTGCAATGTATGGAACCCACATTTCAGAGTTCATGATACGAGAATAGAATCTGTCCAAAAACAATTCATGTTGTTTGCTCTCAGAGACCTTTATAGCCCTGATGCCTTTCAAATCTTGCCTCCTTATGAAGTTAGATTGGAGCTTCTGAATTTGTCTACTCTTAAAATCATCAATGTGATATATCACACCATTAAGTCTCAATCTGATACTGTTTTCCTCCAATCAAAAAAACCAAAACTTCTCTCGCGATCCTTGCCGTTCCCTGGAGGAAGGAAGAAGGATCAAAGTGTACACCAAATATAATTACTCTGTTCATACGATAAGAAAGACAAGAGTACAACCAGGAACGTTCTCGGTACAAAAATTTCATGGTTACTATGTCGAATTCTACGGAGAAATCAACGAAGACAGTATGTTACGCGCACTATTACCCCCCGAAGCCTCTAATGGCTGCGGGGCGGACGGTTGTGCCCGGCGTATTTGCCCGCGAAGAGGGGCGGCGTAATTTTAATATTTTGGGCACCACCCAGTCGTGCGCCGACAACCGTCCAGCGACCGAAACCCTGACTGGGGTTTGGTTTGGGTCGCGACACTGAAACCCGCGCAAGGAACCCGAAACTAACCCAACACCGTGATCAATCTATAGAACAAAAAAAAGGAAACGCACTCCACTCAGGCTTACAACTCTGTCTATTAGGTTCTAGTAAGAACACGTATAACTTAAAGTTAAAGCTTACTCTACTTACTATTTACGCCGTTGATTGATTATCGCCCTCATTCGCGCCTTCCGCTCGAATCCTGCCAAAATTTCCAAGGAATTTACCGCGCGATGAAGTGTGCCACCCTCGACGACCGCTCTCGACGTTCCCTCGCTCGCTCGTTCGATCGTCGTGCCTCGATTGATTATCGCACTGCAGAACTCGTTAACGTACTCGCTTCGCCTTTCAATCAGTTAAATGCTTCTAAGTATGAAATCTAACCTAATTCACGCCTTCCGCTCGAGTCCTGATAGAATCTCCAAAGAATTTTCCGCGCGATCAAGTGTGCCGCCTTTGACGACCGCTCTCGACGTCGACTTCTGAAATTTTTCTTTGCAAGCCGACCACTCTTCCAATTCACCATCCAAAAAACAAGAACCCCTTCCTTTGTTCCCAGCTATATTTATCATTTCGGCCTAACGGCTCAGCTCCTTGCGGAACCATTCCAGTCCCCACTCTGGTTTTGGAACCACTGGTGTGGGACTCACTGGGCTGGAATCAGCTGTCTGCGCAACGGCCATCTTGGCTTTTTCGCCATCAATGATGTCACTCCGACATTTCCCAGTGACAGCTCGCGTCTGTTGTTATTGTTTACAGCGGTTCTGTCGTGAGTCTTCAGATTCGGGGCGGCCGTATTTAAATCAATCTCGGGTACGTTTGGTGCTTGGACGACTGAACGATTCAGCATCAAAGTGACCAGATTTGTGCTGCTGCCACGCGATGTGCTTGGCGAAAGGATATGATCCGTGGACAATAGACGTTTGCGCGATCTCGCCGACGGCGAGGACAATAGACGTTTCCGTTTGGCTGGTAACGATGCGGTGCCACGACGATCGTTGCGTTTCTTTTCTCGATAGCATTGGTTTTATCTTCTTCGGTGATGGAGTTTTCTTGACCGGCGTATCCGTTTCCGTGCTGTCTTCACCGTCACGCAATCGATTGAATTGATCCTCAACGGATTCCGAGTTGGCAGTGGATGTAAAGTGTTCGTCTAGTCGATCAATTCATCAGGAAGACGGTATGTATTATTGAAAGATATACAAAGTTTTGAGTGGTGTCCGGTAACTAGAATCGTTTCATCCGCGTTTACGTATAGTTGCTGATTGGTCGGTCATCGATATAATTAAGAGAAAAGGAGGAAAACATATGACGATGAGTTTGTGTAGTGGTTTTTCTTCGCGACTTCTTGCGATGCTTGACGTCGATGATTTCCTCAGGGATGGCTCGGCGAAGTTCTCCTTAAACTAGTAACTACTTATCCTTTACTTACCACTATTGAACTAGTTCCTAATCTCTACTTGATTCTACCATTCTTGCCTTCAATGATGAGTTTATATAATCCAATTCTTAAATTAAAATTTCTATTTACTTCAATTTCTTAAATTACTCTACGAGCCTCAGTGGAGTGGTGTTTGCGCTATTTACGTTTGGCGGGTGGTTTGGGTTAGACCTGCAGGCTTTTTGACCAGAGTCCTGATTGGCTTTTTGACTCAAGTCAAAGTCAATCAGGACTTCTTTTTTTTTTAAATATGATAAACTATTCGGTCGCAACGAAATGCGACCGTAACAAGTAACAACTTTGACTTGAATATCCAATTCTGCCGACAATGTTGAGGCATTCCAGTAGATTTGTCGCTGTTGACCGATTTTTACGAAAAACATTTTGCTCAATAGCAATATTGTGTTCAAGGGAAGAATAAACAGTTTGGCAAAACAAGAGAAGGAATATACAGTGGGCGACAAAAGTCTACATGCTTCCCCTATTTTTGCTGCTTGACGAGCCCCATAGCATTAATTGAAAAAGTAATGATGTAATCTTATTTATAATCTATTTTTGTTGACATGTAATAAAAGTCTTTCCTCCATAGGAACTCAACAGCCTATTCATAAAAAACTGAAAAACAGCATTGACAAAAGTCTACGTACGATCATGAGATTCATCAAAAACTTCATGAAGGAAATTACATTTCATTTCAAAACTTAATACTAATATTTTGTTGGCCCGTCATGGGCATCTATAACTGCCGGCAAGCGTCTTGGCATAATGCAACCAAATTATCTAACTCGTTAGGCGTTATTTGACCCCATTCTTTAATGAGCTTCTCTTTTAGCATTGTAGCACTTCTAATGTCGCGTTTTCTTGTTTTTCGATCCAGAAGCTCCCAAACGAGCTCGATGACATTCAAGTCCGGACTTTGTGGGGGTGTATTGAGCTGTGTTGGAGCATAATATAGTAGCTAGTCCTTCACTATTTGAGCGGTGTGCTTGGGATCATTGCCTTATTGGAATATCCAGCTCTCACTAAGGTCCAACTTATCGGCCAATTCCTTTAAATTGTGTTGCAAGATGGTTTTGTAGAGATGGCGATCCCTTACACTATCAATAAACACCAAATTTCCTTCACCCGGCCACACTCCAAACCATCACATTGCCACCACCATGTTTGACTGTGGAAATTTCCACAGTCAAACATGGCGGTGGCAATGCGAAAAACACGGGAATTGACCCGAAACACCTAATTAGGTGTTTCGGGTCAATTCAAGTGTTTTTCTTTCTCCAAACTTTAGCTCTACCGTCACTTCCAAATATGCTATACTTCAATTCATCGGTGAATAAAACCTTCTTCCAAAAATCAAATCCTTTGTGGTAAATTCCAAGAGAAGAATCCTATTTTTTTCGTTTATAAAGGTTTTTTGCGTGGCGTTCTGCTGTGATAACCTTTATTATTTAATGTTTTTGAACTGTCCTTGGATGCACCGTGGTTCTTCCTCGTTTTGCTATGTCTTTCGCCAATTTTATGGCATTCGCCTCTGGGTTTCGGTTCACTTCTTTCTTTCTGCGAACCAGCTTCTCCGGCCTACCACTGCGCGGCTTGTTTTCAACAATGAACTGTCGATTTACTTAAATTCAACAATTTGACTAATTTTCCGAAAGATTTTTTTTCGTTTCGATGTTTTACCACAAAGTTCCGTACTTCTGATAAGATTTCCTTCCGAAAAGCCATCGTCACAGCTGCGACCCTATCGAAATTGCACTAAATGTAGCCTAACGTAAGGCGCCAATGCCAAAATTTAATAAACGGTACCTCCCGTTATAAAACAGAACCGCACAGTAGCATAAAAAATTTATTTTACTTACTTATTTACTTAGGCGTATGTAGACTTTTGTCAACACATTTTTTTTGTTATGTATGAATAACTTGTAACGTTCATATTGCAGAAAAGATTTTTTTGGTTAAATATCAATTAAAATAGACTTAGAATATAACTGCATCATTACTTTTTAAATAGTGTTATGGGGTTCGTCAAGTTGCGATAATAGGAGTCGTATGTAGACTTTTGTCGGTCACTGTAGATCTACAATTTATAAACAGTGAAGTATCGCTAGATTTAGGGTTCGGAAACACATTGTTTGACTTCGAGAACTCGAGAAAAACATCGAGAAAAGACTCCAGTTAAAAATTTACACTAAGTTTGATATACTGTCGACACCAGGGCAACAATATTGTCCAATTGGCCTACGATGCAACTTCGTCTGGGGATGTTGGGAACGATGATATTGAAAGATGATTTCGTTATGCAAGTGACGGTATCTTCGAGGCGGATATGGAAGAGAAAAAGTAAGCGAACAATTTACACATGAAGTCAGGAGAAGATGATATTCATCAAAAATTACGGATCCCGGGAAAAAATTAAGGGATTTTCGGGAACGGACATGTGAACAAAGGGGTTTGTCTTCATTGACAGAAGAGTTTGGTCAATATATTCAAAAAAGCTTGTTTACCGGTTCTGGTAGAATCCTTAGCGGGCGAGCGGAGACGTCATTAATCGAATCTGTATTGTAATGATTTTAATAACTTAAATCGAGCATTGAAACGGCAAATACTGGACAGTTAATTATAGAAGTAGAAGACTGCTTGATCGCAATTCAGATCTTGGAGGCGGCCATGCCAATAATCAGAAGAAAATGCATCGCCTCAAAGTTAGATACTTTGAAGTTACGTCTAGACAAAACAGTGCGATTTCTCTTATATGCCAAAAAATTAACAGCAAAGAACAGAGTGGGATGAAGGTCGGGTGGGACAAAATGAAACAGAGCTAAAACAACCCAGAGAAAATATGGTGATAGATTCCAGAGGATAAAGTCGAGTAGACGTCCACTTGAGTTGGTGTGGGTGAGGGTGGCCCTTATTCTTCAACTTTCTAAAAGTTTAGCAAAGTACTCATTTGAACCACAGCCCTAGCGTACACCAGGTTGTTGACAGATTATTCCGCTTGGTGCCTCGATATTCCTGTAATTTCTCCTTACCCTTCATTTTTTTAATTTTATAGGAGAGTGGATGTTAAAGGTGGCTAGGTAATTCTATTCGAGTGCGAAAGTGTAAATTGCCTTTGTGACATATTCTTCCTTTACATGCAAAATGGCATCAACTTTTCCATGTAGTTTGTCACACAAATTAAAAGAACATTTCAAGTGCCGTATAAATAAGGACTTATAAGGAAATGGAACAGAATTTGGCAAAATAAATATCTTGTTACATCAGAAACCGATAATTCAATATCAAGCAGCTAAAGCAATCGTAGTAGTGACGAATGAAAAAGCTTCTGTCGTTGTTCAGAAAATATAAACAGCTACCACCGCAGTAGACACAACACAGTTCCGTACATTGACGTCTTGTTTTCCTCGTCTCTCTGAAGTTGTTGATAGGTGCAAAACCAATGACAAAAATGAAGTTTACTTATGAATGGCTGCTGCAAAAGCTTTTGGGCGTGATACTGAAAACCTTGTTACAAATCGCTATTATTTTCACCGCCTCAGAAAATACTTAGAGAAGCGAGACACACATAAATACAACACAAATCGAATCTTAGCGACTGTCAATAATTAGTGTGGTTCTGGGATGGAAAGGTGCTTCCAGCACTCACAGGTGTTGATAAGGTTGATAGATTGGCAAAAAGAGCGAAGTTTCAAGGTAAAGAAAAATTGCTGAGTCCCAAATTTTTCAACATGTTCAAAATGATAATAAATATTGTGTTGTTAAAATACACTATTTTCATGAATCTTTCATTAAAACAGTTGTTCAAAAGCTTACTAAAATGCATGTATGACAGCAAAGTAGGCCATATTGACAGGCTCAACTTGGACAAAGATAATGTTATCTTCAAGCACCAAGCGCAGACAAAATTAAATACTGAAAGCTTTACTGAAATGGCTAGCTGTTTCGGTGGGTTGGCCTCAACAATAACCAAAAGCAGCACGAATTCTAATTTAAATAAAATTGATAGAGCTCTGGATGAAATAAAATTCAATTTATCATCCTTTAATGAAACTTTTGCCGCTAAAGGTTCATCACTGAGTGGTCATGAGTACGATCGCCTAGGCAACATGGAAAAAGCTCTAGCGGAGATGGAAAAGAAGTTCTTAAACCAAAACTGTGATTTATTAAATTCTGCTGTAGCCCAATTTAATAGTGCTATAGACAACTTCGAGAGCAGATTTATTGCTGTATGTGATAAAAATTATAATAATATTAGTAAAAACAGTCACATACCCGTAAATTCTGAGTTGTCGTTACACAACGAACTGGTGCTTGGCGAGATTAAAAGTGCAATCATCAACTTGAATCAAAGTTCTCTCAGCCGTACAAAGGATATGGCCACATCTCCAATAAAAAAGTCTCTAAAAAAATCGAATATACAAATGTCTGCATCTTCACCAAAAAATCATGCTACTTGTACAAGGAAAGTCTTCAGATTCGGAACCTACTGGCCAGAAGAGGAATGGGATAGACGAATTGATAAAATTAGAAGTTTTAACTCTAATTCAAAACAACATTCCTCTGCCACACATTAAAAGGACTCTCATATGCAAGAGTTTTTTGTCAACGGAGCTCCGAGGACTGCTGATGTTAAATGGATGCATCAGTACTTAGTGGCCAAGCTTTTCCTGGATGTCTGCATCGTCGAATCATTAAAACATCGATGCAGCAATAAGAAGAGTTCCGGCAACATCTTCAAAGTTTCCGTTCCATCACGATACGCGTGGTTATTAACTAACTCTAAAGGATTAAAATCGAACCATACGTGAAATGGTATGACGTTTAGGAAATGGAGAAGTACAACCAAATCATGTAAAAATAAGAGCATAAATAATAATATTACTAGTCTAAGTAGTAAATGTTATTCGACTATATTAACTGAGGTTGATATGCAGACAAACAAAGACAGTTCTTCAAACGGACCTCCACAAACCAAACCTACTACCCTACTCAACAACGACACATCCAAGACTCTTGTTCCTATTCATTACCCGAATTCCTCTTTAAAACTGCCCTTAATTCAGACAAATCTTACTCCTTACATTAACTTTGTCCGTGATGACCTGGTTCCAGTTACGGAGGGGTCAATAATCCTTCCTAACACTTCAACGTCTAGTAAGCCGGCCAATGCTGATCCAGGCTTCCTTGATCCGCTCATTCCCCCTGTAGTCAAAGCAACTGTTAACTCCTGCGATGACATTGAAGGAAGATATACCCTCTCAAGACTTCGGGATCACAGAATTTACGAAAATGTCCGTTTGTTCCTAGCATATATGCATAATGCTTCAGACTCGGCTTGTTTTGAGGGTAAAACTAAAACTAGTCTGAAAGTTCTTATCCATCAAGAGGGCCTTCCAGTTGACTTGGAAGCGTTAAACCTGCTGTTCATAAAATATCATGAGCAAATGGGAGTCTCTGCAAATCAAGTTAAACAAGAACTAAATACCTACAGTTCTTATGTTAGGTCTAAACACATTTCGGTGCTTCAAAAGTCGAGAACCGAGCTCAAAAAATACTATTCCTAGCAACTCATCCTCGCAAGTCAGCCTCAAGCTTTTCTACCATAATTCCTATCTTTAAGAGTGGTGACAAGCGTTCTGTCCTGAACTATACAGGTATTGCCATTCTATCTATAATCCCTAAACTATTTGAACAAATCGTTTGCCATAAACTCTCAGCTATTATTGAGCCTCTTCTAAATGAACAGCAACATGGTTTCCGCAAGGGCTGATCAACTACAACCAATCTCATGGTTTTAGTTTCTGATCTCCTATGTAAAATGGAGATAGGTTACCAAATTGACGTAATCTACACAGATTTTAGTAAAGCATTTGACCGGGTTGATCACTCCATGCTTATTTCCAAATTTCAGAAAATAGGAATTACCGGCTCTATGCTCAACTGGCTCAGTTCCTACTTAAAAGACCGAAGTCAATTAGTTCAATTTCAGGGATATTTGTCCAAGCCGATTCTCGTACACTCTGGTGTACCTCAAGGCAGTCACCTCGGCCCTCTTCTTTTTAATATTTTTATATCAGATTTATCTGAAAAACTTTCGGACGTATCACATCTTCTTTACGCTGACGATCTGAAGATATATCACACCATTAAGTCTCAATCTGATACTGTTTCCCTCCAATCAAAACTAACTTCCCTCCAACAATGGTGTGATGTTAACAAACTACATCTAAACGTTGGGAAATGTTTTGTAATGACTTTTCCCCGTAAAACCACAATCTTGAACAATGCATACGTTCTCAACAATACGGTATTGGATATGAAAGAAAACATTGTTGACCTTGGAGTTGTCCTAGACAAGAAACTATGCTTCAATTTGCACTACGATACTATTCTCTCCAAAGCTCATAAACATCTTGGCTTTATTAAGAGACGAGCCAAAGAGTTTAAAAATCTGTGGGTAACTAAATCATTATTTACCTCACTGGTTCGCCCAATACTTGAATATGCCTGCAATATATGGAACCCACATTTCGGAGTTCATGATACGAGAATAGAATCTGTCCAAAAACAATTCATGTTGTTTGCTCTCAGAGACCTTTATAGCCCTGATGCCTTTCAAATCTTGCCTCCTTATGAAGTTAGATTAGCAAAACAAAAAAATACAGCGAGCGTCGCGAGTGCATGCTGCTTATAGTATCTTACGTCCCCGGAGCATGTGGAAACGTGCCGGAATAAATTAGTAGACTTAAAGAAAGGATTCAACAAGCCAACCAACGTCAAGGAATTACGGTTAAAAACGAAAATCGTCCAAGCAAGTAAGACACGTAATGATCATAGCGGTAGCTGTAATGATGGGGACAGTAGCGGATCATTGAAATGTTCACAAGAATCTGCAAATTCAAAAGCTTCCGGGAATAATTCGCAGGTAAAAGTCGATAAAATCGAAAGGGATGATGCTCGAAGTATTGGATCAGTATCGAAAGTTCTCGTTGTACATCCTCTCAGTGCAAGTAGTGATTATATCTGTTCGTTCCTTCAAAAATCACATCCCGATCTATGGCCACGTGAACTCGAAGAAACACTAAGTAAATATGATAGTAGATTTTGTGAAGAAATATCTGGCATTGGAGCAAAAAGTGATAGGAAATGAAATTTTGCGGGTTCACAGATTTTGATTTTTGGTGCCAATAATACCTATACTTGAGACATATCACTTCGAGTACGAATTTTATGCATCTAATTTTTGTGGAATATAATTATGACACTGGCAACCCGAGGAACGATCGTGATCGGGCTGTGAAGTAACCGAGAAGGGAGTTCGAATATGGACGTCGAAGCGAATGGTCGTGTATTTACTTCTTCCAGTTAAATAAAATCGTTAATAGGTTAACCGGTGTTTTTCTGTTGTATCCGTGACAGTGTCAGAAGTGGGATGGAGAACATATACGTGAATCGGTCGAAAGCCGAATTGCAGTGTTTGCTGCGGGAGCGTGGTCTGCCGATTAGCGGAAATAAAAATGAATTGATCCAGCGTTTAATGGACAATCCGAATGCCGCTAGCACGCCACAGCCACGAGATTGTGGAGCTGCCGCCGTTGCAGAAGATGATTCGGTGGAAGACGCCACCATTCGCGACGGAATTTTGTTTCGTGGTACGGATGCAGTGGAAAACCCCAGTCAGCGACGCATGCCGCACGCCACCATCGAGCAAGTCACAGATGACTTGCTGGAACGAGAACGTGCCCTGCTAGAGCGAGAACGCTCGATCCTGGAACGTGAACGGACCGTATTCGAAATGACGGAGAGACAAGCACGGACGGGTTTTTCGGTTCGCGAGATTAGCGAAATGCTACCGGAATTCAATCCGATTGAAAAGCAATGGTCGGCCAAGCAATTCGTCCAGCGAATTCGAAATCTACAAAACGTTTATTCGTGGGACGAAAAACTGGTACTCTTTGCAGCCCAAACTCGGCTGCGTGGGCATGCGAAGATTTGGAACGACGGACAAGATGATGTGTTCAGGAATTTCGCAGAATTCTCTGAGCGGCTGACAAGAGATTTCCCAGCAAAAATTTCTGACGCCGACATTCATTTAGAAATGATGCAGACAGTGCGTGAGCGACAAGAATCCATTGAGAGATACTTCTATAAAATGAATGCACTTGGACGTAGGGGAAATCTAACAGATGAGTCCATAGTAAAATACATTCGTCGCGGCCTCAATTATCCGTCGCTGCAAAATTTCATCGCAGGCATCGAGTTTGAGAGCGCTCAAACGTTACACGCAGCACTTATTCGATTCGAAGAGAATCGAGTGTCGGAACCAAACCGGTTTCCAGTCACTCAGCCTGTTACATCTCGAGTCGCAGTTACAACGCATACAAATACGACAGCACGAGCCCATCAACCTCTTGCTAATCAGGTAACCGGTCCTATCTGTTACAATTGTCGGGAGCGTGGACATTTGTCAATTTCTTGTCCTCGTACTCCACGTAGGCCGCGTTGTAGTGTCTGCCACCATGTAGGACACAGAAACGATCAGTGTGTAGATACATCGCCCGGGAACAGAAATTTAAGTGATCGTTCTGTTAAGGTACCGATGATGAAAATCGAACAGGAAAACGTGACCACTGGTGAGAAAGAGAAAAAACCCAAAGCAAAGGTTATGAACAAATACATCCTTATCGAACATCAGCGAGTGAATGCCATCATGGATTCGGGTAGTGCTCGATCTCTCATTATAAAATCGTATGCTGAGTCATTTAACATTTTAAAAAGTGCTAATACATTACGTTTTTCCGGGTTTGGCGGCGGATCGTGTGTATGTTCGGAGTATGTGGTGCTGCGAGTGCAAATAGACCAAAAATCGCTCAATCACTGTTTTTGGGTGGTTGAAGACAATTTAATGCCCACCAAGATTTTGATCGGAGCAGATTTCTTTAATCGACCGGGGCTGCGAAAGGTCTTCATGGAGGGGAAATGTCAAGTGGAGGACTCAAATACTCTTACAGTGCAAGAGCGTGAGAGCCTCGAACGATTGTTGGATGAATTTAAGATGTGTTTCGCGGAAAAGTTGTCGGGGCTCAGGAAATGTGAGTTATCGTGCATGAATATTCAACTAACAACCGATGTTCCGATACAAAGATGTCCCTATCGTATCCCTTTGGCTAAACGGGCGGTCGTTGCCAAAATGGTTGAGGAACTAATGGAAAGTGAAATTGTTCGTCCAAGTGAGTCGCCTTATGCTTTTCCGGTGGTAGTAGTGAAGAAGTCCACGGGAGAGGATCGTCTTTGTATTGACTACCGGGAATTGAATAAAATCACGGTGAAAAAACCCTTTTCAATGCCGGTGGTGAAAGAACAGCTGGCACAACTGGCAGGTGCGCGTTGTTTTTCGGTACTCGATTTAATGGCGGGATATTATCAAATCCCAGTAAACGAACAATCGTGTAAATATACTGCATTTGTAACTAATGAAGGACAATATGAGTTCTGTCGAATGCCGTTTGGGCTAGTGAATGCTCCTGCAGTTTTCCAAGAAGCCATGAATCGTGTGCAACGCATGTTACCACCTGGCGAGATACTGACGTACCTGGATGACGTTTTAATACCGAGCCGAGATGTAGACGAGGGACTTCAGCGTTTGAGACGTTTCTTGGTAATAGCGGAGAGTGTGGGTTTCACCTTGCGTCGCAAGAAATGCAAATTTTTGGAAAAAGAAATACGGTTTCTGGGACATCGAGTTAGTGCCGAGGGAATATCACCAGGTGACGAGAAAGTGGAAGCCATACGAAATTTTCCAGTCCCGAAAAATGTACATGAAGTCCGACGGTTTTTGGGACTTACTGGATTTTTCAGAAAATTTGTGGAAAGGTATGCACGAATCGGAGAGCCAATAACGAAACTGCTACGAAAAAATATTTTGTTTGAATGGGGAAATGAACAAGAGACTGCTTTCAACACGCTTAAAGACAAGCTGTGCAACAAGCCGGTACTAACTCTCTATGATAGTAGCAAATGTCACGAGCTTCATACCGATGCTAGTGCTGCAGGCTTGGCAGCTGTGTTACTCCAAGAAGAAACATCTTCAATTCTGAAGCCAGTGTTTTTCTTCAGCCGCCACTGTACGGATGCGGAGCGAAATTACCACTCGTACGAATTGGAAGTCCTAGCAATTGTGGAGGCTTTGCAGCGGTTCCGGTTTTACCTCCTAGGCAAGCATTTCAGAGTCATTACAGATTGCTCAGCCGTAGCGACAACTCGATTGAAGAAAGCCCTTGTGCCGAAAATTGCTCGCTGGTGGCTACCCATTCAGGAATATGATTTGGAATTAGTTCATCGCGCGGGAGTTCAGCTGCCACATGTAGATGCGATGAGCCGTGCGCCATTTGGACCACCAATTCCTATCGCTGACCTCTCCGAAAAATTGTTAACTATACAAGTAGAAGACGAGGATTGGTTGGTTACGATGCAACAACAAGATCCCAAGTTGATAAGTATCATGAAGGTGCTAAAAGGAGAAGCGGTATCCGATCAAATAAAGCAGATACGTACGGATTACTCTCTTAAAAAGAATCGACTTTTCCGGAAAATTGGTGGTAAATTGCGATGGGTTGTTCCTGCTGCCGTTCGCTGGCGAGTGGTACAAAATGCTCACGATCGTCGAGGGCATTTCGGGTTGGAAAAGACGTTGGATCAACTGGCTGGTTACTTCTGGTTCCCACGAATGAGGAAATACGTGAAGGAATACTTGGCAGCGTGTATCGAGTGTTGCTACCACAAACGTCCAGGAGGGGCTCTCGAGGGGAGGCTTTTCGCGAACCCAGTGGTTCCAGTACCTTTTCATACATTGCACGTTGACCACTTGGGACCATTTCCAAGAAGCACCGCGGGGAACACTCATGTTTTGGGCATCAGTGATGAGTTTTCCAAGTATCTAGTATTTAAAGCCGTGAAGTCCACTAAGACGTTGCCTGTAATTCGAGCATTTAATGAGTTGACAGGATACTTCGGATTGCCTGTGGTAATCATTACGGACCGTGGAACGGCATTTACATCGAGCCAATTCGAAAAATATTGCGCTAACAATAATATCCAGCATCGAAAAAAATGCTGTCCGAACTCCTCGGGCAAACGGGCAGATTGAACGTGCTCATCAAGGAATTCTCTTGTGCTTAAGGACGTCGACCGAGAATTCGCATAAATGGGACGAAAATATCCAAATCTTACAGTTTGCACTCAATTCCCAAATGAATGCGACGACAAGACACTCTCCAAACCAAATTTTTTTTCGATACGACCCTAGGGATGTTACTTCGAACATTCTTCTAGACAGCCTACAAGATGTTCCTGATACAGAACCTCCAAACATATGCTTCAAAGATATTGCCGCGAAAATCAATGCCCAACGGGATAAGTGGAAAAGCCGTTTCGACGCCAAACGGAAGCAGCCCAAGCAGTACGAAGTCAATGATCTGGTAGTAATTGAAAATGTACCCCCTGCGACTGGAGGCTCTAGAAAACTGGAGCCCAAGTTTCGAGGGCCTTACGTTGTCAATCGAGTTCTTGATCAAGATCGATATTTGATTGGAGATTTGGAAGACTGCCAACGAAACCGACGTTCGTTCCAATCGGTGTTCCATGCGGAGAAAATGAAACCTTGGTGTACGCTGGGTCCAGAAATAAATGAATATAATGAAAACGATGGGAGTGAAAGCGAAAGTTCGTTGAATAATGATACTGAGGATGAGGTTCGGGACGAACCTCTCCAGGATGGCCGAGCTGACACTGGCAACCCGAGGAACGATCGTGATCGGGCTGTGAAGTAACCGAGAAGGGAGTTCGAATATGGACGTCGAAGCGAATGGTCGTGTATTTACTTCTTCCAGTTAAATAAAATCGTTAATTGGTTAACCGGTGTTTTCTATTGTATCCGTGACAATTATTATACCCTTATGATATTATAGAGATTGGTTCAATGATTCATTTACACATAATAATACCCACCATGTTTATTACATCAATGAAATGCGGTGAATTTGTTCTTGAGACTATCATATTAAAGATTATTTTTCCTTGATTTGTTTCTTGAATCAATATGTAGTTTTCTACTTACTCCGTTTTACAGTATTTATATTTGTACATTTTTGTTTTAGATTTAAACCGCCTATTTTGTTATGAGCAATAAAAAGTGTATTTAAAAAGAAAAGAAAAACAAATCGGCAAAAATATAAACGATCATATATATATTAATTGAAAAATTGAATTGAAAAATATATACTTGTTATGTATAAGGTGTCCTGTATATTAAAAGAAAACACAAAGAAAAATAATATTATGTAAACAGAAACAAAAAAACATTTTGCAAAAGACTTTAGTAAATAATGTTATCGTCATATTTTAAAGCTCATCTCATCTTTTTAGCAAATAATTAGTTCGAATCCAATTTAATCCTCTCAATTCGTTTCACTTCCACCGTAGTTGTATCGATTCCGAACGAGTACTTAAAACAAGCACTAATGCTTAATATTTCTTAAAAATATGTGTTTAGCTTGTAGATATTTTTCGGTTTTTTTGTTATGCTAAAAATTAAATAAATATGAATTGAACTTAAAATAAACATGGAGTAATAGACCTAAACAGAGAGTTTCCCTAAGATTCTTCCCTCCGTCCGGCTTTAGGAAACTGGGCTCGTTAAGGAAGGGGTAAGTAAAAGGGGCTTAGCGCGCAACACATGCCTACTTGGTAAGCGCTAAGCTAAGGCAGGGTGGGCCCGGACAGTAACACCGATGTCCGGCGCGCCTCCGCTGATGTCTTCTTCCCTCGAGCAGTGACTCAGCCGCCCGAGAGTAAGTTTGCTCGCGCGGTTTCTCTTTCGTTCGCTTTCCGTCGGTTCTCTTTGGGTCCTTCGCTGGTAAAGTACATTGAAATTTATCTCTCGGGTTGGTGTTGCATTCGCGATACTTTTTTTCGATGCGCGCACGAGAATAATCTTAAAGTAAAGTAGGAGGTCGAGCCTCAGAAAGTTTGTTGTTTTGCTTGAAGTCCTTAGGACTATTTTTTTGTCGAATTTGTAAATCGGGCAATTTAGATGGCTGAATCTCTCAAAAATGAGATTCGGGACTTGGTATAGGCAAACGTACCCATGACATCACGCGCCGAACAGAGCTGGCCTGCCAGCAGCCACCGCCGTCTAACCAAGTAGAGGCCGAACGCTATTTGTCTACACGACCAACGGGTTCGTTGTCTCGTCCCAGGACTTAACGTCCAATAAGGCCAAAGGGACGAGAGTCTCGTTGCCTGGCAACTTCGTCGCGATCTCGTTCGTGCTGAATTTCCTCATTACAAGACGAGCAATAATTTTTAATAAATTAGTTTAAAGCATAATGCATGATTGTCTGAATGAATTCCTAGGGACTGGACGAAGCGTGAATTATACTTAGTTCAAACATGTTTAAATATTTCTTTGAAATAACAGCAATGATGTTTATTGTTTATTACAAACATTAGTAGTAATATGAAGTACACTTTAACTAAGCGTCCAATGTTAGTAATACATAATGCATATTTTACAGCTTTTTGAAAGATTAGAAACATGCTACCTTTTCGAGACGATTATGTCTTGGATCGACTATAAGATGAGCGCGTTCGGAAAGCTTCTGCAAGTTTACAAAGAGAGGAATAGACTTTGTGCCAGTAATATTTAATCGTATGTATATACTACGCATATTTCTATAACCCCCAGGATATATTTCCTTTAATTGCTTAATTATCTCAAATATGTTTTCGGCTAAGAATTCCTTTTTAGTTTTATTTGTGCCTATTGGAATCGAAATCATAGACCCCTTTTGGCCTTGCAAATATGATGTTACTTTAAAAGCTGATTTCAATTCTCGAATTATGTTGTTAGTGTTGGTACGAACAGGAATAATAGGATAGCGATGCGTAAATGCCTGAAATGAAAAAAAAAATATTATTATGGCAATGATAATTGTATGGGCCGAATTAGGGTAAAATCATTAATGAAGACAAATGCAAATATGATTCCGACATAATAGCATCATCTATATTCTGATTGGTGGTAACATGACTAGAATTCTTCAAGAAAAGTGTAGTAAAATTTTGGTTGTTATGTAAGATGTGCTGTAAGCAGGCCGGATCGTCCTCCAAAATTCTTTCCTTCGGTTTGTTAGTTTCTTCTTCTTCGATATTCCTCCAATGGAATGACCTTCCTGTTGCTGCTGAGGGGAAGTCAAATTAAATTAGGAAGCTAACGACTATCTTGCCTACAGGCATCTGTTTAAATGCCGCATGTTTTGCGCAATCCAAAAGGATAGGTAGCCGATATTGCTAAGTTTCTTTTCTGAGTTGCCGATATTGGAAGCAATTCAAAGTCTGCCGATATGTTAGGCGGACTAATGCTCGAGGGAGAAATCCTATTGCCGAAAGAAGGCAATATTGCTGATTAATTTAAAACAACAGTTGGAATTCACCAAGACTAATGAGGATGAGCCTCAGTTTCGTCCGTTCTTTTATTCTCCAAATTCTTAATTCTAAATACATAATAATCCCTACTCTAAATTTACAATTTGTTGACTACGACCAATCATACGCGCTGAGCATTAATTGCCACGAAAACTTCGATTCCCCGATGGCATTTACTTAGCGCATATCGTATAGACTCAATAATGACCTAATTTATTGAGCTTTTGTTGCAAAGGTTAATAGTGGTCATCACTTCAAGTATTTTTATTATTGCTTTATCTTTGAATTGAATGCTAACTGCGCCGAAGAGTATGCAACCAAATTTGTTTGTTTTCATTTCAATTTAAGAAGTATAAGTCGCGGTAGGTGGTAGAGATCTTGGATGTGCTAATTGTAGCGTGTGGGTAGATATGGTTTGTGAATACTAGAGTACCAATCGATAAAGCCTGTTATTATCCGCTCGACACCGTCGAAATAAATTGAGCGAGTGTAACGGAATAGCAAACGAGGGAAAATTGAGAATGGGGGAAGTAGTGAGAAGAGAGGAATGACAGTCGATAAGTGTTAAATCGAGATTATTGTATTTTCGATATACGGGAAATTGGTGTAAATGTAATTTGCATAAATATTTCAATTTTCTTTGCCACGATGAATCGATTGGTAGAATCTTGACTAGAGCGTAATTAAGAGAAAAAGCAAAAATCATGTGAGATCGTATAGAATATAGCCGTAGACTCCGATGCACGTCAAAATATATTGCGTATAAGTGGAAAGATAAATATTTGTAAGTTTGAAGAAAATAGTTTATTGTTTAGGTAGTAAAAAATATAAAAATATAATATTTAAAAACATATAGCAGTTATTTTTTTCTTCTGTCTAGGCCTATACGAAACCGTAGTCCGTAGCATACCTGTAGGACGTCGTTTTAGTGTGGCGGGAATCAGTGTTGAAACTTTCTGGAAATTCTAGGTACTGTCAATAATGGAAGTAGACGGTTCATCAGCTTCTGCTAATTGTGGTCGTATGGGGATATCATCATCGTTAGTTGAAATAATAGTAATTTTTCCTTTCCGGAAAATCTCCGTTAATTGTTTAATTTTCATTATATGCATTTCTAATTCGTCGCCAGTGAATGCGTTCACAACAGTTCATGCATAGCACTTTGTATAAGTGTAGTTTGAGCGTTTGTCGATAAGTTATTTGTCATAATTTTTTCCTGCAATACGGAAGCAGAGCTTGCTGAAGCAATCGTAATCAGCTTCTTAGTTTTGCTCCACCTACTTGCAAATAAAGTATCAGTGAATAGTGGCAGTCGGAATCTAATTGGTTTATCATAATTTAATTTCGAGGATTCTCATTTGAAATGTGTTATCAGTCATCGCGAAATGTTACATTTTCTCCTTTCTCTTTCAAAAACCATTTTAATAAATATAGTATCTTCCTTCATAGGATAGCTGAGCTAACACTAAACACTTCGAATCAGATGACGTTTTTGCTTTCTCGTCAACATTCCGCTGTGTAGAGGATTCCTCCTAGGTTCTCTTATTTGGGGCGCTGTTAGATTCTTGGTAGGTCTCAACCCAGCTGTGTCCGCCCATGAAGAGTCTTTGCGATTGGACTATCGTACTAGAAGAGCACTTTTTTACACGGGCTTATGTGCGAAAAGCTTGCCTTCAATGGGTCTTCATCAATTTGGAAGCTGCGCGCGCCACCACTTCAACCGATAACTAGAACGTATTATTGGAGACCATCGACGTCAATTTTCATGTTACTGGCATGACAAACCGAGAAGAATTGCCGATTTCTAGATCAAACTGCTGCGAGTCTACTAAAAGAGCGTTTCGCAACTCAGCAGTTGGATGTGAATATAGTTGTGAGGCTTGCTATGGATTCGCGTTTACAGCGTCGCAATAGAAGCGGTGTAGTACCCAATGGCAAGATCCTTGAAAGGAACCAGTACAAACGATATAACACAATAGCGGAAATCTGCAGTAATCCTGACAACCCCGAACAACAAATAAATGCAATCGTAAGAAACCATGATGAAAGCGTCCCTCAAAATCAATGGGAGGTACCAACAGAGCAAAAGATCGCCAGGCATCCTTATCACACTCAACACCAACACATGTTCCTCAGGCACGCCCGATTACGAATTCGCAGGTGAGTTGGAACTGCCAGGATATCGGGCACTTATTCATCGAATGTCCTTAGCCAGTGCTGAGACAATTTTGCTTTGAAACTATAACTGCCAAGATGCACGAAGTGCGCGAGAAACGCTGATTGGAGTGTGCAGAATATGGAGACTCTGTATACACCACATCGAAGGAATCAACAATCCTGCACAACGGAAGCCGGCTCGAATAACGACCCGGAATCGCGGCGCCTAGACTAGGTACGGTTACATATCTATGTCCGCGACTAATTTCAGGTGAACTTTAGTAAATGATGAAGTGATGATTTGACAAACATACTGTGCTATTATCTAAAACTGATATTTTTTGCAGTTGCATCACCGGCTACATATTTCTTCATTGCATGCCATTCGACAATAAATGTAATAATTTTCCGCATTGTGTTCAGTTTCATGCGCGAAATGAAAATCCAGATATGAATTGTTTTTAATCGTCTCATTTTGCGGAATAAAAAGTATTCTCAACGTTGTTCCATGTCGTGTGATAGCTATGCCAAAAAATACCATCAAAATTCATTAAGAAGTTTCCGTGTGATGACAAAAATTCTAGAATTGGTATTTTTTTCTTTCTATTCGTTCTATATAGCTCTTCGAAGATACTTGTCTTAATCACATATGTCCAATATATAAACCTCGACCCCTCTTACGTTGTGTTTCATAGATAGATTATTTCCTATCTTGACATTTTTGAGCGCCAAGCGAATTTTGAAAATATCATTAGAACGAGATGATTTCGAAGAGTCGTGAAATTTCAAAGCAGCGAGCAAGTTATTTGAACTCGTCTGAATATACAATTTGTAAAAGAAACATTGATCAAAATAAATCCGACGAAACTGAAGGGACAGAACATCAAGAAAATAAAGTCGCTCCATGTTAGGCACAGGAGAGAGACGATATTTGAAGAATAATTGAAAAATAAACTTACGTTCCAAGTAATTCAAATATGGCGACCAAACCACGGTACAATATTCCAGGATTGGATGAACAAATGAAACGAATAGAAGAACTAAGGAAGAAACATTCTTAAAAGATTGTAACATTCGAATGATGAAGCCGGCCATACGTGATTCTGTCATTAGAAAAATGTGGTTCGAGTTTAAGTTTCCAGTCGAAAATAACTTTCAAATCCTTGGCCTCAGTTTAAACGGAGAAACAAAAATAAAGTTGTTAAAAGGGATGATTATAAGATTCATTGACATCATCTAATAAGCGCATCTAAATCACTCTGAAAATTGTTACTGTCACTTGGAGATTTAATAATACGAAATAATTTTAAATCCAACATACAAAATAAAAAAAGAAACAATCAGTGTGTAATAGCGCACGGCATGAAACAAAAAAACCTTTGGTTCACTCAGAAGCGGTAACCCCGCACCCCACGCATGTCGTCTCTAAGACCAGCTTATAACGCTCGAACCAGGGAATCTGGTTTGCTAACTACCCTAACGGTTCTTACGAGAGAACGGTTATCGGATCGCGAAGCGAGTTGCTTGTTCGTTTTTGCTGGGTGGAGAAGAGATTTCCTTGGGACTTGAGTGAGTGGAATTTTTTTTTGTGTCGGTTTTCGTGGGAAATTACTTCAGATATTGGAACTTCAAGTATTATTAACAAACAAATTTTTGAACATGGACGGAAAATTTTGAAAAAAACGATTGTAAAGGGGTTGGAATTTGAACTTAGAGGGGTCGAACAAGAGGAGTTGAAGAAGGCGCAAGAAGGCGTGTGGATGATGACTAAAATTGAGAAATCCAGTGTTCGAGTCGTTCGTGATCGCTGTTTCGGAGTGTTAATTGACCGTTCTGTGTCATCTCACATGTCGTTAGTTGGATGATCTTGGATGAGAGCTCGCAATGAAATATCAAGGAAGTATCGAGCAGGCCAAGGATAAAGCGGTTGCATGGAATGCAAAACAAAGGGTTGGAGTGGCTTGTCTGCAATGTATTCAAGCAAGCAGTTCGTGATCAACGAAACTTTATGTTAATCATCCCAAGTAAGAGTTTTTTTTGCATGTATTACTTGGGCTCGCAATTCTTGCTAGACACACAGGTTTTCGTAGCAACTTTGATCTTAGCCATCAAGATTAGACGTTTGGTGTACTAGTAGCGACAATATTTCAAGCGCTTGGTGCGGAATTAACAATATAAACGTTCATTGAAAAATCTCACGAAAATTGGGAAACATATAAACTCCAAAATCTCTCCAATAAACTTGTTGCGCACATCTGTCAATTCAGTGGATGAATGCATGAACTTTTGACGAACTGGTGATTTGAAACCTAAATTTAATAAATCCCATGCAAACTTCAAGCCGCAAATAAAAAAATACAAAAAATACAAAAATACAAAACGCGACGAAAGTCTTGTTGCCTTGAAATTTCGAAACGATATCGTTCGCCAAACTTTCATTTCATTGTGAGTGGGAACACTATTTAAGTAAATAAGGAACAGAAAGGGACCAAGTAGCGATCCTTGCCGTTCCCTGGAGGAAGGAAGAAGGATCAAAGTGTACACCAAATAGAATTACTCTGTTCATACTATTAGAAAGACAAGAGTACAACCAGGGCCGTTCTCGGCACAAAATTTCATGGTTACTATGTCGAATGCTATGAAGAAATCAACGAAGACAGTAACAACTTTGACTTGAATATCCAATTCTGCCGACAATGTTGAGGAATTCCAGTAGATTTGTCGCTGTTGACCGATTTTTACGAAAAACATTTTGCTCAATAGCAATCACGTGTTCAAGGTAAGAATAAACAGTTTGGCAAAACAAAAGAAAGAATATACAGTGGGCGACAAAAGTCTACATGCTTCCCCTATTTTCGCTGCTTGACGAGCCCCATAGCACTAATTGAAAAAGTAATAATGTAATCTTATTTATAATCTATTTTTATTGACATGTAATATAAGTCTTTCCTCCAATATAAACTCAACAACCTATTCATAAAAAACTGAAAAATAGCATTGAAAAAAGTCTACGTACGATCATGAGATTCATCAAAAACTTCATGAAGGAAATTACATTTCATTTCAAAACTTAATACTAATATTTTGTTGGCCCGTCATGGGCATCTATAACTGCCGGCAAGCGTCTTGGCATAATGCAACCAAATTATCTAACTCGTTAGGCGTTATTTGACCCCATTCTTCAATGAGCTTCTCTTTTAGCATTGTAGCACTTCTAATGTCGCGTTTTCTTGTTTTTCGATCCAGAAGCTCCCAAACGTGCTCGATGACATTCAAGTCCGGACTTTGTGGGGGTGTATTGAGCTGAGTTGGAGCATAATATAGTAGCTAGTCCTTCACGATTTGAGCGGTGTGCTTGGGATCATTGCCTTATTGGAATATCCAGCTCTCACTAAGGTCCAACTTATCGGCCAATTCCTTTAAATTGTGTTGCAAGATGGTTTTGTAGAGATGGCGATGCCTTACACTATCAATAAACACCAAATTTCCTTCACCCGGCCACACTCCAAACCATCGCATTGCCACCGCCATGTTTGACTGTGGAAATTTCCACAGTCAAACATGGCGGTGGCAATGCCAAAAACACGGGAATTGACCCGAAACACCTAATTAGGTGCCAATAAACAGTTGTTCAAAAGCTTACTAAAATGCATGTATGACAGCACAGTAGGCCATATTGACAGGCTCAACTTGGACAAAGATAATGTTATCTTCAAGCACCAAGCGCAGACAAAATTAAATACTGAAAGCTTTACTGAAATGGCTAGCTGTTTCGGTGGGTTGGCCTCAACAATAACCAAAAGCAGCACGAATTCTAATTTAAATAAAATTGATAGAGCTCTGGATGAAATAAAACTCAATTTATCATCCTTTAATGAAACTTTTGCCGCTAAAGGTTCATCACTGAGTGGTCATGAGTACGATCGCCTAGGCAACATGGAAAAAGCTCTAGCGGAGATGGAAAAGAAGTTCTTAAAGCAAAACTGTGATTTATTAAATTCTGCTGTAGCCCAATTTAATAGTGCTATAGACAACTTCGACAGCAGATTTATTGCTGTATGTGATAAAAATTATAATAATATTAGTAAAAACAGTCACATACCCGTAAATTCTGAGTTGTCGTTACACAACGAACTGGTGCTTGGCGAGATTAAAAGTGCAATCATCAACTTGAATCAAAGTTCTCTCAGCCGTACAAAGGATATGGCCACATCTCCAATAAAAAAGTCTCTAAAAAAATAGAATATACAAATGTCTACATCTTCACCAAAAAATCATACTACTTGTACAAGGAAAGTCTTCAGATTCGGAACCTACTGGCCAGAAGAGGAATGGGATGGACGAATTGATAAAATTAGAAGTTTTAACTCTAATTCAAAACAACATTCCTCTGCCACACATCAAAAGGACTCTCATATGCAAGAGTTTTTTGTCAAGGGAGCTCCGAGGACTGCTGATGTAAAATGGATGCATCAGTACTTAGTGACCAAGCTTTTCCTGGATGTCTGCATCGTCGAATCATTAAAACATCGATGCAGCAATAAGAAGAGTTCCGGCAACATCTTCAAAGTTTCCGTTCCATCACGATACGCGTGGTTATTAACTAACTCTAAAGGATTAACATCGAACCATACGTGGAATGGTATGACGTGCAGGAAATGGAGAAGTACAACCAAATCATGTAAAAATAAGAGCATAAATAATAATATTACTAGTCTAAGTAGTAAATGTTATTCGACTATATTGACTGAGGTTGATATGCAGACAAACAAAGACAGTTCTTCAAACGGACCTCCACAAACCAAACCTACTACCCTACTCAACAACGACACATCCAAGACTCTTGTTCCTATTCATTACCCGAATTCCTCTTTAAAACTGCCCTTAATTCAGACAAATCTTACTCCTTACATTAACTTTGTCCGTGATGACCTGGTTCCAGTTATGGAGGGGTCAATAATCCTTCCTAACACTTCAACGTCTAGTAAGCCGGCCAATGCTAATCCAGGCTTCCTTGATCCACTCATTCCCCCTGTAGTCAAAGCAACTGTTAACTCCTGCGATGACATTGAAGGAAGATATACCCTCTCAAGACTTCGGGATCACAGAATTTACGAAAATGTCCGTTTGTTCCTAGCATATATGCATAATGCTTCAGACTCGGCTTGTTTTGAGGGTAAAACTAAAACTAGTCTGAAAGTTCTTATCCATCAATAGGGCCTTCCAGTTGACTTGGAAGCGTTAAACCTGCTGTTCATAAAATATCATGAGCAAATGGGAGTCTCTGCAAATCAAGTTAAACAAGAACTAAATACCTACAGTTCTTATGTTAGGTCTAAACACATTTCGGTGCTTCAAAAGTCGAGAACCGAGCTCAAAAAATACTATTCCTAGCAACTCATCCTCGCAAGTCAGCCTCAAGCTTTTCTACCATAATTCCTATCTTTAAGAGTGGTGACAAGCGTTCTGTCCTGAACTATAGAGGTATTGCCATTCTATCTATAATCCCTAAACTATTTGAACAAATCGTTTGCCATAAACTCTCAGCTATTATTGAGCCTCTTCTAAATGAACAGGAACATGGTTTCCGCAAGGGCCGATCAACTACAACCAATCTCATGGTTTTAGTTTCTGATCTCCTATGTAAAAGGGGTTACCAAATTGACGCAATCTACACAGATTTTAGTAAAGCATTTGACCGGGTTGATCACTCCATGCTGTTACGTTCGCCACGCAACGTAGGCGATCCCAAATCCTCAAGGGCGAAATATGGGACTTCCCTGTCTTTGAGACCCCAAACCACCGTGCGGGCAAACGCTGTCTTGCGCAAAATTGTTTATGTCACGTTCGCCACTTCACGCAATCAAGCTAATCAATGAAATGTTTTGTTATTATTTGATTATATTATTATTAATGAATTAAATGCTTATCAATGAATTATATTGTAGGAAGTAGAGATTTGAATTATATAAATGTAGAGGAGATGTAGGATGTAAGGATATTAGATTAGATAACTAAGTAGGTAGTAAGTTTGTTATGGAGGGTGTTCCGGACAACGGCACAGGCACTGCGGATAAGTTGCCCACGATCACAACAACAACAACGCTCACCCAATCGTCGCAACAGATCCCAAATCAAGGCTCCGCCCGGTCTACGATGCGCCCCAATGGAGTCCCCTATGCGCCAGTGAAACCCACAACCATTGGCACTGGCAATTCGCCATGGCTGGCGGCAGCCGCGAGTTTTTCGCCGGACAGGCGGCAATCGGAAATCCCCTCGCATCGAGACACAACGACTGACCCCTGGCGAAACCAGTTGAAAAGCTTTTGAAAGCTGCTGGGGTCAACTGCCAGCTGAGTGGTCGTCGACCTACGAACCGAACGGGACTGGGCTTGGCTTAAATAGATTGCGGGAGCAGCTGACGAGGCTTTTTGTACGTCGATCGCTGGTGGAAGCGGAGTGTGGCTGGACGTCGAGCGCTGGGAGGATTGTTTCTTTGGCCGCCGGTTGGTAGTGGAAGCGGTGATTTCGGCTTCACGGCAGGAGTTGGGAAATTTTCAAAGGACGGAGGACAGCGAGCGGAGGGAATAGTATAAGAAGGAAGAATTGTAAGTAGATTTAGTGTAGATAGTGAGTAGTAGGGTTTAGTTAGGTTTTTTGCAAAATAAATTCTGCTTGAATTGCGATAAATTGTGTGATTTTGTGAAGTGGCGAGGCGGAAATCGCGTTCCTGGTTGTGTTTTTGTGCTCCCCTATCGGTCGGTGGTTTTGGGTCACCGTGAATCCGATTCCCGTTTCGGGATTCACGGACAGGGCAGTCCCGGCGCGGAAACGGGTGGCGCCCTTTCTTTTTTAAATTACATATTCCTCTTCGCGGGTGAAGCCGGGTGGGATTGCCCGAACCGTGGCTAGGATCGGCTACGGTAGAGTGGAGAACGTTACGAAAATTATAGACGTAACAATGCTTATTTCCAAATTGCAGAAAATAGGAATCACCGGCTCTATGCTCAACTGGCTCAGTTCCTACTTAAAAGACCGAAGTCAATTAGTTCAATTTCAGGGATATTTGTCCAAGCCGATTCTCGTACACTCTGGTGTACCTCAAGGCAGTCACCTCGGCCCTCTTCTTTTTAATATTTTTATATCAGATTTATCTGAAAAACTTTCGGACGTATCACATCTTCTTTACGCTGACGATCTGAAGATATATCACACCATTAAGTCTCAATCTGATACTGTTTCCCTCCAATCAAAACTAACTTCCCTCCAACAATGGTGTGATGTTAACAAACTACATCTAAACGTTGGGAAATGTTTTGTAATGACTTTTCCCCGTAAAACCACAATCTTGAACAATGCATACGTTCTCAACAATACGGTATTGGATATGAAAGAAAACATTGTTGACCTTGGAGTTGTCCTAGACAAGAAACTATGCTTCAATTTGCACTACGATACTATTCTCTCCAAAGCTCATAAACATCTTGGCTTTATTAAGAGACGAGCCAAAGAGTTTAAAAATCTGTGGGTAACTAAATCATTATTTACCTCACTGGTTCGCCCAATACTTGAATATGCCTGCAATGTATGGAACCCACATTTCGGAGTTCATGATACGAGAATAAAATCTGTCCAAAAACAATTCATGTTGTTTGCTCTCAGAGACCTTTATAGCCCTGATGCCTTTCAAATCTTGCCTCCTTATGAAGTTAGATTGGAGCTTCTAAATTTGTCTACTCTTAAAATCAGAAGAACAGTGTTGTACGCGTAATACACGTTTACTAACTGAATATCAGCATCTTACTAAGTATGCAGATAATGAACCAGTTAATAGGTGCTGTAAAATCTTTAATACTTTGAGCAAACACTACTCCCCTACCATCTCGAAGTTCAATTTTAAATCCAGCATTTCTAAAGCCATTCCATTATCCATCCCTTAAATTGTGACGTGCATACAACAGTATAAATTAACGTTGAATGTAGCACGTATTTTAGGGTTAAGTATATTGTTGTAATGTATATTTTATATATTTATATTTTTATATGTTGACTGTGATTGCCTTGCTTTGGCGAAATAAATAAATAAATAAATAAAAAAATGACGAACATTGCTCTTTTTCGAAGACTGTAACATCGTACTGTGTTTCAGCAATCTTGGGTACCCTCAGAAGCGGCAACCCCGCACCGCAAGCAGTCTCGAACACCAGCTACCCGACCGGTTCTCTAGAAAGAACCGTTGTCGGGTCCGGTCTCGGGTATTGGATCGCTGGCGAAAGGAATGATTTTTTTTGGGATGGGAGTGTGAATCGGGTCGGTTGCATGAAAAAAGTCTCCGTTATATTTTTTTTGAAGAAAGAAACGTTTTTTATATTTGGCGGAATAATTGAGTGGTAAATTAAAAAAAAATCACACGAAAGGAAGTTGAGCGCTGCTTCCGCGATATAAATGTCGGTGGTGGCCGCGGCGGCAAACGAACAAAAGAAAACAAAAAAATACAGCGAGCGTCGCGAGTGCATGCTGCTTATAGTATCTTACGTCCCCGGAGCATGTGGAATCGTGCCGGAATAAATTAGTAGACTTAAAGAAAGGATTCAACAAGCCAACCAACGTCAAGGAATTACGGTTAAAAACGAAAATCGTCCAAGCAAGTAAGACACGTAATGATCATAGCGGTAGCTGTAATGATGGGGACAGTAGCGGACCATTGAAATGTTCACAAGAATCTGCAAATTCAAAAGCTTCCGGGAATAATTCGCAGGTAAAAGTCGATAAAATCGAAAGGGATGATGCTCGAAGTATTGGGTCAGTATCGAAAGTTCTCGTTGTACATCCTCTCAGTGCAAGTAGTGATTATATCTGTTCGTACCTTCAAAAATCACATCCCGATCTATGGCCACGTGAACTCGAAGAAACACTAAGTAAATATGATAGTAGATTTTGTGAAGAAATATCTGGCATTGGAGCAAAAAGTGATAGGAAATGAAATTTTGCGGGTTCACAGATTTTGATTTTTGGTGCCAATAATACCTATACTTGAGACATATCACTTCGAGTACGAATTTTATGCATCTAATTTTTGTGGAATATAATTATTATACCCTTATGATATTATAGAGATTGGTTCAATGATTCATTTACACATAATAATACCCACCATGTTTATTACATCAATGAAATGCGATGAATTTGTTCTTGAGACTATCATATTGAGATTATTTTTCCTTGATTTGTTTCTTGAATCAATATGTAGTTTTCTACTTACTCCGTTTTACAGTATTTATATTTGTACATTTTTGTTTTAGATTTAAACCGCCTATTTTGTTATGAGCAATAAAAAGTGTATTTAAAAAGAAAAGAAAAACAAATCGGCAAAAATATAAACGATCATATATATATTAATTGAAAAATTGAATTGAAAAATATATACTAGTTATGTATTAAGTGTCCTGTATATTAAAAGAAAACACAAACAAAAATAATATTATGTAAACAGAAACAAAAAAGATTTTGCAAAAGACTTTAGTAAATAATGTTATCGTCATATTTTAAAGCTCATCTCATCTTTTTAGCAAATAATTAGTTCGAATCCAATTTAATCCTCTCAATTCGTTTCACTTCCACCGTAGTTGTACAACGAATAATCCTATCGATTCCGAACGAGTACTTAAAACAAGCACTAATGCTTAATATTTCTTAAAAATATGTGTTTAGCTTGTAGATATTTTTCGATTTTTTTGTTATGCTAAAAATTAAATAAATATGAATTGAACTTAAAATAAACATGGAGTAATAGACCTAAACAGAGAGTTTCCCTAAGATTCTTCCCTCCGTCCGGCTTTAGGAAACTGGGCTCGTTAAGGAAGGGGTAAGTAAAAGGGGCTTAGCGCGCAACACATGCCTACTTGGTAAGCGCTAAGCTAAGGCAGGGTGGGCCCGGACAGTAACACCGATGTCCGGCGCGCCTCCGCTGATGTCTTCTTCCCTCGAGCAGTGACTCAGCCGCCCGAGAGTAAGTTTGCTCGCGCGGTTTCTCTTTCGTTCGCTTTCCGTCGGTTCTCTTTGGGTCCTTCGCTGGTAAAGTACATTGAAATTTATCTCTCGGGTTGGTGTTGCATTCGCGATACTTTTTTTCGATGCGCGCACGAGAATAATCTTAAAGTAAAGTAGGAGGTCGAGCCTCAGAAAGTTTGTTGTTTTGCTTGAAGTCCTTAGGACTATTTTTTTGTCGAATTTGTAAATCGGGCAATTTAGATGGCTGAATCTCTCAAAAATGAGATTCGGGACTTGGTATAGGAACACGTACCCATGACATCACGCGCCGAACAGAGCTGGCCTGCCAGCAGCCACCGCCGTCTAACCAAGTAGAGGCCGAACCCTATTTGTCTACACGAACAACGGGTTCGTTGTCTCGTCCCAGGACTTAACGTCCAATAAGGCCAAAGGGACGAGAGTCTCGTTGCCTGGCAACTTCGTCGCGATCTCGTTCGTGCTGAATTTCCTCATTACAAGACGAGCAATAATTTTTAATAAATTAGTTTAAAGCATAATGCATGATTGTCTGAATGAATTCCTAGGGACTGGACGAAGCGTGAATTATACTTAGTTCAAACATGTTTAAATATGTCTTTGAAATAACAGCAATGATGTTTATTGTTTATTACAAACATTAGTAGTAATATGAAGTACACTTTAACTAAGCGTCCAATGTTAGTAATACATAATGCATATTTTACAGCTTTTTGAAAGATTAGAAACATGCTACCTTTTCGAGACGATTATGTCTTGGATCGACTATAAGATGAGCGCGTTCGGAAAGCTTCTGCAAGTTTACAAAGAGAGGAATAGACTTTGTGCCAGTAATATTTAATCGTATGTATATACTACGCATATTTCTATAACCCCCAGGATATATTTCCTTTAATTGCTTAATTATCTCAAATATGTTTTCGGCTAAGAATTCCTTTTTAGTTTTATTTGTGCCTATTGGAATCGAAATCATAGACCCCTTTTGGCCTTGCAAATATGATGTTACTTTAAAAGCTGATTTCAATTCTCGAATTATGTTGTTAGTGTTGGTACGAACAGGAATAATAGGATAGCGATGCGTAAATGCCTGAAATGAAAAAAAAAATATTATTATGGCAATGATAATTGTATGGGCCGAATTAGGGTAAAATCATTAATGAAGACAAATGCAAATATGATTCCGACATAATAGCATCATCTATATTCTGATTGGTGGTAACGTGACTAGAATTCTTCAAGAAAAGTGTAGTAAAATGTTGGTTGTTATGTAAGATGTGCTGTAAGCAGGCCGGATCGTTCTCCAAAATTCTTTCCTTCGGTTTGTTAGTTTCTTCTTCTTCGATATTCCTCCAATGGAATGACCTTCCTGTTGCTGCTGAGGGGAAGTCAAATTAAATTAGGAAGCTAACGACTATCTTGCCTACAGGCATCTGTTTAAATGCCGCATGTTTTGCGCAATCCAAAAGGATAGGTAGCCGATATTGCTAAGTTTCTTTTCTGAGTTGCCGATATTGGAAGCAATTCAAAGTCTGCCGATATGTTAGGCGGACTAATGCTCGAGGGAGAAATCCTATTGCCGAAAGAAGGCAATATTGCTGATTAATTTAAAACAACAGTTGGAATTCACCAAGACTAATGAGGATGAGCCTCAGTTTCGTCCGTTCTTTTATTCTCCAAATTCTTAATTCTAAATACATAATAATCCCTACTCTAAATTTACAATTTGTTGACTACGACCAATCATACGCGCTGAGCATTAATTGCCACGAAAACTTCGATTCCCCGATGGCATTTACTTAGCGCATATCGTATAGACTCAATAATGACCTAATTTATTGAGCTTTTGTTGCAAAGGTTAATAGTGGTCATCACTTCAAGTATTTTTATTATTGCTTTATCTTTGAATTGAATGCTAACTGCGCCGAAGAGTATGCAACCAAATTTGTTTGTTTTCATTTCAATTTAAGAAGTATAAGTCGCGGTAGGTGGTAGAGATCTTGGATGTGCTAATTGTAGCGTGTGGGTAGATATGGTTTGTGAATACTAGCCTCAAGCTTTTCTACCATAATTCCTATCTTTAAGAGTGGTGACAAGCGTTCTGTCCTGAACTATACAGGTATTGCCATTCTATCTATAATTCCTAAACTATTTGAACAAATCGTTTGCCATAAACTCTCAGCTATTATTGAGCCTCTTCTAAATAAACAACAACATGGATTCCGCAAGGGCCGATCAACTACAACCAATCTCATGGTTTTAGTTTCTGGTCTTCTATGTAAAATGGAGATGGGTTACCAAATTGACGCAATCTACACAGATTTTAGTAAAGCATTTGACCGGGCTGATCACTCCATACTTATTTCCAAATTGCAGAAAATAGGAATCACCGGCTCTATGCTCAACTGGCTCAGTTCCTACTTAAAAGACCGAAGTCAATTAGTTAAATTTCAGGGATATTTGTCCAAGCCGATTCTCATACACTCTGGTGTACCTCAAGGCAGTCACCTCGGCCCTCTTCTTTTTAATATTTTTATATCAGATTTATCTGAAAAACTTTCGGACGTATCACATCTTCTTTTCGCTGATGATCTGAAGATATATCACACCATTAAGTCTCAATCTGATACTGTTTTCCTCCAATCAAAACTTACTTCCCTCCAACAATGGTGTGATGTTAACAACCTACATCTAAACGTTGGGACATGTTTTGTAATGACTTTTTCCCGTAGAACCACAATCTTAACAATGCATACGTTCTCAACAATACGGTATTGGATATGAAAGAAAACATTGTGGAACTTGGAGTTGTTCTAGACAAGAAACTATGCTTCAATTTGCACTACGATACTATTCTCTCCAAAGCTCATAAACATCTTGGCTTTATTAAGAGACGAGGCAAAGAGTTTAAAAATCTGTGGGTAACTAAATCATTATTTACCTCACTGGTTCGCCCAATACTTGAATATGCCTGCAATGTATGGAACCCACATTTCAGAGTTCATGATACGAGAATAGAATCTGTCCAAAAACAATTCATGTTGTTTGCTCTCAGAGACCTTTATAGCCCTGATGCCTTTCAAATCTTGCCTCCTTATGAAGTTAGATTGGAGCTTCTGAATTTGTCTACTCTTAAAATCATCAATGTGATATATCACACCATTAAGTCTCAATCTGATACTGTTTTCCTCCAATCAAAAAAACCAAAACTTCTCTCGCGATCCTTGCCGTTCCCTGGAGGAAGGAAGAAGGATCAAAGTGTACACCAAATATAATTACTCTGTTCATACGATAAGAAAGACAAGAGTACAACCAGGAACGTTCTCGGTACAAAAATTTCATGGTTACTATGTCGAATTCTACGGAGAAATCAACGAAGACAGTATGTTACGCGCACTATTACCCCCCGAAGCCTCTAATGGCTGCGGGGCGGACGGTTGTGCCCGGCGTATTTGCCCGCGAAGAGGGGCGGCGTAATTTTAATATTTTGGGCACCACCCAGTCGTGCGCCGACAACCGTCCAGCGACCGAAACCCTGACTGGGGTTTGGTTTGGGTCGCGACACTGAAACCCGCGCAAGGAACCCGAAACTAACCCAACACCGTGATCAATCTATAGAACAAAAAAAAAGGAAACGCACTCCACTCAGGCTTACAACTCTGTCTATTAGGTTCTAGTAAGAACACGTATAACTTAAAGTTAAAGCTTACTCTACTTACTATTTACGCCGTTGATTGATTATCGCCCTCATTCGCGCCTTCCGCTCGAATCCTGCCAAAATTTCCAAGGAATTTACCGCGCGATGAAGTGTGCCACCCTCGACGACCGCTCTCGACGTTCCCTCGCTCGCTCGTTCGATCGTCGTGCCTCGATTGATTATCGCACTGCAGAACTCGTTAACGTACTCGCTTCGCCTTTCAATCAGTTAAATGCTTCTAAGTATGAAATCTAACCTAATTCACGCCTTCCGCTCGAGTCCTGATAGAATCTCCAAAGAATTTTCCGCGCGATCAAGTGTGCCGCCTTTGACGACCGCTCTCGACGTCGACTTCTGAAATTTTTCTTTGCAAGCCGACCACTCTTCCAATTCACCATCCAAAAAACAAGAACCCCTTCCTTTGTTCCCAGCTATATTTATCATTTCGGCCTAACGGCTCAGCTCCTTGCGGAACCATTCCAGTCCCCACTCTGGTTTTGGAACCACTGGTGTGGGACTCACTGGGCTGGAATCAGCTGTCTGCGCAACGGCCATCTTGGCTTTTTCGCCATCAATGATGTCACTCCGACATTTCCCAGTGACAGCTCGCGTCTGTTGTTATTGTTTACAGCGGTTCTGTCGTGAGTCTTCAGATTCGGGGCGGCCGTATTTAAATCAATCTCGGGTACGTTTGGTGCTTGGACGACTGAACGATTCAGCATCAAAGTGACCAGATTTGTGCTGCTGCCACGCGATGTGCTTGGCGAAAGGATATGATCCGTGGACAATAGACGTTTGCGCGATCTCGCCGACGGCGAGGACAATAGACGTTTCCGTTTGGCTGGTAACGATGCGGTGCCACGACGATCGTTGCGTTTCTTTTCTCGATAGCATTGGTTTTATCTTCTTCGGTGATGGAGTTTTCTTGACCGGCGTATCCGTTTCCGTGCTGTCTTCACCGTCACGCAATCGATTGAATTGATCCTCAACGGATTCCGAGTTGGCAGTGGATGTAAAGTGTTCGTCTAGTCGATCAATTCATCAGGAAGACGGTATGTATTATTGAAAGATATACAAAGTTTTGAGTGGTGTCCGGTAACTAGAATCGTTTCATCCGCGTTTACGTATAGTTGCTGATTGGTCGGTCATCGATATAATTAAGAGAAAAGGAGGAAAACATATGACGATGAGTTTGTGTAGTGGTTTTTCTTCGCGACTTCTTGCGATGCTTGACGTCGATGATTTCCTCAGGGATGGCTCGGCGAAGTTCTCCTTAAACTAGTAACTACTTATCCTTTACTTACCACTATTGAACTAGTTCCTAATCTCTACTTGATTCTACCATTCTTGCCTTCAATGATGAGTTTATATAATCCAATTCTTAAATTAAAATTTCTATTTACTTCAATTTCTTAAATTACTCTACGAGCCTCAGTGGAGTGGTGTTTGCGCTATTTACGTTTGGCGGGTGGTTTGGGTTAGACCTGCAGGCTTTTTGACCAGAGTCCTGATTGGCTTTTTGACTCAAGTCAAAGTCAATCAGGACTTCTTTTTTTTTTAAATATGATAAACTATTCGGTCGCAACGAAATGCGACCGTAACAAGTAACAACTTTGACTTGAATATCCAATTCTACCGACAATGTTGAGGCATTCCAGTAGATTTGTCGCTGTTGACCGATTTTTACGAAAAACATTTTGCTCAATAGCAATATTGTGTTCAAGGGAAGAATAAACAGTTTGGCAAAACAAGAGAAGGAATATACAGTGGGCGACAAAAGTCTACATGCTTCCCCTATTTTTGCTGCTTGACGAGCCCCATAGCATTAATTGAAAAAGTAATGATGTAATCTTATTTATAATCTATTTTTGTTGACATGTAATAAAAGTCTTTCCTCCATAGGAACTCAACAGCCTATTCATAAAAAACTGAAAAACAGCATTGACAAAAGTCTACGTACGATCATGAGATTCATCAAAAACTTCATGAAGGAAATTACATTTCATTTCAAAACTTAATACTAATATTTTGTTGGCCCGTCATGGGCATCTATAACTGCCGGCAAGCGTCTTGGCATAATGCAACCAAATTATCTAACTCGTTAGGCGTTATTTGACCCCATTCTTTAATGAGCTTCTCTTTTAGCATTGTAGCACTTCTAATGTCGCGTTTTCTTGTTTTTCGATCCAGAAGCTCCCAAACGAGCTCGATGACATTCAAGTCCGGACTTTGTGGGGGTGTATTGAGCTGTGTTGGAGCATAATATAGTAGCTAGTCCTTCACTATTTGAGCGGTGTGCTTGGGATCATTGCCTTATTGGAATATCCAGCTCTCACTAAGGTCCAACTTATCGGCCAATTCCTTTAAATTGTGTTGCAAGATGGTTTTGTAGAGATGGCGATCCCTTACACTATCAATAAACACCAAATTTCCTTCACCCGGCCACACTCCAAACCATCACATTGCCACCACCATGTTTGACTGTGGAAATTTCCACAGTCAAACATGGCGGTGGCAATGCGAAAAACACGGGAATTGACCCGAAACACCTAATTAGGTGTTTCGGGTCAATTCAAGTGTTTTTCTTTCTCCAAACTTTAGCTCTACCGTCACTTCCAAATATGCTATACTTCAATTCATCGGTGAATAAAACCTTCTTCCAAAAATCAAATCCTTTGTGGTAAATTCCAAGAGAAGAATCCTATTTTTTTCGTTTATAAAGGTTTTTTGCGTGGCGTTCTGCTGTGATAACCTTTATTATTTAATGTTTTTGAACTGTCCTTGGATGCACCGTGGTTCTTCCTCGTTTTGCTATGTCTTTCGCCAATTTTATGGCATTCGCCTCTGGGTTTCGGTTCACTTCTTTCTTTCTGCGAACCAGCTTCTCCGGCCTACCACTGCGCGGCTTGTTTTCAACAATGAACTGTCGATTTACTTAAATTCAACAATTTGACTAATTTTCCGAAAGATTTTTTTTCGTTTCGATGTTTTACCACAAAGTTCCGTACTTCTGATAAGATTTCCTTCCGAAAAGCCATCGTCACAGCTGCGACCCTATCGAAATTGCACTAAATGTAGCCTAACGTAAGGCGCCAATGCCAAAATTTAATAAACGGTACCTCCCGTTATAAAACAGAACCGCACAGTAGCATAAAAAATTTATTTTACTTACTTATTTACTTAGGCGTATGTAGACTTTTGTCAACACATTTTTTTTGTTATGTATGAATAACTTGTAACGTTCATATTGCAGAAAAGATTTTTTTGGTTAAATATCAATTAAAATAGACTTAGAATATAACTGCATCATTACTTTTTAAATAGTGTTATGGGGTTCGTCAAGTTGCGATAATAGGAGTCGTATGTAGACTTTTGTCGGTCACTGTAGATCTACAATTTATAAACAGTGAAGTATCGCTAGATTTAGGGTTCGGAAACACATTGTTTGACTTCGAGAACTCGAGAAAAACATCGAGAAAAGACTCCAGTTAAAAATTTACACTAAGTTTGATATACTGTCGACACCAGGGCAACAATATTGTCCAATTGGCCTACGATGCAACTTCGTCTGGGGATGTTGGGAACGATGATATTGAAAGATGATTTCGTTATGCAAGTGACGGTATCTTCGAGGCGGATATGGAAGAGAAAAAGTAAGCGAACAATTTACACATGAAGTCAGGAGAAGATGATATTCATCAAAAATTACGGATCCCGGGAAAAAATTAAGGGATTTTCGGGAACGGACATGTGAACAAAGGGGTTTGTCTTCATTGACAGAAGAGTTTGGTCAATATATTCAAAAAAGCTTGTTTACCGGTTCTGGTAGAATCCTTAGCGGGCGAGCGGAGACGTCATTAATCGAATCTGTATTGTAATGATTTTAATAACTTAAATCGAGCATTGAAACGGCAAATACTGGACAGTTAATTATAGAAGTAGAAGACTGCTTGATCGCAATTCAGATCTTGGAGGCGGCCATGCCAATAATCAGAAGAAAATGCATCGCCTCAAAGTTAGATACTTTGAAGTTACGTCTAGACAAAACAGTGCGATTTCTCTTATATGCCAAAAAATTAACAGCAAAGAACAGAGTGGGATGAAGGTCGGGTGGGACAAAATGAAACAGAGCTAAAACAACCCAGAGAAAATATGGTGATAGATTCCAGAGGATAAAGTCGAGTAGACGTCCACTTGAGTTGGTGTGGGTGAGGGTGGCCCTTATTCTTCAACTTTCTAAAAGTTTAGCAAAGTACTCATTTGAACCACAGCCCTAGCGTACACCAGGTTGTTGACAGATTATTCCGCTTGGTGCCTCGATATTCCTGTAATTTCTCCTTACCCTTCATTTTTTTAATTTTATAGGAGAGTGGATGTTAAAGGTGGCTAGGTAATTCTATTCGAGTGCGAAAGTGTAAATTGCCTTTGTGACATATTCTTCCTTTACATGCAAAATGGCATCAACTTTTCCATGTAGTTTGTCACACAAATTAAAAGAACATTTCAAGTGCCGTATAAATAAGGACTTATAAGGAAATGGAACAGAATTTGGCAAAATAAATATCTTGTTACATCAGAAACCGATAATTCAATATCAAGCAGCTAAAGCAATCGTAGTAGTGACGAATGAAAAAGCTTCTGTCGTTGTTCAGAAAATATAAACAGCTACCACCGCAGTAGACACAACACAGTTCCGTACATTGACGTCTTGTTTTCCTCGTCTCTCTGAAGTTGTTGATAGGTGCAAAACCAATGACAAAAATGAAGTTTACTTATGAATGGCTGCTGCAAAAGCTTTTGGGCGTGATACTGAAAACCTTGTTACAAATCGCTATTATTTTCACCGCCTCAGAAAATACTTAGAGAAGCGAGACACACATAAATACAACACAAATCGAATCTTAGCGACTGTCAATAATTAGTGTGGTTCTGGGATGGAAAGGTGCTTCCAGCACTCACAGGTGTTGATAAGGTTGATAGATTGGCAAAAAGAGCGAAGTTTCAAGGTAAAGAAAAATTGCTGAGTCCCAAATTTTTCAACATGTTCAAAATGATAATAAATATTGTGTTGTTAAAATACACTATTTTCATGAATCTTTCATTAAAACAGTTGTTCAAAAGCTTACTAAAATGCATGTATGACAGCAAAGTAGGCCATATTGACAGGCTCAACTTGGACAAAGATAATGTTATCTTCAAGCACCAAGCGCAGACAAAATTAAATACTGAAAGCTTTACTGAAATGGCTAGCTGTTTCGGTGGGTTGGCCTCAACAATAACCAAAAGCAGCACGAATTCTAATTTAAATAAAATTGATAGAGCTCTGGATGAAATAAAACTCAATTTATCATCCTTTAATGAAACTTTTGCCGCTAAAGGTTCATCACTGAGTGGTCATGAGTACGATCGCCTAGGCAACATGGAAAAAGCTCTAGCGGAGATGGAAAAGAAGTTCTTAAACCAAAACTGTGATTTATTAAATTCTGCTGTAGCCCAATTTAATAGTGCTATAGACAACTTCGAGAGCAGATTTATTGCTGTATGTGATAAAAATTATAATAATATTAGTAAAAACAGTCACATACCCGTAAATTCTGAGTTGTCGTTACACAACGAACTGGTGCTTGGCGAGATTAAAAGTGCAATCATCAACTTGAATCAAAGTTCTCTCAGCCGTACAAAGGATATGGCCACATCTCCAATAAAAAAGTCTCTAAAAAAATCGAATATACAAATGTCTGCATCTTCACCAAAAAATCATGCTACTTGTACAAGGAAAGTCTTCAGATTCGGAACCTACTGGCCAGAAGAGGAATGGGATAGACGAATTGATAAAATTAGAAGTTTTAACGCTAATTCAAAACAACATTCCTCTGCCACACATTAAAAGGACTCTCATATGCAAGAGTTTTTTGTCAACGGAGCTCCGAGGACTGCTGATGTTAAATGGATGCATCAGTACTTAGTGGCCAAGCTTTTCCTGGATGTCTGCATCGTCGAATCATTAAAACATCGATGCAGCAATAAGAAGAGTTCCGGCAACATCTTCAAAGTTTCCGTTCCATCACGATACGCGTGGTTATTAACTAACTCTAAAGGATTAAAATCGAACCATACGTGAAATGGTATGACGTTTAGGAAATGGAGAAGTACAACCAAATCATGTAAAAATAAGAGCATAAATAATAATATTACTAGTCTAAGTAGTAAATGTTATTCGACTATATTAACTGAGGTTGATATGCAGACAAACAAAGACAGTTCTTCAAACGGACCTCCACAAACCAAACCTACTACCCTACTCAACAACGACACATCCAAGACTCTTGTTCCTATTCATTACCCGAATTCCTCTTTAAAACTGCCCTTAATTCAGACAAATCTTACTCCTTACATTAACTTTGTCCGTGATGACCTGGTTCCAGTTACGGAGGGGTCAATAATCCTTCCTAACACTTCAACGTCTAGTAAGCCGGCCAATGCTGATCCAGGCTTCCTTGATCCGCTCATTCCCCCTGTAGTCAAAGCAACTGTTAACTCCTGCGATGACATTGAAGGAAGATATACCCTCTCAAGACTTCGGGATCACAGAATTTACGAAAATGTCCGTTTGTTCCTAGCATATATGCATAATGCTTCAGACTCGGCTTGTTTTGAGGGTAAAACTAAAACTAGTCTGAAAGTTCTTATCCATCAAGAGGGCCTTCCAGTTGACTTGGAAGCGTTAAACCTGCTGTTCATAAAATATCATGAGCAAATGGGAGTCTCTGCAAATCAAGTTAAACAAGAACTAAATACCTACAGTTCTTATGTTAGGTCTAAACACATTTCGGTGCTTCAAAAGTCGAGAACCGAGCTCAAAAAATACTATTCCTAGCAACTCATCCTCGCAAGTCAGCCTCAAGCTTTTCTACCATAATTCCTATCTTTAAGAGTGGTGACAAGCGTTCTGTCCTGAACTATACAGGTATTGCCATTCTATCTATAATCCCTAAACTATTTGAACAAATCGTTTGCCATAAACTCTCAGCTATTATTGAGCCTCTTCTAAATGAACAGCAACATGGTTTCCGCAAGGGCTGATCAACTACAACCAATCTCATGGTTTTAGTTTCTGATCTCCTATGTAAAATGGAGATAGGTTACCAAATTGACGTAATCTACACAGATTTTAGTAAAGCATTTGACCGGGTTGATCACTCCATGCTTATTTCCAAATTTCAGAAAATAGGAATTACCGGCTCTATGCTCAACTGGCTCAGTTCCTACTTAAAAGACCGAAGTCAATTAGTTCAATTTCAGGGATATTTGTCCAAGCCGATTCTCGTACACTCTGGTGTACCTCAAGGCAGTCACCTCGGCCCTCTTCTTTTTAATATTTTTATATCAGATTTATCTGAAAAACTTTCGGACGTATCACATCTTCTTTACGCTGACGATCTGAAGATATATCACACCATTAAGTCTCAATCTGATACTGTTTCCCTCCAATCAAAACTAACTTCCCTCCAACAATGGTGTGATGTTAACAAACTACATCTAAACGTTGGGAAATGTTTTGTAATGACTTTTCCCCGTAAAACCACAATCTTGAACAATGCATACGTTCTCAACAATACGGTATTGGATATGAAAGAAAACATTGTTGACCTTGGAGTTGTCCTAGACAAGAAACTATGCTTCAATTTGCACTACGATACTATTCTCTCCAAAGCTCATAAACATCTTGGCTTTATTAAGAGACGAGCCAAAGAGTTTAAAAATCTGTGGGTAACTAAATCATTATTTACCTCACTGGTTCGCCCAATACTTGAATATGCCTGCAATATATGGAACCCACATTTCGGAGTTCATGATACGAGAATAGAATCTGTCCAAAAACAATTCATGTTGTTTGCTCTCAGAGACCTTTATAGCCCTGATGCCTTTCAAATCTTGCCTCCTTATGAAGTTAGATTAGCAAAACAAAAAAATACAGCGAGCGTCGCGAGTGCATGCTGCTTATAGTATCTTACGTCCCCGGAGCATGTGGAAACGTGCCGGAATAAATTAGTAGACTTAAAGAAAGGATTCAACAAGCCAACCAACGTCAAGGAATTACGGTTAAAAACGAAAATCGTCCAAGCAAGTAAGACACGTAATGATCATAGCGGTAGCTGTAATGATGGGGACAGTAGCGGATCATTGAAATGTTCACAAGAATCTGCAAATTCAAAAGCTTCCGGGAATAATTCGCAGGTAAAAGTCGATAAAATCGAAAGGGATGATGCTCGAAGTATTGGATCAGTATCGAAAGTTCTCGTTGTACATCCTCTCAGTGCAAGTAGTGATTATATCTGTTCGTACCTTCAAAAATCACATCCCGATCTATGGCCACGTGAACTCGAAGAAACACTAAGTAAATATGATAGTAGATTTTGTGAAGAAATATCTGGCATTGGAGCAAAAAGTGATAGGAAATGAAATTTTGCGGGTTCACAGATTTTGATTTTTGGTGCCAATAATACCTATACTTGAGACATATCACTTCGAGTACGAATTTTATGCATCTAATTTTTGTGGAATATAATTATGACACTGGCAACCCGAGGAACGATCGTGATCGGGCTGTGAAGTAACCGAGAAGGGAGTTCGAATATGGACGTCGAAGCGAATGGTCGTGTATTTACTTCTTCCAGTTAAATAAAATCGTTAATAGGTTAACCGGTGTTTTTCTGTTGTATCCGTGACAGTGTCAGAAGTGGGATGGAGAACATATACGTGAATCGGTCGAAAGCCGAATTGCAGTGTTTGCTGCGGGAGCGTGGTCTGCCGATTAGCGGAAATAAAAATGAATTGATCCAGCGTTTAATGGACAATCCGAATGCCGCTAGCACGCCACAGCCACGAGATTGTGGAGCTGCCGCCGTTGCAGAAGATGATTCGGTGGAAGACGCCACCATTCGCGACGGAATTTTGTTTCGTGGTACGGATGCAGTGGAAAACCCCAGTCAGCGACGCATGCCGCACGCCACCATCGAGCAAGTCACAGATGACTTGCTGGAACGAGAACGTGCCCTGCTAGAGCGAGAACGCTCGATCCTGGAACGTGAACGGACCGTATTCGAAATGACGGAGAGACAAGCACGGACGGGTTTTTCGGTTCGCGAGATTAGCGAAATGCTACCGGAATTCAATCCGATTGAAAAGCAATGGTCGGCCAAGCAATTCGTCCAGCGAATTCGAAATCTACAAAACGTTTATTCGTGGGACGAAAAACTGGTACTCTTTGCAGCCCAAACTCGGCTGCGTGGGCATGCGAAGATTTGGAACGACGGACAAGATGATGTGTTCAGGAATTTCGCAGAATTCTCTGAGCGGCTGACAAGAGATTTCCCAGCAAAAATTTCTGACGCCGACATTCATTTAGAAATGATGCAGACAGTGCGTGAGCGACAAGAATCCATTGAGAGATACTTCTATAAAATGAATGCACTTGGACGTAGGGGAAATCTAACAGATGAGTCCATAGTAAAATACATTCGTCGCGGCCTCAATTATCCGTCGCTGCAAAATTTCATCGCAGGCATCGAGTTTGAGAGCGCTCAAACGTTACACGCAGCACTTATTCGATTCGAAGAGAATCGAGTGTCGGAACCAAACCGGTTTCCAGTCACTCAGCCTGTTACATCTCGAGTCGCAGTTACAACGCATACAAATACGACAGCACGAGCCCATCAACCTCTTGCTAATCAGGTAACCGGTCCTATCTGTTACAATTGTCGGGAGCGTGGACATTTGTCAATTTCTTGTCCTCGTACTCCACGTAGGCCGCGTTGTAGTGTCTGCCACCATGTAGGACACAGAAACGATCAGTGTGTAGATACATCGCCCGGGAACAGAAATTTAAGTGATCGTTCTGTTAAGGTACCGATGATGAAAATCGAACAGGAAAACGTGACCACTGGTGAGAAAGAGAAAAAACCCAAAGCAAAGGTTATGAACAAATACATCCTTATCGAACATCAGCGAGTGAATGCCATCATGGATTCGGGTAGTGCTCGATCTCTCATTATAAAATCGTATGCTGAGTCATTTAACATTTTAAAAAGTGCTAATACATTACGTTTTTCCGGGTTTGGCGGCGGATCGTGTGTATGTTCGGAGTATGTGGTGCTGCGAGTGCAAATAGACCAAAAATCGCTCAATCACTGTTTTTGGGTGGTTGAAGACAATTTAATGCCCACCAAGATTTTGATCGGAGCAGATTTCTTTAATCGACCGGGGCTGCGAAAGGTCTTCATGGAGGGGAAATGTCAAGTGGAGGACTCAAATACTCTTACAGTGCAAGAGCGTGAGAGCCTCGAACGATTGTTGGATGAATTTAAGATGTGTTTCGCGGAAAAGTTGTCGGGGCTCAGGAAATGTGAGTTATCGTGCATGAATATTCAACTAACAACCGATGTTCCGATACAAAGATGTCCCTATCGTATCCCTTTGGCTAAACGGGCGGTCGTTGCCAAAATGGTTGAGGAACTAATGGAAAGTGAAATTGTTCGTCCAAGTGAGTCGCCTTATGCTTTTCCGGTGGTAGTAGTGAAGAAGTCCACGGGAGAGGATCGTCTTTGTATTGACTACCGGGAATTGAATAAAATCACGGTGAAAAAACCCTTTTCAATGCCGGTGGTGAAAGAACAGCTGGCACAACTGGCAGGTGCGCGTTGTTTTTCGGTACTCGATTTAATGGCGGGATATTATCAAATCCCAGTAAACGAACAATCGTGTAAATATACTGCATTTGTAACTAATGAAGGACAATATGAGTTCTGTCGAATGCCGTTTGGGCTAGTGAATGCTCCTGCAGTTTTCCAAGAAGCCATGAATCGTGTGCAACGCATGTTACCACCTGGCGAGATACTGACGTACCTGGATGACGTTTTAATACCGAGCCGAGATGTAGACGAGGGACTTCAGCGTTTGAGACGTTTCTTGGTAATAGCGGAGAGTGTGGGTTTCACCTTGCGTCGCAAGAAATGCAAATTTTTGGAAAAAGAAATACGGTTTCTGGGACATCGAGTTAGTGCCGAGGGAATATCACCAGGTGACGAGAAAGTGGAAGCCATACGAAATTTTCCAGTCCCGAAAAATGTACATGAAGTCCGACGGTTTTTGGGACTTACTGGATTTTTCAGAAAATTTGTGGAAAGGTATGCACGAATCGGAGAGCCAATAACGAAACTGCTACGAAAAAATATTTTGTTTGAATGGGGAAATGAACAAGAGACTGCTTTCAACACGCTTAAAGACAAGCTGTGCAACAAGCCGGTACTAACTCTCTATGATAGTAGCAAATGTCACGAGCTTCATACCGATGCTAGTGCTGCAGGCTTGGCAGCTGTGTTACTCCAAGAAGAAACATCTTCAATTCTGAAGCCAGTGTTTTTCTTCAGCCGCCACTGTACGGATGCGGAGCGAAATTACCACTCGTACGAATTGGAAGTCCTAGCAATTGTGGAGGCTTTGCAGCGGTTCCGGTTTTACCTCCTAGGCAAGCATTTCAGAGTCATTACAGATTGCTCAGCCGTAGCGACAACTCGATTGAAGAAAGCCCTTGTGCCGAAAATTGCTCGCTGGTGGCTACCCATTCAGGAATATGATTTGGAATTAGTTCATCGCGCGGGAGTTCAGCTGCCACATGTAGATGCGATGAGCCGTGCGCCATTTGGACCACCAATTCCTATCGCTGACCTCTCCGAAAAATTGTTAACTATACAAGTAGAAGACGAGGATTGGTTGGTTACGATGCAACAACAAGATCCCAAGTTGATAAGTATCATGAAGGTGCTAAAAGGAGAAGCGGTATCCGATCAAATAAAGCAGATACGTACGGATTACTCTCTTAAAAAGAATCGACTTTTCCGGAAAATTGGTGGTAAATTGCGATGGGTTGTTCCTGCTGCCGTTCGCTGGCGAGTGGTACAAAATGCTCACGATCGTCGAGGGCATTTCGGGTTGGAAAAGACGTTGGATCAACTGGCTGGTTACTTCTGGTTCCCACGAATGAGGAAATACGTGAAGGAATACTTGGCAGCGTGTATCGAGTGTTGCTACCACAAACGTCCAGGAGGGGCTCTCGAGGGGAGGCTTTTCGCGAACCCAGTGGTTCCAGTACCTTTTCATACATTGCACGTTGACCACTTGGGACCATTTCCAAGAAGCACCGCGGGGAACACTCATGTTTTGGGCATCAGTGATGAGTTTTCCAAGTATCTAGTATTTAAAGCCGTGAAGTCCACTAAGACGTTGCCTGTAATTCGAGCATTTAATGAGTTGACAGGATACTTCGGATTGCCTGTGGTAATCATTACGGACCGTGGAACGGCATTTACATCGAGCCAATTCGAAAAATATTGCGCTAACAATAATATCCAGCATCGAAAAAAATGCTGTCCGAACTCCTCGGGCAAACGGGCAGATTGAACGTGCTCATCAAGGAATTCTCTTGTGCTTAAGGACGTCGACCGAGAATTCGCATAAATGGGACGAAAATATCCAAATCTTACAGTTTGCACTCAATTCCCAAATGAATGCGACGACAAGACACTCTCCAAACCAAATTTTTTTTCGATACGACCCTAGGGATGTTACTTCGAACATTCTTCTAGACAGCCTACAAGATGTTCCTGATACAGAACCTCCAAACATATGCTTCAAAGATATTGCCGCGAAAATCAATGCCCAACGGGATAAGTGGAAAAGCCGTTTCGACGCCAAACGGAAGCAGCCCAAGCAGTACGAAGTCAATGATCTGGTAGTAATTGAAAATGTACCCCCTGCGACTGGAGGCTCTAGAAAACTGGAGCCCAAGTTTCGAGGGCCTTACGTTGTCAATCGAGTTCTTGATCAAGATCGATATTTGATTGGAGATTTGGAAGACTGCCAACGAAACCGACGTTCGTTCCAATCGGTGTTCCATGCGGAGAAAATGAAACCTTGGTGTACGCTGGGTCCAGAAATAAATGAATATAATGAAAACGATGGGAGTGAAAGCGAAAGTTCGTTGAATAATGATACTGAGGATGAGGTTCGGGACGAACCTCTCCAGGATGGCCGAGCTGACACTGGCAACCCGAGGAACGATCGTGATCGGGCTGTGAAGTAACCGAGAAGGGAGTTCGAATATGGACGTCGAAGCGAATGGTCGTGTATTTACTTCTTCCAGTTAAATAAAATCGTTAATTGGTTAACCGGTGTTTTCTATTGTATCCGTGACAATTATTATACCCTTATGATATTATAGAGATTGGTTCAATGATTCATTTACACATAATAATACCCACCATGTTTATTACATCAATGAAATGCGGTGAATTTGTTCTTGAGACTATCATATTAAAGATTATTTTTCCTTGATTTGTTTCTTGAATCAATATGTAGTTTTCTACTTACTCCGTTTTACAGTATTTATATTTGTACATTTTTGTTTTAGATTTAAACCGCCTATTTTGTTATGAGCAATAAAAAGTGTATTTAAAAAGAAAAGAAAAACAAATCGGCAAAAATATAAACGATCATATATATATTAATTGAAAAATTGAATTGAAAAATATATACTTGTTATGTATAAGGTGTCCTGTATATTAAAAGAAAACACAAAGAAAAATAATATTATGTAAACAGAAACAAAAAAACATTTTGCAAAAGACTTTAGTAAATAATGTTATCGTCATATTTTAAAGCTCATCTCATCTTTTTAGCAAATAATTAGTTCGAATCCAATTTAATCCTCTCAATTCGTTTCACTTCCACCGTAGTTGTATCGATTCCGAACGAGTACTTAAAACAAGCACTAATGCTTAATATTTCTTAAAAATATGTGTTTAGCTTGTAGATATTTTTCGGTTTTTTTGTTATGCTAAAAATTAAATAAATATGAATTGAACTTAAAATAAACATGGAGTAATAGACCTAAACAGAGAGTTTCCCTAAGATTCTTCCCTCCGTCCGGCTTTAGGAAACTGGGCTCGTTAAGGAAGGGGTAAGTAAAAGGGGCTTAGCGCGCAACACATGCCTACTTGGTAAGCGCTAAGCTAAGGCAGGGTGGGCCCGGACAGTAACACCGATGTCCGGCGCGCCTCCGCTGATGTCTTCTTCCCTCGAGCAGTGACTCAGCCGCCCGAGAGTAAGTTTGCTCGCGCGGTTTCTCTTTCGTTCGCTTTCCGTCGGTTCTCTTTGGGTCCTTCGCTGGTAAAGTACATTGAAATTTATCTCTCGGGTTGGTGTTGCATTCGCGATACTTTTTTTCGATGCGCGCACGAGAATAATCTTAAAGTAAAGTAGGAGGTCGAGCCTCAGAAAGTTTGTTGTTTTGCTTGAAGTCCTTAGGACTATTTTTTTGTCGAATTGGTAAATCGGGCAATTTAGATGGCTGAATCTCTCAAAAATGAGATTCGGGACTTGGTATAGGCAAACGTACCCATGACATCACGCGCCGAACAGAGCTGGCCTGCCAGCAGCCACCGCCGTCTAACCAAGTAGAGGCCGAACCCTATTTGTCTACACGACCAACGGGTTCGTTGTCTCGTCCCAGGACTTAACGTCCAATAAGGCCAAAGGGACGAGAGTCTCGTTGCCTGGCAACTTCGTCGCGATCTCGTTCGTGCTGAATTTCCTCATTACAAGACGAGCAATAATTTTTAATAAATTAGTTTAAAGCATAATGCATGATTGTCTGAATGAATTCCTAGGGACTGGACGAAGCGTGAATTATACTTAGTTCAAACATGTTTAAATATTTCTTTGAAATAACAGCAATGATGTTTATTGTTTATTACAAACATTAGTAGTAATATGAAGTACACTTTAACTAAGCGTCCAATGTTAGTAATACATAATGCATATTTTACAGCTTTTTGAAAGATTAGAAACATGCTACCTTTTCGAGACGATTATGTCTTGGATCGACTATAAGATGAGCGCGTTCGGAAAGCTTCTGCAAGTTTACAAAGAGAGGAATAGACTTTGTGCCAGTAATATTTAATCGTATGTATATACTACGCATATTTCTATAACCCCCAGGATATATTTCCTTTAATTGCTTAATTATCTCAAATATGTTTTCGGCTAAGAATTCCTTTTTAGTTTTATTTGTGCCTATTGGAATCGAAATCATAGACCCCTTTTGGCCTTGCAAATATGATGTTACTTTAAAAGCTGATTTCAATTCTCGAATTATGTTGTTAGTGTTGGTACGAACAGGAATAATAGGATAGCGATGCGTAAATGCCTGAAATGAAAAAAAAAATATTATTATGGCAATGATAATTGTATGGGCCGAATTAGGGTAAAATCATTAATGAAGACAAATGCAAATATGATTCCGACATAATAGCATCATCTATATTCTGATTGGTGGTAACATGACTAGAATTCTTCAAGAAAAGTGTAGTAAAATTTTGGTTGTTATGTAAGATGTGCTGTAAGCAGGCCGGATCGTCCTCCAAAATTCTTTCCTTCGGTTTGTTAGTTTCTTCTTCTTCGATATTCCTCCAATGGAATGACCTTCCTGTTGCTGCTGAGGGGAAGTCAAATTAAATTAGGAAGCTAACGACTATCTTGCCTACAGGCATCTGTTTAAATGCCGCATGTTTTGCGCAATCCAAAAGGATAGGTAGCCGATATTGCTAAGTTTCTTTTCTGAGTTGCCGATATTGGAAGCAATTCAAAGTCTGCCGATATGTTAGGCGGACTAATGCTCGAGGGAGAAATCCTATTGCCGAAAGAAGGCAATATTGCTGATTAATTTAAAACAACAGTTGGAATTCACCAAGACTAATGAGGATGAGCCTCAGTTTCGTCCGTTCTTTTATTCTCCAAATTCTTAATTCTAAATACATAATAATCCCTACTCTAAATTTACAATTTGTTGACTACGACCAATCATACGCGCTGAGCATTAATTGCCACGAAAACTTCGATTCCCCGATGGCATTTACTTAGCGCATATCGTATAGACTCAATAATGACCTAATTTATTGAGCTTTTGTTGCAAAGGTTAATAGTGGTCATCACTTCAAGTATTTTTATTATTGCTTTATCTTTGAATTGAATGCTAACTGCGCCGAAGAGTATGCAACCAAATTTGTTTGTTTTCATTTCAATTTAAGAAGTATAAGTCGCGGTAGGTGGTAGAGATCTTGGATGTGCTAATTGTAGCGTGTGGGTAGATATGGTTTGTGAATACTAGAGTACCAATCGATAAAGCCTGTTATTATCCGCTCGACACCGTCGAAATAAATTGAGCGAGTGTAACGGAATAGCAAACGAGGGAAAATTGAGAATGGGGGAAGTAGTGAGAAGAGAGGAATGACAGTCGATAAGTGTTAAATCGAGATTATTGTATTTTCGATATACGGGAAATTGGTGTAAATGTAATTTGCATAAATATTTCAATTTTCTTTGCCACGATGAATCGATTGGTAGAATCTTGACTAGAGCGTAATTAAGAGAAAAAGCAAAAATCATGTGAGATCGTATAGAATATAGCCGTAGACTCCGATGCACGTCAAAATATATTGCGTATAAGTGGAAAGATAAATATTTGTAAGTTTGAAGAAAATAGTTTATTGTTTAGGTAGTAAAAAATATAAAAATATAATATTTAAAAACATATAGCAGTTATTTTTTTCTTCTGTCTAGGCCTATACGAAACCGTAGTCCGTAGCATACCTGTAGGACGTCGTTTTAGTGTGGCGGGAATCAGTGTTGAAACTTTCTGGAAATTCTAGGTACTGTCAATAATGGAAGTAGACGGTTCATCAGCTTCTGCTAATTGTGGTCGTATGGGGATATCATCATCGTTAGTTGAAATAATAGTAATTTTTCCTTTCCGGAAAATCTCCGTTAATTGTTTAATTTTCATTATATGCATTTCTAATTCGTCGCCAGTGAATGCGTTCACAACAGTTCATGCATAGCACTTTGTATAAGTGTAGTTTGAGCGTTTGTCGATAAGTTATTTGTCATAATTTTTTCCTGCAATACGGAAGCAGAGCTTGCTGAAGCAATCGTAATCAGCTTCTTAGTTTTGCTCCACCTACTTGCAAATAAAGTATCAGTGAATAGTGGCAGTCGGAATCTAATTGGTTTATCATAATTTAATTTCGAGGATTCTCATTTGAAATGTGTTATCAGTCATCGCGAAATGTTACATTTTCTCCTTTCTCTTTCAAAAACCATTTTAATAAATATAGTATCTTCCTTCATAGGATAGCTGAGCTAACACTAAACACTTCGAATCAGATGACGTTTTTGCTTTCTCGTCAACATTCCGCTGTGTAGAGGATTCCTCCTAGGTTCTCTTATTTGGGGCGCTGTTAGATTCTTGGTAGGTCTCAACCCAGCTGTGTCCGCCCATGAAGAGTCTTTGCGATTGGACTATCGTACTAGAAGAGCACTTTTTTACACGGGCTTATGTGCGAAAAGCTTGCCTTCAATGGGTCTTCATCAATTTGGAAGCTGCGCGCGCCACCACTTCAACCGATAACTAGAACGTATTATTGGAGACCATCGACGTCAATTTTCATGTTACTGGCATGACAAACCGAGAAGAATTGCCGATTTCTAGATCAAACTGCTGCGAGTCTACTAAAAGAGCGTTTCGCAACTCAGCAGTTGGATGTGAATATAGTTGTGAGGCTTGCTATGGATTCGCGTTTACAGCGTCGCAATAGAAGCGGTGTAGTACCCAATGGCAAGATCCTTGAAAGGAACCAGTACAAACGATATAACACAATAGCGGAAATCTGCAGTAATCCTGACAACCCCGAACAACAAATAAATGCAATCGTAAGAAACCATGATGAAAGCGTCCCTCAAAATCAATGGGAGGTACCAACAGAGCAAAAGATCGCCAGGCATCCTTATCACACTCAACACCAACACATGTTCCTCAGGCACGCCCGATTACGAATTCGCAGGTGAGTTGGAACTGCCAGGATATCGGGCACTTATTCATCGAATGTCCTTAGCCAGTGCTGAGACAATTTTGCTTTGAAACTATAACTGCCAAGATGCACGAAGTGCGCGAGAAACGCTGATTGGAGTGTGCAGAATATGGAGACTCTGTATACACCACATCGAAGGAATCAACAATCCTGCACAACGGAAGCCGGCTCGAATAACGACCCGGAATCGCGGCGCCTAGACTAGGTACGGTTACATATCTATGTCCGCGACTAATTTCAGGTGAACTTTAGTAAATGATGAAGTGATGATTTGACAAACATACTGTGCTATTATCTAAAACTGATATTTTTTGCAGTTGCATCACCGGCTACATATTTCTTCATTGCATGCCATTCGACAATAAATGTAATAATTTTCCGCATTGTGTTCAGTTTCATGCGCGAAATGAAAATCCAGATATGAATTGTTTTTAATCGTCTCATTTTGCGGAATAAAAAGTATTCTCAACGTTGTTCCATGTCGTGTGATAGCTATGCCAAAAAATACCATCAAAATTCATTAAGAAGTTTCCGTGTGATGACAAAAATTCTAGAATTGGTATTTTTTTCTTTCTATTCGTTCTATATAGCTCTTCGAAGATACTTGTCTTAATCACATATGTCCAATATATAAACCTCGACCCCTCTTACGTTGTGTTTCATAGATAGATTATTTCCTATCTTGACATTTTTGAGCGCCAAGCGAATTTTGAAAATATCATTAGAACGAGATGATTTCGAAGAGTCGTGAAATTTCAAAGCAGCGAGCAAGTTATTTGAACTCGTCTGAATATACAATTTGTAAAAGAAACATTGATCAAAATAAATCCGACGAAACTGAAGGGACAGAACATCAAGAAAATAAAGTCGCTCCATGTTAGGCACAGGAGAGAGACGATATTTGAAGAATAATTGAAAAATAAACTTACGTTCCAAGTAATTCAAATATGGCGACCAAACCACGGTACAATATTCCAGGATTGGATGAACAAATGAAACGAATAGAAGAACTAAGGAAGAAACATTCTTAAAAGATTGTAACATTCGAATGATGAAGCCGGCCATACGTGATTCTGTCATTAGAAAAATGTGGTTCGAGTTTAAGTTTCCAGTCGAAAATAACTTTCAAATCCTTGGCCTCAGTTTAAACGGAGAAACAAAAATAAAGTTGTTAAAAGGGATGATTATAAGATTCATTGACATCATCTAATAAGCGCATCTAAATCACTCTGAAAATTGTTACTGTCACTTGGAGATTTAATAATACGAAATAATTTTAAATCCAACATACAAAATAAAAAAAGAAACAATCAGTGTGTAATAGCGCACGGCATGAAACAAAAAAACCTTTGGTTCACTCAGAAGCGGTAACCCCGCACCCCACGCATGTCGTCTCTAAGACCAGCTTATAACGCTCGAACCAGGGAATCTGGTTTGCTAACTACCCTAACGGTTCTTACGAGAGAACGGTTATCGGATCGCGAAGCGAGTTGCTTGTTCGTTTTTGCTGGGTGGAGAAGAGATTTCCTTGGGACTTGAGTGAGTGGAATTTTTTTTTGTGTCGGTTTTCGTGGGAAATTACTTCAGATATTGGAACTTCAAGTATTATTAACAAACAAATTTTTGAACATGGACGGAAAATTTTGAAAAAAACGATTGTAAAGGGGTTGGAATTTGAACTTAGAGGGGTCGAACAAGAGGAGTTGAAGAAGGCGCAAGAAGGCGTGTGGATGATGACTAAAATTGAGAAATCCAGTGTTCGAGTCGTTCGTGATCGCTGTTTCGGAGTGTTAATTGACCGTTCTGTGTCATCTCACATGTCGTTAGTTGGATGATCTTGGATGAGAGCTCGCAATGAAATATCAAGGAAGTATCGAGCAGGCCAAGGATAAAGCGGTTGCATGGAATGCAAAACAAAGGGTTGGAGTGGCTTGTCTGCAATGTATTCAAGCAAGCAGTTCGTGATCAACGAAACTTTATGTTAATCATCCCAAGTAAGAGTTTTTTTTGCATGTATTACTTGGGCTCGCAATTCTTGCTAGACACACAGGTTTTCGTAGCAACTTTGATCTTAGCCATCAAGATTAGACGTTTGGTGTACTAGTAGCGACAATATTTCAAGCGCTTGGTGCGGAATTAACAATATAAACGTTCATTGAAAAATCTCACGAAAATTGGGAAACATATAAACTCCAAAATCTCTCCAATAAACTTGTTGCGCACATCTGTCAATTCAGTGGATGAATGCATGAACTTTTGACGAACTGGTGATTTGAAACCTAAATTTAATAAATCCCATGCAAACTTCAAGCCGCAAATAAAAAAATACAAAAAATACAAAAATACAAAACGCGACGAAAGTCTTGTTGCCTTGAAATTTCGAAACGATATCGTTCGCCAAACTTTCATTTCATTGTGAGTGGGAACACTATTTAAGTAAATAAGGAACAGAAAGGGACCAAGTAGCGATCCTTGCCGTTCCCTGGAGGAAGGAAGAAGGATCAAAGTGTACACCAAATAGAATTACTCTGTTCATACTATTAGAAAGACAAGAGTACAACCAGGGCCGTTCTCGGCACAAAATTTCATGGTTACTATGTCGAATGCTATGAAGAAATCAACGAAGACAGTAACAACTTTGACTTGAATATCCAATTCTGCCGACAATGTTGAGGAATTCCAGTAGATTTGTCGCTGTTGACCGATTTTTACGAAAAACATTTTGCTCAATAGCAATCACGTGTTCAAGGTAAGAATAAACAGTTTGGCAAAACAAAAGAAAGAATATACAGTGGGCGACAAAAGTCTACATGCTTCCCCTATTTTCGCTGCTTGACGAGCCCCATAGCACTAATTGAAAAAGTAATAATGTAATCTTATTTATAATCTATTTTTATTGACATGTAATATAAGTCTTTCCTCCAATATAAACTCAACAACCTATTCATAAAAAACTGAAAAATAGCATTGAAAAAAGTCTACGTACGATCATGAGATTCATCAAAAACTTCATGAAGGAAATTACATTTCATTTCAAAACTTAATACTAATATTTTGTTGGCCCGTCATGGGCATCTATAACTGCCGGCAAGCGTCTTGGCATAATGCAACCAAATTATCTAACTCGTTAGGCGTTATTTGACCCCATTCTTCAATGAGCTTCTCTTTTAGCATTGTAGCACTTCTAATGTCGCGTTTTCTTGTTTTTCGATCCAGAAGCTCCCAAACGTGCTCGATGACATTCAAGTCCGGACTTTGTGGGGGTGTATTGAGCTGAGTTGGAGCATAATATAGTAGCTAGTCCTTCACGATTTGAGCGGTGTGCTTGGGATCATTGCCTTATTGGAATATCCAGCTCTCACTAAGGTCCAACTTATCGGCCAATTCCTTTAAATTGTGTTGCAAGATGGTTTTGTAGAGATGGCGATGCCTTACACTATCAATAAACACCAAATTTCCTTCACCCGGCCACACTCCAAACCATCGCATTGCCACCGCCATGTTTGACTGTGGAAATTTCCACAGTCAAACATGGCGGTGGCAATGCCAAAAACACGGGAATTGACCCGAAACACCTAATTAGGTGCCAATAAACAGTTGTTCAAAAGCTTACTAAAATGCATGTATGACAGCACAGTAGGCCATATTGACAGGCTCAACTTGGACAAAGATAATGTTATCTTCAAGCACCAAGCGCAGACAAAATTAAATACTGAAAGCTTTACTGAAATGGCTAGCTGTTTCGGTGGGTTGGCCTCAACAATAACCAAAAGCAGCACGAATTCTAATTTAAATAAAATTGATAGAGCTCTGGATGAAATAAAACTCAATTTATCATCCTTTAATGAAACTTTTGCCGCTAAAGGTTCATCACTGAGTGGTCATGAGTACGATCGCCTAGGCAACATGGAAAAAGCTCTAGCGGAGATGGAAAAGAAGTTCTTAAAGCAAAACTGTGATTTATTAAATTCTGCTGTAGCCCAATTTAATAGTGCTATAGACAACTTCGACAGCAGATTTATTGCTGTATGTGATAAAAATTATAATAATATTAGTAAAAACAGTCACATACCCGTAAATTCTGAGTTGTCGTTACACAACGAACTGGTGCTTGGCGAGATTAAAAGTGCAATCATCAACTTGAATCAAAGTTCTCTCAGCCGTACAAAGGATATGGCCACATCTCCAATAAAAAAGTCTCTAAAAAAATAGAATATACAAATGTCTACATCTTCACCAAAAAATCATACTACTTGTACAAGGAAAGTCTTCAGATTCGGAACCTACTGGCCAGAAGAGGAATGGGATGGACGAATTGATAAAATTAGAAGTTTTAACTCTAATTCAAAACAACATTCCTCTGCCACACATCAAAAGGACTCTCATATGCAAGAGTTTTTTGTCAAGGGAGCTCCGAGGACTGCTGATGTAAAATGGATGCATCAGTACTTAGTGACCAAGCTTTTCCTGGATGTCTGCATCGTCGAATCATTAAAACATCGATGCAGCAATAAGAAGAGTTCCGGCAACATCTTCAAAGTTTCCGTTCCATCACGATACGCGTGGTTATTAACTAACTCTAAAGGATTAACATCGAACCATACGTGGAATGGTATGACGTGCAGGAAATGGAGAAGTACAACCAAATCATGTAAAAATAAGAGCATAAATAATAATATTACTAGTCTAAGTAGTAAATGTTATTCGACTATATTGACTGAGGTTGATATGCAGACAAACAAAGACAGTTCTTCAAACGGACCTCCACAAACCAAACCTACTACCCTACTCAACAACGACACATCCAAGACTCTTGTTCCTATTCATTACCCGAATTCCTCTTTAAAACTGCCCTTAATTCAGACAAATCTTACTCCTTACATTAACTTTGTCCGTGATGACCTGGTTCCAGTTATGGAGGGGTCAATAATCCTTCCTAACACTTCAACGTCTAGTAAGCCGGCCAATGCTAATCCAGGCTTCCTTGATCCACTCATTCCCCCTGTAGTCAAAGCAACTGTTAACTCCTGCGATGACATTGAAGGAAGATATACCCTCTCAAGACTTCGGGATCACAGAATTTACGAAAATGTCCGTTTGTTCCTAGCATATATGCATAATGCTTCAGACTCGGCTTGTTTTGAGGGTAAAACTAAAACTAGTCTGAAAGTTCTTATCCATCAATAGGGCCTTCCAGTTGACTTGGAAGCGTTAAACCTGCTGTTCATAAAATATCATGAGCAAATGGGAGTCTCTGCAAATCAAGTTAAACAAGAACTAAATACCTACAGTTCTTATGTTAGGTCTAAACACATTTCGGTGCTTCAAAAGTCGAGAACCGAGCTCAAAAAATACTATTCCTAGCAACTCATCCTCGCAAGTCAGCCTCAAGCTTTTCTACCATAATTCCTATCTTTAAGAGTGGTGACAAGCGTTCTGTCCTGAACTATAGAGGTATTGCCATTCTATCTATAATCCCTAAACTATTTGAACAAATCGTTTGCCATAAACTCTCAGCTATTATTGAGCCTCTTCTAAATGAACAGGAACATGGTTTCCGCAAGGGCCGATCAACTACAACCAATCTCATGGTTTTAGTTTCTGATCTCCTATGTAAAAGGGGTTACCAAATTGACGCAATCTACACAGATTTTAGTAAAGCATTTGACCGGGTTGATCACTCCATGCTGTTACGTTCGCCACGCAACGTAGGCGATCCCAAATCCTCAAGGGCGAAATATGGGACTTCCCTGTCTTTGAGACCCCAAACCACCGTGCGGGCAAACGCTGTCTTGCGCAAAATTGTTTATGTCACGTTCGCCACTTCACGCAATCAAGCTAATCAATGAAATGTTTTGTTATTATTTGATTATATTATTATTAATGAATTAAATGCTTATCAATGAATTATATTGTAGGAAGTAGAGATTTGAATTATATAAATGTAGAGGAGATGTAGGATGTAAGGATATTAGATTAGATAACTAAGTAGGTAGTAAGTTTGTTATGGAGGGTGTTCCGGACAACGGCACAGGCACTGCGGATAAGTTGCCCACGATCACAACAACAACAACGCTCACCCAATCGTCGCAACAGATCCCAAATCAAGGCTCCGCCCGGTCTACGATGCGCCCCAATGGAGTCCCCTATGCGCCAGTGAAACCCACAACCATTGGCACTGGCAATTCGCCATGGCTGGCGGCAGCCGCGAGTTTTTCGCCGGACAGGCGGCAATCGGAAATCCCCTCGCATCGAGACACAACGACTGACCCCTGGCGAAACCAGTTGAAAAGCTTTTGAAAGCTGCTGGGGTCAACTGCCAGCTGAGTGGTCGTCGACCTACGAACCGAACGGGACTGGGCTTGGCTTAAATAGATTGCGGGAGCAGCTGACGAGGCTTTTTGTACGTCGATCGCTGGTGGAAGCGGAGTGTGGCTGGACGTCGAGCGCTGGGAGGATTGTTTCTTTGGCCGCCGGTTGGTAGTGGAAGCGGTGATTTCGGCTTCACGGCAGGAGTTGGGAAATTTTCAAAGGACGGAGGACAGCGAGCGGAGGGAATAGTATAAGAAGGAAGAATTGTAAGTAGATTTAGTGTAGATAGTGAGTAGTAGGGTTTAGTTAGGTTTTTTGCAAAATAAATTCTGCTTGAATTGCGATAAATTGTGTGATTTTGTGAAGTGGCGAGGCGGAAATCGCGTTCCTGGTTGTGTTTTTGTGCTCCCCTATCGGTCGGTGGTTTTGGGTCACCGTGAATCCGATTCCCGTTTCGGGATTCACGGACAGGGCAGTCCCGGCGCGGAAACGGGTGGCGCCCTTTCTTTTTTAAATTACATATTCCTCTTCGCGGGTGAAGCCGGGTGGGATTGCCCGAACCGTGGCTAGGATCGGCTACGGTAGAGTGGAGAACGTTACGAAAATTATAGACGTAACAATGCTTATTTCCAAATTGCAGAAAATAGGAATCACCGGCTCTATGCTCAACTGGCTCAGTTCCTACTTAAAAGACCGAAGTCAATTAGTTCAATTTCAGGGATATTTGTCCAAGCCGATTCTCGTACACTCTGGTGTACCTCAAGGCAGTCACCTCGGCCCTCTTCTTTTTAATATTTTTATATCAGATTTATCTGAAAAACTTTCGGACGTATCACATCTTCTTTACGCTGACGATCTGAAGATATATCACACCATTAAGTCTCAATCTGATACTGTTTCCCTCCAATCAAAACTAACTTCCCTCCAACAATGGTGTGATGTTAACAAACTACATCTAAACGTTGGGAAATGTTTTGTAATGACTTTTCCCCGTAAAACCACAATCTTGAACAATGCATACGTTCTCAACAATACGGTATTGGATATGAAAGAAAACATTGTTGACCTTGGAGTTGTCCTAGACAAGAAACTATGCTTCAATTTGCACTACGATACTATTCTCTCCAAAGCTCATAAACATCTTGGCTTTATTAAGAGACGAGCCAAAGAGTTTAAAAATCTGTGGGTAACTAAATCATTATTTACCTCACTGGTTCGCCCAATACTTGAATATGCCTGCAATGTATGGAACCCACATTTCGGAGTTCATGATACGAGAATAAAATCTGTCCAAAAACAATTCATGTTGTTTGCTCTCAGAGACCTTTATAGCCCTGATGCCTTTCAAATCTTGCCTCCTTATGAAGTTAGATTGGAGCTTCTAAATTTGTCTACTCTTAAAATCAGAAGAACAGTGTTGTACGCGTAATACACGTTTACTAACTGAATATCAGCATCTTACTAAGTATGCAGATAATGAACCAGTTAATAGGTGCTGTAAAATCTTTAATACTTTGAGCAAACACTACTCCCCTACCATCTCGAAGTTCAATTTTAAATCCAGCATTTCTAAAGCCATTCCATTATCCATCCCTTAAATTGTGACGTGCATACAACAGTATAAATTAACGTTGAATGTAGCACGTATTTTAGGGTTAAGTATATTGTTGTAATGTATATTTTATATATTTATATTTTTATATGTTGACTGTGATTGCCTTGCTTTGGCGAAATAAATAAATAAATAAATAAAAAAATGACGAACATTGCTCTTTTTCGAAGACTGTAACATCGTACTGTGTTTCAGCAATCTTGGGTACCCTCAGAAGCGGCAACCCCGCACCGCAAGCAGTCTCGAACACCAGCTACCCGACCGGTTCTCTAGAAAGAACCGTTGTCGGGTCCGGTCTCGGGTATTGGATCGCTGGCGAAAGGAATGATTTTTTTTGGGATGGGAGTGTGAATCGGGTCGGTTGCATGAAAAAAGTCTCCGTTATATTTTTTTTGAAGAAAGAAACGTTTTTTATATTTGGCGGAATAATTGAGTGGTAAATTAAAAAAAAATCACACGAAATGAAGTTGAGCGCTGCTTCCGCGATATAAATGTCGGTGGTGGCCGCGGCGGCAAACGAACAAAAGAAAACAAAAAAATACAGCGAGCGTCGCGAGTGCATGCTGCTTATAGTATCTTACGTCCCCGGAGCATGTGGAATCGTGCCGGAATAAATTAGTAGACTTAAAGAAAGGATTCAACAAGCCAACCAACGTCAAGGAATTACGGTTAAAAACGAAAATCGTCCAAGCAAGTAAGACACGTAATGATCATAGCGGTAGCTGTAATGATGGGGACAGTAGCGGACCATTGAAATGTTCACAAGAATCTGCAAATTCAAAAGCTTCCGGGAATAATTCGCAGGTAAAAGTCGATAAAATCGAAAGGGATGATGCTCGAAGTATTGGGTCAGTATCGAAAGTTCTCGTTGTACATCCTCTCAGTGCAAGTAGTGATTATATCTGTTCGTACCTTCAAAAATCACATCCCGATCTATGGCCACGTGAACTCGAAGAAACACTAAGTAAATATGATAGTAGATTTTGTGAAGAAATATCTGGCATTGGAGCAAAAAGTGATAGGAAATGAAATTTTGCGGGTTCACAGATTTTGATTTTTGGTGCCAATAATACCTATACTTGAGACATATCACTTCGAGTACGAATTTTATGCATCTAATTTTTGTGGAATATAATTATTATACCCTTATGATATTATAGAGATTGGTTCAATGATTCATTTACACATAATAATACCCACCATGTTTATTACATCAATGAAATGCGATGAATTTGTTCTTGAGACTATCATATTGAGATTATTTTTCCTTGATTTGTTTCTTGAATCAATATGTAGTTTTCTACTTACTCCGTTTTACAGTATTTATATTTGTACATTTTTGTTTTAGATTTAAACCGCCTATTTTGTTATGAGCAATAAAAAGTGTATTTAAAAAGAAAAGAAAAACAAATCGGCAAAAATATAAACGATCATATATATATTAATTGAAAAATTGAATTGAAAAATATATACTAGTTATGTATTAAGTGTCCTGTATATTAAAAGAAAACACAAACAAAAATAATATTATGTAAACAGAAACAAAAAAGATTTTGCAAAAGACTTTAGTAAATAATGTTATCGTCATATTTTAAAGCTCATCTCATCTTTTTAGCAAATAATTAGTTCGAATCCAATTTAATCCTCTCAATTCGTTTCACTTCCACCGTAGTTGTACAACGAATAATCCTATCGATTCCGAACGAGTACTTAAAACAAGCACTAATGCTTAATATTTCTTAAAAATATGTGTTTAGCTTGTAGATATTTTTCGATTTTTTTGTTATGCTAAAAATTAAATAAATATGAATTGAACTTAAAATAAACATGGAGTAATAGACCTAAACAGAGAGTTTCCCTAAGATTCTTCCCTCCGTCCGGCTTTAGGAAACTGGGCTCGTTAAGGAAGGGGTAAGTAAAAGGGGCTTAGCGCGCAACACATGCCTACTTGGTAAGCGCTAAGCTAAGGCAGGGTGGGCCCGGACAGTAACACCGATGTCCGGCGCGCCTCCGCTGATGTCTTCTTCCCTCGAGCAGTGACTCAGCCGCCCGAGAGTAAGTTTGCTCGCGCGGTTTCTCTTTCGTTCGCTTTCCGTCGGTTCTCTTTGGGTCCTTCGCTGGTAAAGTACATTGAAATTTATCTCTCGGGTTGGTGTTGCATTCGCGATACTTTTTTTCGATGCGCGCACGAGAATAATCTTAAAGTAAAGTAGGAGGTCGAGCCTCAGAAAGTTTGTTGTTTTGCTTGAAGTCCTTAGGACTATTTTTTTGTCGAATTTGTAAATCGGGCAATTTAGATGGCTGAATCTCTCAAAAATGAGATTCGGGACTTGGTATAGGAACACGTACCCATGACATCACGCGCCGAACAGAGCTGGCCTGCCAGCAGCCACCGCCGTCTAACCAAGTAGAGGCCGAACCCTATTTGTCTACACGAACAACGGGTTCGTTGTCTCGTCCCAGGACTTAACGTCCAATAAGGCCAAAGGGACGAGAGTCTCGTTGCCTGGCAACTTCGTCGCGATCTCGTTCGTGCTGAATTTCCTCATTACAAGACGAGCAATAATTTTTAATAAATTAGTTTAAAGCATAATGCATGATTGTCTGAATGAATTCCTAGGGACTGGACGAAGCGTGAATTATACTTAGTTCAAACATGTTTAAATATGTCTTTGAAATAACAGCAATGATGTTTATTGTTTATTACAAACATTAGTAGTAATATGAAGTACACTTTAACTAAGCGTCCAATGTTAGTAATACATAATGCATATTTTACAGCTTTTTGAAAGATTAGAAACATGCTACCTTTTCGAGACGATTATGTCTTGGATCGACTATAAGATGAGCGCGTTCGGAAAGCTTCTGCAAGTTTACAAAGAGAGGAATAGACTTTGTGCCAGTAATATTTAATCGTATGTATATACTACGCATATTTCTATAACCCCCAGGATATATTTCCTTTAATTGCTTAATTATCTCAAATATGTTTTCGGCTAAGAATTCCTTTTTAGTTTTATTTGTGCCTATTGGAATCGAAATCATAGACCCCTTTTGGCCTTGCAAATATGATGTTACTTTAAAAGCTGATTTCAATTCTCGAATTATGTTGTTAGTGTTGGTACGAACAGGAATAATAGGATAGCGATGCGTAAATGCCTGAAATGAAAAAAAAAATATTATTATGGCAATGATAATTGTATGGGCCGAATTAAGGTAAAATCATTAATGAAGACAAATGCAAATATGATTCCGACATAATAGCATCATCTATATTCTGATTGGTGGTAACGTGACTAGAATTCTTCAAGAAAAGTGTAGTAAAATGTTGGTTGTTATGTAAGATGTGCTGTAAGCAGGCCGGATCGTTCTCCAAAATTCTTTCCTTCGGTTTGTTAGTTTCTTCTTCTTCGATATTCCTCCAATGGAATGACCTTCCTGTTGCTGCTGAGGGGAAGTCAAATTAAATTAGGAAGCTAACGACTATCTTGCCTACAGGCATCTGTTTAAATGCCGCATGTTTTGCGCAATCCAAAAGGATAGGTAGCCGATATTGCTAAGTTTCTTTTCTGAGTTGCCGATATTGGAAGCAATTCAAAGTCTGCCGATATGTTAGGCGGACTAATGCTCGAGGGAGAAATCCTATTGCCGAAAGAAGGCAATATTGCTGATTAATTTAAAACAACAGTTGGAATTCACCAAGACTAATGAGGATGAGCCTCAGTTTCGTCCGTTCTTTTATTCTCCAAATTCTTAATTCTAAATACATAATAATCCCTACTCTAAATTTACAATTTGTTGACTACGACCAATCATACGCGCTGAGCATTAATTGCCACGAAAACTTCGATTCCCCGATGGCATTTACTTAGCGCATATCGTATAGACTCAATAATGACCTAATTTATTGAGCTTTTGTTGCAAAGGTTAATAGTGGTCATCACTTCAAGTATTTTTATTATTGCTTTATCTTTGAATTGAATGCTAACTGCGCCGAAGAGTATGCAACCAAATTTGTTTGTTTTCATTTCAATTTAAGAAGTATAAGTCGCGGTAGGTGGTAGAGATCTTGGATGTGCTAATTGTAGCGTGTGGGTAGATATGGTTTGTGAATACTAGAATACCAATCGATAAAGCCTGTTATTATCCGCTCGCCACCGTCGAAATAAATTGAGCGAGTGTAACGGAATAGCAAACGAGGGAAAATTGAGAATGGGGGAAGTAGTGAGAAGAGAGGAATGACAGTCGATAAGTGTTAAATCGAGATTATTGTATTTTCGATATACGGGAAATTGGTGTAAATGTAATTTGCATAAATATTTCAATTTTCTTTGCCACGATGAATCGATTGGTAGAATCTTGACTAGAGCGTAATTAAGAGAAAAAGCAAAAATCATGTGAGATCGTATAGAATATAGCCGTAGACTCCGATGCACGTCAAAATATATTGCGTATAAGTGGAAAGATAAATATTTGTAAGTTTGAAGAAAATAGTTTATTGTTTAGGTAGTAAAAAATATAAAAATATAATATTTAAAAACATATAGCAGTTATTTTTTTCTTCTGTCTAGGCCTATACGAAACCGTAGTCCGTAGCATACCTGTAGGACGTCGTTTTAGTGTGGCGGGAATCAGTGTTGAAACTTTCTGGAAATTCTAGGTACTGTCAATAATGGAAGTAGACGGTTCATCAGCTTCTGCTAATTGTGGTCGTATGGGGATATCATCATCGTTAGTTGAAATAATAGTAATTTTTCCTTTCCGGAAAATCTCCGTTAATTGTTTAATTTTCATTATATGCATTTCTAATTCGTCGCCAGTGAATGCGTTCACAACAGTTCATGCATAGCACTTTGTATAAGTGTAGTTTGAGCGTTTGTCGATAAGTTATTTGTCATAATTTTTTCCTGCAATACGGAAGCAGAGCTTGCTGAAGCAATCGTAATCAGCTTCTTAGTTTTGCTCCACCTACTTGCAAATAAAGTATCAGTGAATAGTGGCAGTCGGAATCTAATTGGTTTATCATAATTTAATTTCGAGGATTCTCATTTGAAATGTGTTATCAATCATCGCGAAATGTTACATTTTCTCCTTTCTCTTTCAAAAACCATTTTAATAAATATAGTATCTTCCTTCATAGGATAGCTGAGCTAACACTAAACACTTCGAATCAGATGACGTTTTTGCTTTCTCGTCAACATTCCGCTGTGTAGAGGATTCCTCCTAGGTTCTCTTATTTGGGGCGCTGTTAGATTCTTGGTAGGTCTCAACCCAGCTGTGTCCGCCCATGAAGAGTCTTTGCGATTGGACTATCGTACTAGAAGAGCACTTTTTTACACGGGCTTATGTGCGAAAAGCTTGCCTTCAATGGGTCTTCATCAATTTGGAAGCTGCGCGCGCCACCACTTCAACCGATAACTAGAACGTATTATTGGAGACCATCGACGTCAATTTTCATGTTACTGGCATGACAAACCGAGAAGAATTGCCGATTTCTAGATCAAACTGCTGCGAGTCTACTAAAAGAGCGTTTCGCAACTCAGCAGTTGGATGTGAATATAGTTGTGAGGCACGCTATGGATTCGCGTTTACAGCGTCGCAATAGAAGCGGTGTAGTACCCAATGGCAAGATCCTTGAAAGGAACCAGTACAAACGATATAACACAATAGCGGAAATCTGCAGTAATCCTGACAACCCCGAACAACAAATAAATGCAATCGTAAGAAACCATGATGAAAGCGTCCCTCAAAATCAATGGGAGGTACCAACAGAGCAAAAGATCGCCAGGCATCCTTATCACACTCAACACCAACACATGTTCCTCAGGCACGCCCGATTACGAATTCGCAGGTGAGTTGGAACTGCCAGGATATCGGGCACTTATTCATCGAATGTCCTTAGCCAGTGCTGAGACAATTTTGCTTTGAAACTATAACTGCCAAGATGCACGAAGTGCGCGAGAAACGCTGATTGGAGTGTGCAGAATATGGAGACTCTGTATACACCACATCGAAGGAATCAACAATCCTGCACAACGGAAGCCGGCTCGAATAACGACCCGGAATCGCGGCGCCTAGACTAGGTACGGTTACATATCTATGTCCGCGACTAATTTCAGGTGAACTTTAGTAAATGATGAAGTGATGATTTGACAAACATACTGTGCTATTATCTAAAACTGATATTTTTTGCAGTTGCATCACCGGCTACATATTTCTTCATTGCATGCCATTCGACAATAAATGTAATAATTTTCCGCATTGTGTTCAGTTTCATGCGCGAAATGAAAATCCAGATATGAATTGTTTTTAATCGTCTCATTTTGCGGAATAAAAAGTATTCTCAACGTTGTTCCATGTCGTGTGATAGCTATGCCAAAAAATACCATCAAAATTCATTAAGAAGTTTCCGTGTGATGACAAAAATTCTAGAATTGGTATTTTTTTCTTTCTATTCGTTCTATATAGCTCTTCGAAGATACTTGTCTTAATCACATATGTCCAATATATAAACCTCGACCCCTCTTACGTTGTGTTTCATAGATAGATTATTTCCTATCTTGACATTTTTGAGCGCCAAGCGAATTTTGAAAATATCATTAGAACGAGATGATTTCGAAGAGTCGTGAAATTTCAAAGCAGCGAGCAAGTTATTTGAACTCGTCTGAATATACAATTTGTAAAAGAAACATTGATCAAAATAAATCCGACGAAACTGAAGGGACAGAACATCAAGAAAATAAAGTCGCTCCATGTTAGGCACAGGAGAGAGACGATATTTGAAGAATAATTGAAAAATAAACTTACGTTCCAAGTAATTCAAATATGGCGACCAAACCACGGTACAATATTCCAGGATTGGATGAACAAATGAAACGAATAGAAGAACTAAGGAAGAAACATTCTTAAAAGATTGTAACATTCGAATGATGAAGCCGGCCATACGTGATTCTGTCATTAGAAAAATGTGGTTCGAGTTTAAGTTTCCAGTCGAAAATAACTTTCAAATCCTTGGCCTCAGTTTAAACGGAGAAACAAAAATAAAGTTGTTAAAAGGGAAGATTATAAGATTCATTGACATCATCTAATAAGCGCATCTAAATCACTCTGAAAATTGTTACTGTCAGTTGGAGATTTAATAATACGAAATAATTTTAAATCCAACATACAAAATAAAAAAAGAAACAATCAGTGTGTAATAGCGCACGGCATGAAACAAAAAAACCTTTGGTTCACTCAGAAGCGGTAACCCCGCACCCCACGCATGTCGTCTCTAAGACCAGCTTATAACGCTCGAACCAGGGAATCTGGTTTGCCAACTACCCTAACGGTTCTTACGAGAGAACGGTTATCGGATCGCGAAGCGAGTTGCTTGTTCGTTTTTGCTGGGTGGAGAAGAGATTTCCTTGGGACTTGAGTGAGTGGAATTTTTTTTTGTGTCGGTTTTCGTGGGAAATTACTTCAGATATTGGAACTTCAAGTATTATTAACAAACAAATTTTTGAACATGGACGGAAAATTTTGAAAAAAACGATTGTAAAGGGGTTGGAATTTGAACTTAGAGGGGTCGAACAAGAGGAGTTGAAGAAGGCGCAAGAAGGCGTGTGGATGATGACTAAAATTGAGAAATCCAGTGTTCGAGTCGTTCGTGATCGCTGTTTCGGAGTGTTAATTGACCGTTCTGTGTCATCTCACATGTCGTTAGTTGGATGATCTTGGATGAGAGCTCGCAATGAAATATCAAGGAAGTATCGAGCAGGCCAAGGATAAAGCGGTTGCATGGAATGCAAAACAAAGGGTTGGAGCGGCTTGTCTGCAATGTATTCAAGCAAGCAGTTCGTGATCAACGAAACTTTATGTTAATTATCCCAAGTAAGAGTTTTTTTTTGCATGTATTACTTGGGCTCGCAATTCTTGCTAGACACACAGGTTTTCGTAGCAACTTTGATCTTAGCCATCAAGATTAGACGTTTGGTGTACTAGTAGCGACAATATTTCAAGCGCTTGGTGCGGAATTAACAATATAAACGTTCATTGAAAAATCTCGCGAAAATTGGGAAACATATAAACTCCAAAATCTCTCCAATAAACTTGTTGCGCACATCTGTCAATTCAGTGGATGAATGCATGAACTTTTGACGAACTGATGATTTGAAACCTAAATTTAATAAATCCCATGCAAACTTCAAGCCGCAAATAAAAAAATACAAAAAATACAAAAATACAAAACGCGACGAAAGTCTTGTTGCCTTGAAATTTCGAAACGATATCGTTCGCCAAACTTTCATTTCATTGTGAGTGGGAACACTATTTAAGTAAATAAGGAACAGAAAGGGACCAAGTAGCGATCCTTGCCGTTCCCTGGAGGAAGGAAGAAGGATCAAAGTGTACACCAAATAGAATTACTCTGTTCATACTATTAGAAAGACAAGAGTACAACCAGGGCCGTTCTCGGCACAAAATTTCATGGTTACTATGTCGAATGCTATGAAGAAATCAACGAAGACAGTAACAACTTTGACTTGAATATCCAATTCTGCCGACAATGTTGAGGAATTCCAGTAGATTTGTCGCTGTTGACCGATTTTTACGAAAAACATTTTGCTCAATAGCAATCACGTGTTCAAGGTAAGAATAAACAGTTTGGCAAAACAAGAGAAAGAATATACAGTGGGCGACAAAAGTCTACATGCTTCCCATATTTTCGCTGCTTGACGAGCCCCATAGCACTAATTGAAAAAGTAATAATGTAATCTTATTTATAATCTATTTTTATTGACATGTAATATAAGTCTTTCCTCCAATATAAACTCAACAACCTATTCATAAAAAACTGAAAAATAGCATTGAAAAAAGTCTACGTACGATCATGAGATTCATCAAAAACTTCATGAAGGAAATTACATTTCATTTCAAAACTTAATACTAATATTTTGTTGGCCCGTCATGGGCATCTATAACTGCCGGCAAGCGTCTTGGCATAATGCAACCAAATTATCTAACTCGTTAGGCGTTATTTGACCCCATTCTTCAATGAGCTTCTCTTTTAGCATTGTAGCACTTCTAATGTCGCGTTTTCTTGTTTTTCGATCCAGAAGCTCCCAAACGTGCTCGATGACATTCAAGTCCGGACTTTGTGGGGGTGTATTGAGCTGTGTTGGAGCATAATATAGTAGCTAGTCCTTCACGATTTGAGCGGTGTGCTTGGGATCATTGCCTTATTGGAATATCCAGCTCTCACTAAGGTCCAACTTATCGGCCAATTCCTTTAAATTGTGTTGCAAGATGGTTTTGTAGAGATGGCGATCCCTTACACTATCAATAAACACCAAATTTCCTTCACCCGGCCACACTCCAAACCATCGCATTGCCACCGCCATGTTTGACTGTAGAAATTTCCACAGTCAAACATGGCGGTGGCAATGCGAAAAACACGGGAATTGACCCGAAACACCTAATTAGGTGCCAATAAACAGAAGAAAATGCATCGCCTCAAAGTTAGATACTTTGAAGTTACGTCTAGACAAAACAGTGCGATTTCTCTTATATGCCAAAAAATTAACAGCAAAGGACAGAGTGGGATGAAGGTCGGGTGGGACAAAATGAAACAGAGCTAAAACAACCCAGAGAAAATATGGTGATAGATTCCAGAGGATAAAGTCGAGTAGACGTCCACTTGAGTCGGTGTGGGTGAGGGTGGCCCTTATTCTTCAACTTTCTAAAAGTTTAGCGAAGTACTCATTTGAACCACAGCCCTAGCGTACACCAGGTTGTTGACAGATTATTCCGCTTGGTGCCTCGATATTCCTGTAATTTCAACTTTTTCATGTGGTTTGTCACACAAATTACAGGAACATTTCAAGTGCCGTATAAATAAGGACTTATAAGGAAATGGAACAAAATTTCGCTAAAAAAGATCTTGTTACATCAGAAACCGATAATTCAATATCAAGCAGCTAAAGCAATCGTAGTAGTGACGAATGAAAAAGCTTCTGTCATTGTTCAGAAAATATAAACAGCTACCACCGCAGTAGACACAACACGACGTCTTGTTTTCTTCGTCTCTCTGAAGTTGTTGATAGGTGCAAAATCAATGACAAAAATGAAGTTTACTTATGAATGGCTGCTGCAAATGCTTTTGGGCGTGATACTGAAAACCTTGTAACAAATCACTCTTATTTTCACCGCCTCAGAAAATACTTAGAGAAGCGAAACACACATAAATACAACACAAATCGAATCTTAGCGACTGTCAATAATTAGTGTGATTCTGGGATGGAAAGGTGCTTCCAGCACTCATAGGTGTTGATAAGGTTGATAGATTGGCGAAAACAGCGATGTTCCAAGGCAAAGAGAAATTGCTGGGAGTCCCTGATTTTCCAATGTCTTCAGGAAAAGAATAAGCTATGGCAGTTTACCGAGCACTGAAGGAGTGGGATATAACCGACATCATTCGGATTTTTTTTTGCTATACGACAGTCAATAACTCTGGCCGAACGAATGGTATCTATAGCAAACTATAACAATTGTTCAATCGCAACTTGTTACTCTTACTTAGCCGTCATCATATTTTTGAGTTAGTTTTGAGGAGCTGTTTCGTCTTACTGATGGGTGCAACTTCTTCTTCTCACTGTTCAGACGATTTGGAGAAACCAGGACGAAATTCGACAAGAAAGTTTACGTCTGGTGTGTACCTGATGATGTCCACTATATCATTGTTGCGTTTCTCAACTTTGCAATGAGAAACAATAACGAGATGAATATCGAGAATTGTTGGAGTTAGCGATTATCTTTTTTGGCGGAGTTCTTGAGAACGGGATTTCGTTTCGTATACCAGGAGCTGTGAGTGGTGCTACGTAGATGGCAAAGGCAATTTATGATTTCAAAATATACCTATTCCAAAACCGATTTCAGTTATCCCATAAAGAAAGGCACCCTAATGTAGTTATATATGTATATTTCTTGGTTGAGTTTACGGTTGAGCCTGGAGTCTATCAGAAGCCTCTTATCACGATTTCCGATTCATACGTCAATTAGTAAATTATGAAGGTAATGATCCAGAAATCAATCAAAAGTTTGCCAACCATCGCTGGTACTTAGCTCTATCGTTATTTGATGACAATGTTCAAACAGAGGTGATGACTATGTCTCAAGTTGTACTGAAAGCTGACAAAAGGAAAGAATAGGAAGAAAAAAGTCTACTGAAGAACATTCTACAAGCAAAAGATATTTCTTCCTTTGTAAACAACGAATTCTCGTCTTTCATAGCTCCTGGTACAAAAGCTTTCTTCATGAGAATCGATTTCTTATACAAAGGCCCTACAACTAGGACGGATGATCCTGCTTACGAAAATTGACTAAAAAACTTCCAAAGACAGTTGTTGTGAATGACGTTGCAGAAAGAGGTGTCAAACTCTTTTATGATTATAATGACATTTTCACAAAAGATGAAGATGAGAAATTATTTGTTGCGAATATCTCAAGAAATACCTAGTTGCAAATTAATCCGCTCGTAAGAAAAAATAATATTCAATGTTCACTTTCAAATTATGTTTTTTTTAATATATAAAAATTATTGATGTAAATAAAAAAGCTTTCCTATAATGAAAATCGAGGGCTTTATAAAAAAGGGGAATATTCCTGAAGATTTTAGTGTTATTTCAGGACTTTTGGAAAAAAACTTCCAAAAAATGTAATTTTATCAAAAATAGCCTAACCATTTTTGAACGAAATTTCGGATGCGTATTATTTATGATCTCACATTGAGGTGTTTGAGGCTCGCTTTGCAGTTGTCCGATTGAGCTAAAATTTTGCACTTATTTTTTTTGTTGATCCGAACATGATTAGAGGGTGGGAGCATCAAAATTGTAACTTTTGGAAAATTATCTATTGCTAAGTGCTACCTTAGTGTGAATAATGAACTACAGCAAATCACATAGCGACAAGAAAAAAAAACAGAAATTGAGGATCAACGGAGACAGGATAATATGATGAAAAATCGTTTCGATAGCCACAAGTGAGTTAAAATCACTGCAAACTATTATCAAGGCCGAGAGATGCTCGCAAAGGACATAAGACGAAATTTCGTCCAAGAAAGTTTCCAAAATTTATGGAGGTGAATTATCACGATTATATATAGTTGATATGAGAAGAGCTTGCGAAAGGGGTTGACATTTTAACGTTATCGCAATGACAACTTGAGATATTACGAACGACGATTCAGACTCCGCCCTCATCAGGCTTTGAAGGTTTGACAAGGGATCAATCAACACGATAAACTCTGTGCAATGACAAACTCATCATTCGCAAGGAAACAAGAATAGAAATTTTTAAGTCTGGTTCGCTAAACAGGTGATCAGCTAAGATTCCGGATTTAAAATAAAAGACAAAAAATAGCAACGCAAGTTATCACGTCGATCACGAAAATGTCACTTTCACTTATGGATGATGATATATAATCTTACAATTGTAAAGGCAATTTATTTATTAATGCAATTTTTTTACCTTTCCCAAAAACGCCATGACATGTCCAGTCAGTGAACCATCACATAAAAAGGTGCTGAACATATTTTTTAATTTTAGTTTCATTTCATAGCTTCCATACTTCTTTTTCAGCTGCTTGTAAGATATTACCTTGACGTTTAACACATTTTGCTCTTTTAGTTCAGTCTCGTATTTGATCTTAGCAGCATCGTTTTGTTGGTGTCCTCGCTTAAAATCACGAATAATGAAACATACGTCATCATCACACGATACTAATGGATGATTTAAATGCCTGTTGAAGTGAATTTATAAACAGTATATAGTAGATCGCAGTTTGTGCAGTATATACGATATTGAATAATTTTAAAGCTTTACAATTCAAAATCGTTTCGTGGTCGAATTTACATATTTTTATTCATCTTTAGAGCTCTTCCCAACAGCTGTTTTCAGAAACTTTTATTTAAAAAAAAAATTGAAATTTAATAATGGCATACATGCTTATTGTAAAAACAATTATGTATGGTAGTGTGTTTTTCTGGCGAGGAGAATGTTCTCTTTTAATTTATTTAAATATTTGGAATCAATCACAAATTGCATTTCTTTCAAAATTTAGTTCTTATGGAAGTATTGAATACATTTTCGATAATTGCAGCTAATAAAAACAACACTATAGTGCAATTATCGAGAAAGTTGCAATTATTGAAAGAGTAATAGAAACATCAAATTTAGGAGGAAATTTTAATAATAGCACTACTGCAACATAACATACATAAAAAAAAAAAAATTGAGTACATTTAAATACACTGCACACTTGAAAGGGCACTAATCATCAAAGTGAGCTCCGTGGTCTCGGAAAGTAGTTTGCAATGCCATTAAACTAGCGAAGACAAGTGAGTCTTACTTGACGCAAAACGTTACAGGCAAAACAACATCACGAAAAACTACCAAAACTGTCGACGGAGGTCAAGTGCCAAAGAGCATACGAGACCTTTTAAGTCACACTGGCAGTTAATGCGTGAAATAAATGAAAAATATAGGCTCAATGCTTCAAAAAAAACTTGTGGAAAGGTGATTAATTGTAGCCAAGCTCTTTGGTCGCATAAGCAATAAAAAGCCACTCAAAATGATTAAGTTATAATGAGTCCCAAGAAAAAGAACACGCAATTTTGGAAAATATTCCTTGGACCAATGGGAACAAAGTTAATGGAAAGGCTCTTAACGGAAACACATCTGTACGTCGTCCAAATGTGATACACTGAATTCAAGATACACATAGAAGACAATAAAGCAAGTTGGAAGCAGCATCTTGATATCAGGATCATTCTTCTGGCAGCGGGTTGAACCGATACTTCGAATTAATAGCAAAATGGATCTATATCATTATTTAAATATTCTCAAAACTAAAACAGAACCATTCGTACTTGAGTCTATGATACTAAGTCAGATTTTCAGACAGGATAGTTACCCGAAACACATTGCAGGGATTGTAAAAGAATAGCAACAGAAGCAGAAAATCAACGTCTTGGACTGACCATCACACAGAGTCCAGACATCAATCTCATGTAGAACCTTTGCAATGATAAGATTTAAATTGTGGATCAAAATGATAAAAACCATGATCATCTGTGGACAGGAGTACAAGATGCTTGGAACTCTATCTCGAGGGATAAACGTGAGAAGCTGCAGGAGAGTATGAATATTAAATGTGACGTAGTCATTAGAAATTTTGGTTCGAGCACAAAATACTGAAATAGAAGATCCTTTTTTCCCTCTAGCTTTTGAAGTGTTAACTTTTTTCACTAATATTTATTTATTTAAATGTTATCTTACAGATCTGAATAGTCAAAATTCAAAACAAAAAACAGACATAATAACAAAATAAGTGAAGAACATAAAATAAAAAAAATTCATGTAATAGAATACTCTTTGTATTTTGTTTAAAAATACAGAGTGAGTGGGGAAACTGACCAATCTGTAAAATACTGTGATTTCGGGGGAGCAGCATCATCTGTGAATAGTAGTCAGTCTCATTATCAGTCCTAGCATATGAAACGGTAAATGTGGTTATCAGATCTGGCGGGCGTTCTAAAATACGATAATCTAACCAGTTCGGCAGGTTAGAGTTTAAATGGTGATGAAGCCGAAACTGAAAACACTCAACTTAGAGAAGCCTGCGGGATTTTAAACTGGAAGTTGTGGCATGGAATGTAGCTCAGCATAGGGTATGTAATATTAAATTTAAATATAAGGAAACGAGTAAGTAGAGTCTATTTATTTTTTTCATTATTTCTTCCCAGAATTGCGAATTTCTATGAATTCCGTTCTCTTCGAAACACTACATTCCACTTTATTTAATCTTATCATATGATTTCCAAATGGGGTGATTTTTATGACCGCGAATGTACATTTACCAAAAGTGATAACACATTATAGCCAGGTTTGAGTGTACGTAATTTTTCTAAGCTGTATACCGTGGGAAAATCAACGATAGCGGACAATATATGCATAGTAGGTTTTCGAAGTATGTGTTGTAAGCTTTTTGTCTAATTTTATCTATTGCTTACTACCTTTCTTCTAAATAAAATTATTACCTTCATTATTCTAAATTCGACATTTTTAAATAAATTTTAAGGGAATATATTTTATAAACTAAATTTGTTTTCTATAGCCTCAAGTCGCCTACTCTACAACTTTTATGAAGTTCACTTTTCATGCCTACTCATTGATAATCCATTTTTTAAAGCTGAATTTGTTAGTTAATTTCACTTTTATGTTGACGGGGGATGAGTTTCGCAAATGTCCTTCATGATCATCCCGTTTTTCGACGTAATTGCGGTCGTTCCTTTTTGTTTCCCGTACGGCGTACGATCCTAAATATTTTCCATTGAGCTTGTATCCACTTTCAAATTGAGTTCGTTTTACCGCTGCGAAGTATCCTTACTCGTAGGTATTCATTAGCCATCTTTTGCGATTCACCTGCTGTCGTTGCTCTTCTTGTATTGTTTTTATGTTATTTCCATATCTTTCCAATTTAATTTAGGCATCACTCAGTTCCCTTGTCTATCTGTTTCTGTGGAGAAAAAATTAAGTTTCTTTGAAGATGGATAATTATTTAAATCGTATCTTCATGAAATGGGCCATTGTTTTCATCATAGGATCAATAACAAACAACATTTATCCTTAATGATTGTTCTGGATCATTCGTGCATCACATTGTTGTAAGTCACTTGTCTCTTCATGTTTAAAAAATTATAAACATTTGTTTAATATTTCTGAGGCACCTAACAAATCTTATCGCTCGGACCGCATCGATTTGCTAAGATTAATTTGAAATAAAATTTCGTATTACATGACTGAAGATAGGAAACATTTTAACTCATCTTAATTAGTAATTTGGCTCCGGAACTGGTAAGCGGATCATTTGACTATAGATACTCCTCTACCCCAACGACACATTGCTGTGCATCCGCTCGTACGCTATTTGCTTTCCCATCATGTTTTGTAAACAAAATTCAAGGTTTATATTTTGACATGCTTTAATTTACTCTCCAGGTATTTGTTGTGCACGTAAAAACGCATAAGGTAGAAAAAATCACACGAACCGCCTTTAAAAATTTTTACTTTTCATAAATGTTTACTATATATATGCTTCGTTGGCCATACTGAAAGTCCAACCATGCTGAGCCTTAAGTGGAATTGTTAGAATTGCTTACTGTAATTATTTTTAAAATTAATACTGCTGTCCAATTTCAAACTACCAACAATTTGAAAAGGAGCAGAAAAGGAAATTTTATTTTCAATTTTTATATCGGCGACCATTCAAGGCATTACGGGCGAAAAAGTTCAAGATCGAACTTAGTTCGATGCGTCCGTCGCGTCAAGTTTATCTTATAACATATACCGAAGCGTCCTCGTTGCGAGCGACGTGTCGAGCTTGCCTGGGCCTTTAAGTCGTGCGTGAAATGCATTGTTAAATGTTGACAATTAGCCGTGAAATGATGGTAACTGATTTTTTTTAAATTTGCAGAGAAAAACAATTGTGATTTACACACGACAGAGCGCACACGTATTTGGATTAGCTCCAGTTGACGTTTGTCCTTACAAAATTTACAACTCTAAAAAGAATTTTTCACTGCTATTACTGTAAAAAGTTTCACTACGCTCAAGCTGCGTTCTAGGCTTAACAATGCGAGAACGAAGATTAACCTTTGCTCGGTCGCACAGTTCCCTAAAAACGACGAAAATGAAATGAAAATATCTTCCTAAAAAACTAACGACACATGCTTAGTTCTGCTATTCTGTATTCGCCTTTATTAAGTGCATAGTTGTATTTACTGTTGAAAAGGGTATTTAATATAATAAGAATTTCGAAAGTTGTGAAAATGTAAGGACTTTTTCCGCTTTAAAAGTTATTACCCGAACCAGATTTACGATAAATACTTTTAAAAAACGTCGCGAGACAGAGTCATCGGTATATTACATTTATGGTAAAATAAAACATTTATCAAATTTTTTATATTTTTTCTTATTTTATATTGTTTTTTTTTGCAAAAAATCCTTTAATTTTTTTTAATATTTTCGACTGCCAAGCCCAAATCATATGAAGTTATTCCCTTTGCCAATTACATTTTAAGTTTTAAAAAAAATTGATGCTCATTCAAATATTTCTTTATTTTCATGAAGAGAAGAAAATTTTAGTAATTGTAAGCAGACTTTTCTACTAATTGTCCTTCGCAGCTAACCTGGTAAGCTTCCCGAAATCAATCAACGTAGGTTAAAGTCAATTCCCAACTTATACAAAATGAATAAAATCAACTGTTTTTCATACTTACAGTCGAACGTATCTTTTTGGACCAGAATTTTTGAAACACGTGATATTCATCAATACTTTATAATCAGTTAAGATGAGCTGATGCTTCGAAGAATACAATTCAAAATGTTTCAACAAAATATCAAGGGATTCCTGAATTTTAGAAGAGGAAACCATTTCAAAAAGCGTTGGTTCACTTAACAAATGTGAAGCCGACTGCAAATCTAGGGCGACTGGATTTTCATCTACAGTTTCGTTGCATGTTAGCAAGTTAAGACAAATTTTCTCCGATACCAAATGAAGTTTTTTGATGCCTTTGTTTTTCTTTAAATTTATTTTCATTGCTATAAATATTTTTTTTACAAGCAAACTTTCTTATCTATTTGAAATAACCTTACAACCAAAGAGATAATGAACTCAGGAGAGGATAATCACCAAAATTTAAAAAGCCAACTTTTATGAGTGCGGTAGTGACCAAAGAGATAATAAACACAGGAGAGGAAAATCATCCAATTTGGTGGGCTTACTTTTATGAATGCGGTTGGGACACTAACACTAATTTGCTAGCGTTAAGGGCGTACATCGCAAGCGAGTAAAAATGGGCAAATTGAAGGCGGGAGTTCAAAATTTATTTGAAATTTTATTTCATTTGTAAAATGATACAAGAAGATATAATTGCTGTTCAAAATAGAAGCTTATAGTGAGCAAAACCTAATTTGAAAACATTAACTAACGAACATTGTTGCAGCTATATAATTAGAAGAGCCTAGATGAGAAGCGTAAATTGTTTTGCACTGTAATCTACTATCAACTTCAACATGAAGCAATTAAATAACTCAATACTATACAGAAAGAATAATCAGAAGAATTGACAAATTCGTCAAGAATTTCACAGATTTAAGGAGAAACAAGCAATTAACTTAATCAACTAAATTGCAAAACAAGTATTAATAGAGCAAAATTTCAAACATATTGATTAATTTACAAACTTGAGATTCGGTAGTCACATACAAACAAAATGAAAAATAACATTCTCTGTTGCTTTTGACGTTGTATTCCAGGAAAGAGATACTTTGAAATTTTAAATTAAGAATAAAATGACATCCTCATCATACAATAGTACAGTTAATTTGTTGATTTTTAGTGTACATAAAACAGGAAGCCTTGGCAAAAGATTCATCTTTGCGAGCTAGGGTCAAAATTCATCCTCCTATAAGATTAGGCGAGGAAATATTTAGGTTGAGTATTAATTGAATATAATTTCCGCCAACTGTTGGAAATTTTGTTTGGAACAATGTTAATACATGAAATTTAGACGCATACATTGTTAATTATATGTATATGCAACATTCAAAAATAAATATTATATAGTGTATTTAAAATAAATTATATAATTATTCGACTTCTCTCTTCCTTTTTTTAACCAAGCTTGGGACGGGCTTCGGCGGGATTTAATTTCACTCATTATTGCTGAGGATTGCACCTGAAATTACAATATTAGTTATGAGCTATTCCATAATAATTCTAATTAACGAAAAAGTTAACAAAACATCTTTGTGCTAAATTTACCGCGCTATACAAAAAATTGTCCGTATCACCCACAGTCGAGTTAGAGAGACACTGCATCTTGCCTTTTTGTGTGCAGTGGTTTTCGTCTTCCAACTGAAAAAAAAACATATTACGAGTTTTAATTTTACTTTGGAAACCCGCATTTGATGTTCGTTAATTTCCTGTAGCAATTATATTCCCGCTTCCTCGTGCCGAATCATTAATGGAGCTCGTTGAAGGAATCGGAAACATCACATTTAAGTAACATATAATTTTAAAATAGATATTCCTGAACCTATGAACTTATCACCTTACTTTAGCTTGCGAAGCCATATTTTGGCTTGGAATTGCTTCCGACGGGATGAATTTTTTTTCAAACTTGTATAATGGTTGCGAGCATACCATGGTGTTTTTACCTATCTCCATATCAGGCAATCCAATTGTTTGGAGCCATTGTTGATGCAAGCTCTCATTCACAGGAAACCCAAAAATAATATATAAGTTATCATGTCATTTGAAAACTCATCAATTTAGATTATCTAAATAAATTGAGACACACTTTTCTGAAACGCCACTGAATCGTGACGGATCCAATTGGAAAATATATCAATGATTAAGTTTGTTATTTAATTACACGAACGTTACAAATTTATGAATGAATACTAATTTCAATGCGATTTGATATTTACATAAGATATAAATTAATGCAATTACTTGTGAAATGAAACTTTTCCGTGTTGAGAATATGATGCTTTTTCATAGTCTGCAACCACACACTTCATTTCAAAAATTTGCAAGTTTTGTTGTCTTTATTGTTTATTGTGCAAATGATAACTTTTAAGGCTTGGATGATATAACGTCATGGCTGGTTGTTTATCAGCAACACCCCGAATCAATCCTGAAATTCGTACTAAACCACGAAACTTCGATGATCACGAATTTTGTTTACGCTTTGAAATGACGTTTTGTTCGACGTTTTGTTTCCTTTGACATCTTGTTTCAGCGCGAATTGATACCACTCACATATACGCTTTTACACGGATATCACCATTCCTCTAGTTTTCTGTTCCATGGTAGTGACACTAATCCAACTTGTTGACGTTAAGGACGTACATCGCATTAGAGTAGAAATGAGCAAATAAGAGGTGCGTTTATTTAAAGTTTCGTTTCATTTGCAAAAAGTTCCAAGAAATTATAATTGAAGTCTGAAATAAAAGCTTATGTTGAGCGTCATCTAAATATAAAACATTAAAACCAAGTATAGCAGCAGCTACATGCTTAAATGAGAATACGAGAAGCGTGATTTGGTTCGCACTGTAATCGATTATCAACTTCAACAAAAAGCTATGAAACAGCCCAATATTATACAAAATAAATATTCACAATCATCGACAAACTTGGCAAATCAGTTATAGTTTCGAGACAAAGCAAGTGATTAATTACATGCAAGAATTTTAGAGCAAAATTTTTAATATATTGATCTATTTACAAATTTGAGATTCGGTATTCAGATACTATGAGAATGAATAATAACCCAGGCAGTTGTTTTGACTTTATCTTTTAAGTATAATATAGTTTTATATTATAAATAGAGAATAATATGACATACTCATCGTATGATGATTGCACAGTTAATTTGTTGATCTTAAGTGTGTATAAAACAGGAAGCCTTGGTAAAGAATTCATCTTTGCAAACGTAGGTGAAAATTCATGCTCTTATAAGACTAAGCGAGAAAATGTTTGTGTGCATTTGATCATTAACTTTAATGTTTGCCAAGTATTGCATATTTTGTTTGGAATAATTTAAATATATCAAATTCGTATGGAACCAAATAGCAGTACAATTTTCATTTGGAACGATGTAAAAAAATTACATTTGCCAACCATTCGATATGCTGCGTTATGCAAAATGTTTAATTACATTCATACAGTATTCAAAACTACATATCAAAAAATAATTTTTAAGAATAACATATAATATATAATATTTCGGACTCCCTCCTCATTTTTTGACGGCTTGAGACCGAATTCAGCGGAATTAAGGCAAAAATGATACCGAGCATGGTATGATTTCATAAGTATGTCGAATAAAATTTAGTATAATACATGAATTCGGTGGAATATTACATCAATAAACTAATATACGCCATTATTGACAACACAATTGTACATTTCTTGACAGTACCAGAGTACTTGTCAAAAATTATTCCAAGCAAATTCTACGCTATAAATTGCATCGTTTATGACTGCATAACACCCGGTAAACCTACGTAAGCTCAAATACATAAACTCGGATAAACTTCCATATGAGAGGAAACTCACGCCGGTCGAGAACCCGATTCATTCGAGCAACATGCCACAACACACTTTTTCGTTAATTGCACATAGCTCTCAGCTTTAAATGATGTTATTACACTGTTCCTCGGTAGTGCCACTCTTCGTTAATTGATAACATGCAATATTTATCATAAAAAGTATTCCTAACAAGAATATATATTCAAAATACTCACGCAGAAGGCAAAACTGGCGCTTTTTGTATACTATCATAGTGACAATGATAGATCATTTGACAACTATATGCATGACGTCTGAGGTTGAAAGTTGGCCCACTCACTTATACTGCACATGAATATCAGCTCTTGCTTTTCTATTCCATGCTTACCCATGGGTGACGGATATTTACCCACATAGTCAATATTCTCCAATATATTAAAGTAATATGGATAAACGCTTTTTGCATGATCTTTAATTTCAAACACCTTCGGGAAATGTGCAAGGGGGAACCCCAGTAAACTTAAAGAGTCTATGAAAGCTACTCTTTCACACGTAAGTTTCATAATCTTGGTACCATTCAAGGTAGGTTCGATTTTCATCTTTCTAGGTATTAGTTCAGATATTATAAAACGAATGTCGTTACCTTGCAGATAATGAGCTGTACAAAATATGTTTGATATACAAGTACGAGGTTCGAAACAATAATCTAAAAACTTTGCAATGACGTTCTCATTTTCCTCATTTTGGAAAATATGCTCCCTTACACCACCCCAACCAAACATAAGCTTCGCGATCATGTTAGATGTCAGACAATAGAAATCATTGTCTTTATCAGTGCCCGCAACGATTTTTAAACTGAAATCAAATGAGACTTTAGTACGGGCGTATATTGAAATTGCAATTTATGTAGAAATGCATATGTTTATACATTGCAGAATTCAAAACAAAAGGGCTTGTGTCAACGTATTTCAACAGTGATAATTCTCTAAAATTAGGAACGCGTTTTCGTGTTTAGGGGCCCTGAGTGCACCAAGTTTCTACAAAGAAAATTTGGTTTTTTGGTCTTTTATCTTTAACGGTATATAATTGTAATGAGGAAGATAATTTTATAGTGTTGAACTAGTCGCTGCAAACGGTTGTATAGGGAAGTGTATAGTGAAATATAGAATTTTGAAAAAATGGATTCAATTTTAAAGTTGCTAAATGATGTCTTCAATCGTGAACCCGCTGCAAAGAATAGGGATCTCCTTCAAAAAATCTGGATTATTTCATGCAGAGTAAAACAAAGAGGAAGAAAATATTCCAGTTGATGGTACAAGTTTCTGTGAGGTCTGTGAAGGTGATCTCGATTCAGAGGATGTTGGAAACGCATCGGGCGTTGACGAACCATTACATGATCTTCGCTTCCTACAAGTTATGGATGGGACATCGTCAACAGAGAATCAAGGTGCAGCACAGCCTAATTACGAGAAAGCATCAGCAATAGAGTCCAACAGAAAAATGCCATACAAAGCATAAAACAAGGATTTCAAGGAGATCTGGTGGTCAGCTCCAAATAAGAGTGAAACGAGAAGGACGATGCTTTTTAGACAAAATAGAAGAAACCATGTAACTTCGTGCAGCGAAACCTTTACAACGAAAGCAGATGCTTGTTGCGTGCCCCGCAATACCACACCGCCCTCCCAGCGAATCATCCTCCACGTCCCGCCAATTCGGTCGCAACATGGAAGATGACTGTCGAGAGGAGGCCCCGTGCGGAGCACCCACCAACTGTGGGCGCATAGTGGTGGTCATAGATTAAATTTTTTGAAACCGGCTAGCTCACCGGTTCGTGGGCTAATCAAAAACACAAAACAACTGAAGAACCGGACAAACATAATCGCGCACAAGCTGCGGAAGAGAGAAACCAAATTAGAAACTCACTTCATATTAGATTTCACTTTATTAACTCTTACTTATGAGGAATTTTCCAAGGCGATGGTTAAGATTTCGTTCAGACAAATATGTCTTACGATTTAGTTAAGTTGACATTTCACATTCAAAGATATCCACTTTTATGGTTTTAACAAAACAGTATTTCTAACTATAAAAATCACAATCCTGGCTGAATACGCTACAAAACACATTTTAACTATTTATGGGAAAGAGAAGAATGTATTGGAAGAACAGTTTAAGCACTATCATGACCTACAAGAACGTTGTACACACCGAGAAGTTGGGTCCGAACCAGATGATCGACATCAAGAGGGTTTCTAGGATCCCGAGCATAACACCCGCCAGCACGTCTAGGATGTGATGTCGCAGTAGCAGCACTCGGGAGACCGCCACACTTTTGGCCCAGGCAAACAGCGGTGGCCAGCTCAACCAGGGTGTCGGCACCAACAGCGTGCAGAAACCGAGGCCATAGAAAGCCCGCGACGTGCGATCTCGAAGGTGTCGTCGTTCACGGCCGGTAGCCTCCGGCGGGATGGTGCCTTGATCAAAGCCACGAAAACAATATCGCAACTATTCTGGAAACACGATATAACTGCCCGAGTATTGTTCCCTTAATCAACTAAAATAAATCTGAACCATTTCCACCTGCGATTACGATGACTTGTTCCCGACTAACACTCGCCACCTCTGCACTCACACCTCCATCCCTCTTGCTCGCGTCTCGAATCCGAACATTGATGCCCATATATGGCTATCCGATAATTTGTCCAATCGGATGGGCGACTGCACCTAAAGAGAGCCGCTTTTCGCTCAATCACCTGAACTCACCACGACTAGAAAAAAAACGCGTTTCTCACCTCTCGAGAGAAACAGTGCGAGTGGTGGATCAGTAATTCGGATTTAAGTACTGCCAATGGCGATTATTAAGAAGCGTTACGATGCAATTTAAATTGATTAACGTTTTGGTAGAAAATAAAAAATGTGTAATAAAATGATTCGCAACATGCTTTCAAAAGTCTGCTTTTGTCTTCGGTAGTAGAAGTTGATGTATTGGAAACAAATCGAAAAGCTGAGCGAGAAATTGAAGGGAACCAACGCTTGGATACACCATCCAAAGAACTAACGGTAGACGAACAGCTTGTTACAACGCGTGGCAGGTGTGGTTTCAGGCAAGACATTCCAAGCAAGCCAGGAAAATTTGAGATAATTTTTTTTGGGTAGTTGATGCTTCCACAAACTATACTTTACAAGGAGAAAAATATCTGGAAACGCAGCTTGGGCAACAGATGGCAAAAAATTTAGGATATGATATAGTGCTACGTTTATGAAACCGTTACCTGGATGTTGGTTACAATGTTAAAATTGACAATTTTTTTCACTAAGGTAACTTTGGCAGTGGAAATGCATATAAGAAATGCAACTACCATCGGCAAAATAAATTCCAACAAGCCTCAGTTTGTTACACCTGTAATTTCTGTAACGTCTGCCTCTGCACCGCAGCCGATCCTAGACACGGTTTTGGCAATCCCACCCAGCTTAAACCCACGAAGAGGAGTGTGGGAATATTTTTTATTAAAAAGGGCATTACCCTTTTCTGCACCGGGACTGCCCTGTCTGCAAATCCGAAAACGAGAACAGGATTCGCGACTACCCAAAACCACCGATGGAATAGGAAATTTGAAAAAGTGAATCGAAAATAAAGGAGCCGACCGGAAGTTCTCTTCACAACTCCACGAAAATATGCCAAGTTTAATTAAAGGCACTATTTTATTTGTTTAAACCTAGCTAACTCTCCAATCTATACTTATATCTGCTTACAATTTTCCTTAGCCTATTCAGGTGGCTGCTCCCTGACTCCTTCTGCTGCTCGCCGTTTCCGCTCCTCGCTGTAGCTGCACACGCGAAAGATGCCACGTCGTTTCTCTAAGTCATCTCAATTGAGAACCTGATTCCGCCAACTCAAAAGACACTGAACACTGACACTGACACTGAACAGACCCTCCAGCTGTTGCCCCGGCGATATTTATAGGATCTCCCGACCCCGGTTTTGCTGCATCGCTGCAATAAAGTCCCTTATTTTGCCCTTATGGGCTCGTGGATCGACCACGCTGCGTGGCGTACGTAACAAGTTAACGAAACAGTTTGTGGATTCATTGGAAGTAAATCGTCGAAAAGAATATTCTTCAATTTTTGGCATTTCGGATTGCATGAGTTCGGTGAGTACGTGAGCTACGTATCAAATGCGAAAAAACGCTTTACTTTTGTCAACAAAGCATGCTGATGAAGCAATTTACCCTGCAACGAAAAAAGCCTTAGATAATATTTGATTACAGCTGTAATAAAGGCGGCGTTGATACGCTCGACCAGATGATACGCATCTACACTTGTAAGCCAAAAACTAACCGTTGGCCTATGACCCTTTTTTTCAATGTGGTCGATGTAGCAGTTTTAGGTATCTATCGAATTCATACAATAAAAACCATTCCACAAGTGCATATAAAAAAATTCAAATGAAAATCTTCTTGCAAGAGTTAGCCACTGAATTAGCTAGCAGTTACATTGGAAACAGATGTAAACGGAGTACATGGAATAATTCAGTAAAGATAGCTATGGCATTGATTGCTTTTGCAGCGTCAACTTCCAAAAAGTTTCCTGAAAAAAGGCAAAATAAAAAGAGACAAAGATGTAATCCTTGCAAAAGTGATCGCAAAGGAAAAACGGGCGATATAAAACTACAGCTGTTTGCGATCTATGTATGGCTCCTACCTGTTCAAAGCACTATATTCGAGTATGTCAGCCACGCTATACTCAAAAGTTAGAATCAATCAAGCATTTCGACTACTTTTGACTCAAATAGTTTCTCAAAGCGATCACGTCCTCATTCACCAGTGTGAAGTTTTTTTCATCATATTTTGTGCAAAAAAATGGAAATTATTTCGAAAGAATTGAATTCATTGTAATTCGACTTTGTTTTTCAAATGATTATTGTTTTCGTTACCTAAAAATTAAAACGAGTAAATTCATTGTTGTTTTCAATTTGAGTGATTTCGTCATACGACTAACTTTGCTTACTTTAACATAATCAAGCGAGAAGACATTGCGCCATGGAAAGTATACTGAGGCACTGTGTGCCCCACAACACGAAAAATAACATTTTCTATTAACATGGTTTTAGGGTTAAATAACTTATTGTGCCTAAACTATTCATTTTTAAAATAAGAATAGATATCTAAGAAAATTTCTGTTATAATAGCTGTTTAAAAAAAGATTCCATTTTAATTCCTCGCAAGGCTTAAACGGTATTGTAATCCAAATAACACCAGCCGGATGATTCATAAGCTTCTTCCACTTCGTGGTGTTAGCCCCACAAGTGTGCTTTCGTGCTGATGATTCTCATGCTTCGCCGCTAGTTCACTCGTACCAGAGCTCCTCACTTCTACTTTCTTGTTGTTATCGGAACCTTTCCAGAATTGGAAAACAACTGCCTCAATTTTATCCTAATTAATATGTATTGTGAGAAGTGTAAAACTGTAGGAGAAAGTTCGCAGTGGTTATACCATTTGCGAACCAACGTTCACAAGAGGAATTCAGCGGAGTCTTTCCTCGAAAATTTCAAGCGAATACGGAGCTGTTTCAACTAGCGAATCGAAACTCTCATTTTTGAGCATGTAGATGAGAGTCTATTGGATTCAGATGAGTTTTTACGGAGGATGGAGGCCGCATTAATGATATACCTCAGTGAAGCATTGAACGTGGGTCTATAAAGTTGAACGTTGATCTCTTCACTGAATTCGTAAAAATTGGTGCTGCTTCTGATGAAGAGCTTGATACTGAAGTCTTAGTTAGTATCAAGTTAGTTAATACAAAAATGAACCGGATACTAAAGTGACGTGAATTGAATTAGACATTCAACTGCATGAATATCGAAATTAGAACAAAATGGAGAAATTCCAGGAAAAAGATAGTGGATGGGTCCTGATGAAGATCACTCATTGCAAGTTGAACATAAATGAGTACAAACTGCTGAGAGGAAGGAGCTATATATTCACTACCGCATGCATTAATGTAAGGAATCGGGTCAATTATTGCTTCACATGGAGCGTCATTTCTGCCTTGTATTCAGTTGTTGATTCTGAGTGGACATACTCATACCGGGTTGCAGATATAACTGATAACGTTATTCGGCTGAGTAATGGTTTTGTTGTCAATTTCTGGGGACTCAAGTTTCCTCTAAAGGTTGAAGATATTACCACCTTCGAGGAACTGAATTACTCTTAAAGCATTGATGTATTTGGCTACCATTCAGAAACCAAAAAAATCACTGGTTCCCACCATATTACAAAGGAGGAAAAGGTGCATCATATAAATTTGCTACTGTTGCAGGCTAACGACAATTTTCATTATGTTTGGATAGAGAACATTTCAAGGTATGTTGGCTTTAAAAGAGGGTAACTTCTTCTTCATGTTGATATATTATTAGTTGTTTTCATTTTGTTATTTTTTTGTCATTAAGAGCAAACATTGCAACAAAGCTGCAGTATTTTCACAGCGATAGAATGCTCAAATGATTGTGGCCGCATCGTTACGCAAATAGTGAAACCGGAGAAGTCAATATTAGAGTATAAGAACTATGAACGGCAGCTTGATGTCCCGATCGTGATTTATGTCGATTTCGAGTGTCTCCTTCAAGACATTGACACCTGTGTGCCCGATCCGAGCAATTCTTCAACAACGCAACTGCAGGAGCATATACAGTGTGCTTTTGCATGCTACGTAAAATGTTCATTGAGCTCTAGATTAGATAGATTTAGGATACATAAGGGCCCAGGCTCAACAATGAAATTTGTTGATACACTTGTAAATGATGTGAATGATGGGTAAATTATTTCAAGGATGCTAAACCAATGGATGTGCTTACCTCGGAGAAAGAAGAAGTGTTTCGAAATAACCGTTTGCCATGTTTGTGGGAAACACCTTGGAAGTGATAGGGTGCGCAATCATTGTCATTTCACGGGCACATACAGAGGTCCCGCAACATAATTTGTGCAATTTATTGTATCGGTTACCGAGATTCATTTCTATATTGTTTCACAACCTTTAAGGTTTATACTGTCATTCATTCATCAAAGAATTTGATAGGGTTGGTGGGGATATATCGCTTTTACCGGTGAATAAGGAACTGTGCGTTCCTTTTTCTAAGCGGATACAGATTGATGGCTTCAATGAAACGGTTGAGCTGAGATTTTTGGACTCGGTCAGATTTATGCAGAGCAGTTTGGATGCTCTTGTAAAAAATGTATCGCGTGATGATTTGAAAACTGTGTTTTCAGAATATGGGGATGGGAAAAAAATCAATTTATTGACGCGAAAAGGTGTGTTTCCCTATGATTATGTAAAGTCATGGGAACGGTTGAATGAAGTTGATCTGCCTCCTCGCGATAAGTTTTTCAATAAAATGGCAAAAAGTGAGTGCAGTGAGGAAGATAACCGACATGCGCAAAATGTTTGGAAAGAGTTTGACTGCACTGTGATGTCGGACTATTTGGAATTATATTTAAAAACAGATGTGCTACTTCTGATCGATGAATTCGAAAATTTATGGAAAGTGTGTCGAAATATGAATAGTTTGGCTTCGTGTCAGTATTACACAACTTTTGGGCTATCTTGTGATGCAATGTTGATGACAACATCCATTTAACTTCAGTTGCTGACTTGTTACGACTAGATTTTTCGTAACGTTCCACACTACATCGTAGCCGACCCTGGCCACGGTTTGGGCAATCCCACTCGGCTTCACCCGCGAAGAGGGGTGTGGGAATATGTATTTTGAAATGGCACCACCCGTTTCTGTGCCGGGACTGCCCTGTCCGCGAACCCTGAAACGGGAATAGGGTCCGCGATGACCCGAAACCACCAACAAGGATAACCCGAAACCAAACGGAACACTAACGCCGGAAACGCGATTCCGCGTCGGCACTTCACACAATACCACAATTTTAAATAATTCACTGCGTTTATTCCTTTTCCACCAAAACCTATCTAAACCCTAACTTCTAACTATATACACTTAAATCTACTTACAATTCGATTCTTATCCTATTTCCTCCGATCGCTGTCCGCCGTCCTTTTAAAATTTGCTCAACTCCTGCCGTAAAACCGGAACCACAGCTTCCACCACACACCGGCGTCCAAGGAACAAACCAATCGTACAAGCGCTCGACGTCCAGCCAACACCCAGCTTCCACAAGCGGTGGACGTTAAAAAGCCCCGTCAGCTGCTCCCGCAATGCTATTTATTCAAAAGCCCAGTCCCGTTTCCCGTGTCGTAGGTCGATGACCACTCAGCTGGGCAGTTGACCGCATCGCAGCTTTGAAAAGCTTGGGGAACTGGTTTGGTCAGAGGTTGTGTCTCGACGCGGGGGAAAAGCTGTGAAAGCTGTGGGATGCGATTGGAGCGCGGTGAAATACTCGTGGCGGTGGTTAACCATGGTGAATTGCCAGTGCCAATGGTTGTGGGTATCACTGGCGCATAGGGGACTCCATTGGGGCACATCGTAGACCGGGTGGGGCCAGGACTTGGATCCACTGCGCGATTGGGTGATCGTGTTTGTTGCCGTCATTGCTGGCAACTTATCTGCAGGGTCTGTGACGTTGTCCGGAACACTCTCCATAACAAACTTACTACCTACTTAGTTATCTAAGATCTCTACTTCCTACAATATAATTCATTACTATATTATTATTTATTAAATATTTCATTAATTGGCTGGCTTGGGTGAAGTGGCGAACGTAACATTATTTATTGTGTTTAAAAATGGCGTTTACCCGGACGGTGGTTTGGGGTCTTCAAGGACAGGGCAGACCTTCATTTTGCCCTTATGGGTTGTGGGTCGACCGCGTTGCGTGGGGAACGTAACATTACCCCCCCTTCTTCAAGTGGATTTTCCCAAAATCCACTCCAAACAATAATATGCGGGACGGTAACGTTCGACACGCGGACACCCCCGACGAGCCACCGAGCGATCTGTGGACACGCCCTTCAGCGTGCACACGGTTGGCAATTTTACTTCCGACGTCGCGCTCACGATAGTTCGAACACTCCACATCGGTCCCGTACTCGCACTCACAAAACCAACCCACTAGCCTAACGTACTCAGCACAACTTAACTAACCCAGAACCGAAAAACCGAACTGTTAAACTAAAAGAATGGAACGATATGGGAAAGGGAGGGAGAAAGGAAGGAGGAAGGTGGGATTTCAACCATAAGGTTACAAGGGTAAAGACTAAGAATTCAATACCCCTGGCAATCGATACCTCTCTCACTCATCCGTGTCCTAAGCGAATCATTATCTGATGCATGTGCTTATCTGTAGCGAGCCTAACAGTATGCTATGACGTTGGGGTTACAGAGCATCGGCAAGCCCCACCTCTGTAATATTTGCCCCTCTCATCCTCAACGTCTTTAATCTGCCGTCCCGGTCTCTTGCTCTTCCGGTCTCTCTGCTCCGTAACGGCCACTTGATCGACAGTATGGAGCTTCTCTCCGACCCCGATTGGTGAATCATAACCCTCCTGCAACACTACAATCGCCTTTACAAACGCATTTGCATAAAATGACGTTGGTCCCTCATACACCACCTCTTCTGAAGCCCTCAAAAGTTTATCCTCCCTTACAACAGATGGCTGTAAGGAGTTGTGTTCATTTTTTGATTCCACTCCGTTTTTAGTTGTACTGTCGAATGCCTCAATTTCCTTCTCAGGATTCTCTCTCCTTCCAATATCGAGTTCGTTATTCCGCCTTGATCTGGATCCTCCCCGGTCAGCACTCCCTTCCTGTGATCGACCACCTATATGAGGTCCTCTTTGCTGCTTCCTATCTGTCTTCCTAGGTCCACTTCTCTGCGACTCCCTGCCTCCAAACCCAGCCCATTGAGATTGCTTGCGCTCAGGCCCAGTCCCCCTCCTTGAGACTGCCTGCTACCAAGCCTACTCAATCGCGACTGCCTGCTTCTAGGCTTAGCCTCAGCCCATGTGGACTTCTCCTCAGTCTCCCTCGAAACTCTTCTAGCAGCATCGGTGCCCTCGTCTTCTTCCGACTCTGTCACAGTGGGCCTCGGTTCACCGACCTTCACTTGATATTTGACCTCAGCGTCCTGACCATCTTCCCGCTCGATGCCTGAGCATCTCTGTTCCTTGAGAAGATTTTCCTCTATGTCCCGTACGCGACCATGCAAGGACGCATTTTGGGCTTCCAACTCCTCAAGTCGTGAGAGGAAACTATCGATTCTTCGGGACTCTCTATACTCCTCCGTTACACTCCAAGCCGCGGTGCGGTTGCATTGCACTCCACTTTGTAGAGTTTTAAGTCAGTTCTCGTAGAACGCTTTGACCCCTCCAGCTCCTCTTCATATTGGTTGGACGGATTGTTGCAGCTTCGCTTCGTATTGCTCGGACAAAGGATCATTGATTTCCTTAATTTCTAACTTATGTCTAGAACGCGCTTCGGTCAATTCTATTGCATGGTTACGATCTTTGGACTCCAGCTCTTCGTGCAGCGATCTTAGTGTGTCCTCCATGTTTTCACGTGCCAATGTATCTTCCACGAGGTGTTTGTGTGCATCTTCAAGTTGGATGCGTAACCGATCGTTCTCCCACTCCAGATCTTTGGTGTCATCCAACGCTTGCTGGTAATCAGCACAGACTGACTGGTACTTGCCGGTCAGCTCTGTAATCCTCAATTCCATATCTTGTGTTTCTTTCGGGCCAATATCTGCTGTCGTCGTAGCATCTTCGTCTCGTTCCAACTTCCTGGCTTCAGAGCTGCTAGTTTCTTCATACACTTCTGCCTGCACTAGCATGTGCCCTAAAGGGGGCATCAGCTGCCGTCGCAACTTCTCCATTAGCGGATCCTCTGCTTTCTTCTCCCGTAACAGGGTAGCGATCCTCCGCAGGCCATACTCCGTCTTGGCCTGGGCTACCAAAAACGCAGTGGACTTCTCATTCCCCCAAAAATTCACTGATAGCGCCCTAACCTCGTCCGTCACCGTCTCTACCGCCTCGCGGTCCTGCTGGCAAGTAAAGGGGTAAGGTAAAGACGCATCTAGCATAGTTCCAAGCCGAAGTGCCTTCCGGAGCCCCATCCGCATCGCCGACACCGTTCCAGTGGTGATCCCACGCACTGCCAGCTCATAGTTCAGCTCGTTCTCGCTGAGGCGATCGATTAGAGCCTCTGTAAATTTTGCCATATTCAACCTACGAACAATGACAACAGCACAAAGAGAAAAAGAAACACGTACTAGACTACGAAATTACTTCTTTATTTTATTATTTTTATACATACGCATCGTTATAAGTTCATTTCCACTCGTCACACCCGCAAACTCACACACCCGCAATCAACACACTCCCGCGATCTCACCCTCCCGCAAGTTGATACACGTGTCAGCACTTTTAAAATGGCCACTTTTATTTCACAGATGCACTCACTGGACTCGTCGAACGAATCCGTCGTTCGAACGCTGCCGTACCCAAGTCCTGTTTTTTTTATAACGGCCCCACGTTGGGCGCCAAATGTTACGACTAGATTTTTCGTAACGTTCCACACTACATCGTAGCCGACACTGGCCACGGTTTGGGCAATCCCACTCGGCTTCACCCGCGAAGAGGGGTGTAGGAATATGTATTTTGAAAGGGCACCACCCGTTTCTGCGCCGGGACTGCCCTGTCCGCGAATCCTGAAACGGGAATAGGGTCCGCGATGACCCGAAACCACCAACAAGGATAACCTGAAACCAAACGGAACACTAACGCCGGAAACGCGATTCCGCGTCGCCACTTCACACAATACCACAATTTTAAATAATTCACTGCGTTTATTCCTTTTCCACCAAAACCTATCTAAACCCTAACTTCTAACTATATACACTTAAATCTACTTACAATTCGATTCGTATCCTATTTCCTCCGATCGCTGTCCGCCGTCCTTTTAAAATTTGCTCAACTCCTGCCGTAAAACCGGAACCACAGCTTCCACCACACACCGGCGTCCAAGGAACAAACCAATCGTACAAGCGCTCGACGTCCAGCCAACACCCAGCTTCCACAAGCGGTGGACGTTAAAAAGCCCCTTCAGCTGCTCCCGCAATGCTATTTATTCAAAAGCCCAGTCCCGTTTTCCCGTGTCGTAGGTCGATGACCACTCAGCTGGGCAGTTGACCGCATCGCAGCTTTGAAAAGCTTGGGGAACTGGTTTGGTCAGAGGTTGTGTCTCGACGCGGGGGAAAAGCTGTGAAAGCTGTGGGATGCGATTGGAGCGCGGTGAAATACTCGTGGCGGTCGTTAACCATGGTGAATTGCCAGTGCCAATGGTTGTGGGTATCACTGGCGCATAGGGGACTCCATTGGGGCACATCGTAGACCGGGTGGGGCCAGGACTTGGATCCACTGCGCGATTGGGTGATCGTGTTTGTTGCCGTCATTGCTGGCAACTTATCTGCAGGGTCTGTGACGTTGTCCGGAACACTCTCCATAACAAACTTACTACCTACTTAGTTATCTAAGATCTCTACTTCCTACAATATAATTCATTACTATATTATTATTTATTAAATATTTCATTAATTGGCTGGCTTGGGTGAAGTGGCGAACGTAACATTATTTATTGTGTTTAAAAATGGCGTTTACCCGGACGGTGGTTTGGGGTCTTCAAGGACAGGGCAGACCTTCATTTTGCCCTTATGGGTTGTGGGTCGACCGCGTTGCGTGGGGAACGTAACATTACCCCCCCTTCTTCAAGTGGATTTTCCCAAAATCCACTCCAAACAATAATATGCGGGACGGTAACGTTCGACACGCGGACACCCCCGACGAGCCACCGAGCGATCTGTGGACACGTCCTTCAGCGTGCACACGGTTGGCAATTTTACTTCCGACGTCGCGCTCACGATAGTTCGAACACTCCACATCGGTCCCGTACTCGCACTCACAAAACCAACCCACTAGCCTAACGTACTCAGCACAACTTAACTAACCCAGAACCGAAAAACCGAACTGTTAAACTAAAAGAATGGAACGATATGGGAAAGGGAGGGAGAAAGGAAGGAGGAAGGTGGGATTTCAACCATAAGGTTACAAGGGTAAAGACTAAGAATTCAATACCCCTGGCAATCGATACCTCTCTCACTCATCCGTGTCCTAAGCGAATCATTATCTGATGCATGTGCTTATCTGTAGCGAGCCTAACAGTATGCTATGACGTTGGGGTTACAGAGCATCGGCAAGCCCCACCTCTGTAATATTTGCCCCTCTCATCCTCAACGTCTTTAATCTGCCGTCCCGGTCTCTTGCTCTTCCGGTCTCTCTGCTCCGTAACGGCCACTTGATCGACAGTATGGAGCTTCTCTCCGACCCCGATTGGTGAATCATAACCCTCCTGCAACACTACAATCGCCTTTACAAACGCATTTGCATAAAATGACGTTGGTCCCTCATACACCACCTCTTCTGAAGCCCTCAAAAGTTTATCCTCCCTTACAACAGATGGCTGTAAGGAGTTGTGTTCATTTTTTGATTCCACTCCGTTTTTAGTTGTACTGTCGAATGCCTCAATTTCCTTCTCAGGATTCTCTCTCCTTCCAATATCGAGTTCGTTATTCCGCCTTGATCTGGATCCTCCCCGGTCAGCACTCCCTTCCTGTGATCGACCACCTATATGAGGTCCTCTTTGCTGCTTCCTATCTGTCTTCCTAGGTCCACTTCTCTGCGACTCCCTGCCTCCAAACCCAGCCCATTGAGATTGCTTGCGCTCAGGCCCAGTCCCCCTCCTTGAGACTGCCTGCTACCAAGCCTACTCAATCGCGACTGCCTGCTTCTAGGCTTAGCCTCAGCCCATGTGGACTTCTCCTCAGTCTCCCTCGAAACTCTTCTAGCAGCATCGGTGCCCTCGTCTTCTTCCGACTCTGTCACAGTGGGCCTCGGTTCACCGACCTTCACTTGATATTTGACCTCAGCGTCCTGACCATCTTCCCGCTCGATGCCTGAGCATCTCTGTTCCTTGAGAAGATTTTCCTCTATGTCCCGTACGCGACCATGCAAGGACGCATTTTGGGCTTCCAACTCCTCAAGTCGTGAGAGGAAACTATCGATTCTTCGGGACTCTCTATACTCCTCCGTTACACTCCAAGCCGCGGTGCGGTTGCATTGCACTCCACTTTGTAGAGTTTTAAGTCAGTTCTCGTAGAACGCTTTGACCCCTCCAGCTCCTCTTCATATTGGTTGGACGGATTGTTGCAGCTTCGCTTCGTATTGCTCGGACAAAGGATCATTGATTTCCTTAATTTCTAACTTATGTCTAGAACGCGCTTCGGTCAATTCTATTGCATGGTTACGATCTTTGGACTCCAGCTCTTCGTGCAGCGATCTTAGTGTGTCCTCCATGTTTTCACGTGCCAATGTATCTTCCACGAGGTGTTTGTGTGCATCTTCAAGTTGGATGCGTAACCGATCGTTCTCCCACTCCAGATCTTTGGTGTCATCCAACGCTTGCTGGTAATCAGCACAGACTGACTGGTACTTGCCGGTCAGCTCTGTAATCCTCAATTCCATATCTTGTGTTTCTTTCGGGCCAATATCTGCTGTCGTCGTAGCATCTTCGTCTCGTTCCAACTTCCTGGCTTCAGAGCTGCTAGTTTCTTCATACACTTCTGCCTGCACTAGCATGTGCCCTAAAGGGGGCATCAGCTGCCGTCGCAACTTCTCCATTAGCGGATCCTCTGCTTTCTTCTCCCGTAACAGGGTAGCGATCCTCCGCAGGCCATACTCCGTCTTGGCCTGGGCTACCAAAAACGCAGTGGACTTCTCATTCCCCCAAAAATTCACTGATAGCGCCCTAACCTCGTCCGTCACCGTCTCTACCGCCTCGCGGTCCTGCTGGCAAGTAAAGGGGTAAGGTAAAGACGCATCTAGCATAGTTCCAAGCCGAAGTGCCTTCCGGAGCCCCATCCGCATCGCCGACACCGTTCCAGTGGTGATCCCACGCACTGCCAGCTCATAGTTCAGCTCGTTCTCGCTGAGGCGATCGATTAGAGCCTCTGTAAATTTTGCCATATTCAACCTACGAACAATGACAACAGCACAAAGAGAAAAAGAAACACGTACTAGACTACGAAGTTACTTCTTTATTTTATTATTTTTATACATACGCATCGTTATAAGTTCATTTCCACTCGTCACACCCGCAAACTCACACACCCGCAATCAACACACTCCCGCGATCTCACCCTCCCGCAAGTTGATACACGTGTCAGCACTTTTAAAATGGCCACTTTTATTTCACAGATGCACTCACTGGACTCGTCGAACGAATCCGTCGTTCGAACGCTGCCGTACCCAAGTCCTGTTTTTTTTATAACGGCCCCACGTTGGGCGCCAAATGTTACGACTAGATTTTTCGTAACGTTCCACACTACATCGTAGCCGACACTGGCCACGGTTTGGGCAATCCCACTCGGCTTCACCCGCGAAGAGGGGTGTAGGAATATGTATTTTGAAAGGGCACCACCCGTTTCTGCGCCGGGACTGCCCTGTCCGCGAATCCTGAAACGGGAATAGGGTCCGCGATGACCCGAAACCACCAACAAGGATAACCTGAAACCAAACGGAACACTAACGCCGGAAACGCGATTCCGCGTCGCCACTTCACACAATACCACAATTTTAAATAATTCACTGCGTTTATTCCTTTTCCACCAAAACCTATCTAAACCCTAACTTCTAACTATATACACTTAAATCTACTTACAATTCGATTCGTATCCTATTTCCTCCGATCGCTGTCCGCCGTCCTTTTAAAATTTGCTCAACTCCTGCCGTAAAACCGGAACCACAGCTTCCACCACACACCGGCGTCCAAGGAACAAACCAATCGTACAAGCGCTCGACGTCCAGCCAACACCCAGCTTCCACAAGCGGTGGACGTTAAAAAGCCCCTTCAGCTGCTCCCGCAATGCTATTTATTCAAAAGCCCAGTCCCGTTTTCCCGTGTCGTAGGTCGATGACCACTCAGCTGGGCAGTTGACCGCATCGCAGCTTTGAAAAGCTTGGGGAACTGGTTTGGTCAGAGGTTGTGTCTCGACGCGGGGGAAAAGCTGTGAAAGCTGTGAGATGCGATTGGAGCGCGGTGAAATACTCGTGGCGGTCGTTAACCATGGTGAATTGCCAGTGCCAATGGTTGTGGGTATCACTGGCGCATAGGGGACTCCATTGGGGCACATCGTAGACCGGGCGGGGCCAGGACTTGGATCCACTGCGCGATTGGGTGATCGTGTTTGTTGCCGTCATTGCTGGCAACTTATCTGCAGGGTCTGTGACGTTGTCCGGAACACTCTCCATAACAAACTTACTACCTACTTAGTTATCTAATCTAATATCTTTACATCCTACATCTCCTCTATATTTACATAATTCAGATCTCTACTTCCTACAATATAATTCATTACTAACACTATAATCCATTAATAACAAAATATTTCATTAATTGGCTGGCTTGGGTGAAGTGGCGAACGTAACATTATTTATTTTCTTTAAAAATGGCGTTTACCCGCACGGTGGTTTGGGGTCTTCAAGGACAGGGCAGACCTTCATTTTGCCCTTATGGGTTGTGGGTCGACCACGTTGCGTGGCGAACGTAACAGACTGACATAACCATGTATCATTTCATCAAGCGAGCAATTAGAGGTGGTATCACTCAATGCTCATTCCGCCATTCAATCGCCAATAATAAGTAGATGACAAATTATACAAGGAAAGATTCAATATCTACTCTACTTGGATGCGATCAATTTTTATGGGTGGGCTATGTCGCAGCCACTTCCTCAGAGGTAATTTGATTGAGTTCAAAATCCAGATGTCATTGATATTCATGGTATTCCAGCAGACTCGAAAATTGACTACATTGTAAAAGATGCTTCGACGTCGATGGTTTCTCAGGTGCCTCGAGGTCCTCGGTGTTGGACGCCGAACGCCGAATCTTATACTCTTCGAGGGAGATCCGTGATTTAGCGCTGTATAGGTAAAGCGCACCATAAGCGAGGAAACAGGTTTATACTAGGGTACCTACCGGCAAGTGAATTGCCACATGTTTGGCGCAGGATTCATGATCCAAGCTAGCCTTTATTTTTACTACTTTTCTTTAGCGACTGGTTACGCTATAATTGTAGCGCTTCTTAAGCCAAGTTACGGCTCGAGCGTTTTGCCAAACTACGGCAATAATAGATAATTAAACGAGTCAAAAGTAAGACTATGACTATCTTTTCTTTATTCTACAAATTCCTCTTATACAATTTTTACATCTTAATATATAATCCCAACTCTAATATTTTTAATCTACTTAAAACATAATCCCTACTCTAAAACTGGAAGAATTGAATATAGTAAATTCATTCTACCAATCAAAATATCGATCAGCATTTTTTCCATATGACCCAATTTAAAATGCAACACTCATAAAGCCCATGAGTAATGACTACTCAAGTTTCTTCACATAAGGTACATGCACTTTGTGTGTAAGCATGTCATACATTGCACCTGCCAACGCTAAGCGTCGCTTGGTCTGGCACGATCGCGATGGGCTAGTATAAACATTCATTCATTTGTATATTTTTAGTGACGTCATGAATTGAACTTTCGTATGAGTAGATTTTGTGTAATGCAAAACGAGTATTACAAAAAATGATCGTACATTATCCATTTGTATAGTCTACGACTGTTCGTTAACTATTGATTTGTGGGTTTAGTTTATAGTAAAATGCTGATTGATTGTGTAGATATCTGTAGATACACTACACCCTTAACCTTTTGAGGTGAGAGTTTGGGTACAAAATCGAGACTTATTATAGGTATTTTTACATGTCTTATATTATATTTCTATACATTGTTATTCCCTCTTTTTTTTGAAAATCTTAAGTCTATTATTGTGTATCCATTTTTTCTTATTATCTATGTCCAATAGTGTATTTACATTATTTTTACCTAGTACTTTAAATGGACCTTTATACGGTTTCTCATGTTTTCTTCTGTTCTCTACTTTTAATAATACAAGATCGTCTATTTCTATGTTTAATGGTTTAGAATAACATTCTTTATTTGTTCTAATCATTTTTGCTTTTTCAATTAAGTCCTTTTCCTTTGTTAGAGACATTTTTAATCTAATTTTTAGTTCATATTTGTAATTGTCTAAATTGTATATTTCTTCTGAATCGCTTAAAATGTCATTTGGTAAATAGGATAGTTTGCGGAATACCAGTTCATAAGGTGTATAATTTGTGTCAATATGTGGGGTTGTGTTATACGAAAATGTATAGAAAGGTATCCTTTCGTCCCAGTTGTTGTTATCAACGAAGGACAGTAAGTATTCGTTTAATACGCGGTGGTTCCTTTCTATTACACCTAACGTCTCATGATGGTAAGGGGTTGAAAATATTTGTTCTATATGTAGTAACTCGCATATTTCTTTCATTAGACTGTTTGTAAATTCTATCCCTAAGTCCGTTTTTAGAATCTTGAAATGACCGTATAAAAAGATAAATTTATTTACTATAGCTTTTGCTACTGTGGTAGCATCCTTAGTCTCTATGGGTATGGCAGTTATAAATTTCGTTAATTCGCACTGAATAGTGAGAATGTATCTGTAGTTGTTGGAAATTCTCAACGGGCCAACAATGTCTGCGCTTACAATCTCGAAGCTAGTAGATGGAGTCTCGGTTTTTATCATTTTCTCTTTGGTGTGCTTCATCTTGCACTTTTCACATTGGTTTATATGTTTTTTGACCATTTTCTTCATATCCTTCCAACAATATCTCTGTTTCAATTTTAACAAAGTTTTATGTACTCCTGTATGTCCTCCATGTGGCGAATTGTGGTACTCAATAATTTCTTTTGCTTCATCAAACATTTGTGGAACCAACACGCAAGATACAGTTTTTCGACACGGGAGGGCATAATTGGGATTCAATAAACTGAAAATTCTTTTGAATTTATTACTCTCTACGAGCGAAAATGGCTGGTATTCTTTGGCCATCATCTTCACCAGCTGCGTGTCTATTTTTTTGATACGTTGATAGACAGCGGTTTCTGCAAATATTCTTTTATTGATGCCTGAGGCTTTGAAAAGCTTTTGATAGAAACACCAGATCCAGAATTTTGACAAGATGGGCCTTTTTCTGTATTTTCGCACTGAGAACTAATAACAGCCACATGTTCATTCGCTGGAGGTTTTTCATTTGCTGGCTTGTCCTTATTTTTAATCCTAGAATCATGTACACCAGGATGTTTTGTTTCCAAGTGCCTCAATAAATTTCTTGTTGAGCCACCTTTAAATGAAATTACTGCTGGGCAGAATCCACATTTCGCCTTTTCACCAGCAATTTCACCAAAGCAGTTCCATACTGCGCTTCTTTTTCGTGTATTCTCAATATATGTATATATTCCTAATGCACTAACGTCTACGAAAGGGATTATTCAACTTATTAAACAAATCTTACAATTCATCAAATTAAAACTTTGTTTCGAACGCGTTAATTAAACTACAGGGGGTATTTTCTTTTCCTTTCAAATTCAATGTAATGACTTACTGATTCAGCTTGTTGTGATAAAAACCTTTCAACAAAAGTTAAATAAAGATACGTTACCTTCGAATTAATAACTTGTTTTTTACGGAAACTCTAACAAAACAGCAACGAACAATAATCTTTGCACCAAAACAAATGAGTTTAAAAAAATTCACGTCAAGAATACACTGCCGTTGAATTTATATGCAAACGAACCGCTTCGCTAATCGATAATAAGCGGCAGGCATACTCATGTGCGGAAGTTCTCAAGCTAAAGCTATACATACATATGTAAACATTTCATTGACTCAAACGTTCAATGGATATCACCCTGCCGATCATCGAGAAACCATCGCCAAAAAGAACTACTTAATTATAAACTGATTGTGAGTCGACCGCGACCGACATGTCATCTTGGGTGGTAGTATAAATGAGTCTATACAGCTTTCGTTGACCGAACGATTGAACGACTCATACTAAATTGCGGGACCAAGTCATTTCGGTCATAGTAACTGACTCGGTCTTTATGAACGAATCGGTCGCGACCGACACATCACTAATGCAAACTATCAGTCTGTATTTGAAAATTGTTTAAAGTAGAGAATGAAACTGTTTTTGTTTTGTTGTGTTTCGGAATACCTTTTTCACCGCTGCCAGTGGTGACTCTTGGGGAAAATAAAAGTACGAACAATGTAGCGTTTAATCTTGCACTACCTAATAATCATACAGTGTAAGTTTCGTTAGTTTTTCGACTTCTGGCTGTTAGCACAGCTCAAACAAGAAGGGGCACGTCGATTCAAAATGATGAAAATGTTACTATTTCATCAACAACATGGTCAGATCTTACACAAATAGACCCAAGATCAACAACTATCATGGCAACAACTACAGTAGAACCATCGAGAAAATTTCGTTTGAAGAAGCAATCGAAGGATTTCGACAAGATTTGATAAAGAAAGAAATGGAAATAGCTGGAATAATCGAAAGCAAAAATATCTTTTACAGACATTTTAAATTAGAGTTTGACGATGACAAAATGCTAACAGTTCGTTGCACATATGATAGCAACTATTCCAAGCGCTCACTTAAAATCACATGCTATGAATATCATGAGTTCGAAGCCGAAAGAATTCTTAGTAATGGCGAGGTTGAATACCAGGAAGATACAAACTATAAGATCAATGTAGAATTTCTGAATTTAAATAAAATGAAACAAACGTATACTATGAATATATCAGTAACCACGAATAACAACAACGATATGGACAACTACCTTAAACGCTCTATAGAAGATTACAAGCAAGTTTTTTGAGCGTTAATTCTCAAGGAATACTTCAACGAATTTATAAGCAGCTGTCGTTTTTTGATGCCCTACACTGATATGCCGCAGAAAGTTAGCAAATATGGAAAGCATTATGTAAACTGCCCTTGGGCATATGATGATGCAAAATGCGGGTGAGACACTTGTGAATGTTATAGCGTTCATAGAAAAATACGTGAAATTAAAAGGCTTGTTCAATTTTACTTGAGATTATTAAAAAAATAATTTTTATTATTTAATCAAAATAAAATGTTTTATTGTGTGAAACATAACAATAAATAATCATATTCTTGACTTTCATCCCGGAATTGTGTTTCTCTGAGAATCCCAACCACTTCACAAACGCTTGTTTACCATTCCTTTTTATTATTTTCTCCACGAGATAAAGTGACGGATGTTTAGCTTTCAATAGTTCATGCTCATAAAAACCACCTTCAATTTTATTTCATTTATAATCTTCTTATAGATATGTAACGGGATTGGTTATACAAATTTGACGAATCCTGAAAATTTTCGTAGTCCAATTTGGTGTATAAAATATATGCTTGTATTTACTGATTCGCACGTGATCACCCACATTACATTTAAATGGACCCACCACCTTAATGTAGTTATATGGTGGTGAACAGAATCAATTTTTCATTGAAATTATTAACAGCAGACGGAGCCACTTTTATTGTTCGGTGTTTTTTATTATTGTAGGCATTAACTATATCATCGACCTGACTGATCCGTGTATAATTCCCATCATACTAAACTCTTTTCACATCAAATTCTTTAGTGTACGATTGAATCGTTCAAAAATTGATGCCTTAAGAGGATTATACGTAGAATAATAGCGTTGACACACTGACCCATCATCAGTACGAAAAGCGTCATCAGTACGAAACTTCAAATGACGGGGTGACACACGTGTTTTCGTCATTGGTGCTGTCATTATCATTCGGTCGTTGGTGTCGTTTCGATGACAAACGTCAACTGTCCGTGATGGCACGTCAGATTTGGTTCGAAAATATTAAACAGCTGATATAAATAATGTCAAATTCTATTCACGGCAGATGGTTTCTCATTATTCTACCCAAACATAGACGGCAGTTTTTCATACTTATCGAGATAAGTATGGTCTTTTTTCGTGCTTATCACACTGTCATTATGATGGGGTTTTTTGCGCTGATGATGGTTTTCGTACTGATGATGGGTCAGTGTGTCAACGCTATAATGGTTTATTCGATATTTCTCCATAACATTTTCAAAATAGCTGTTGTAGAATTCTTTTCCATCGTCGATTTGTATGTTTTTAGGAATGTGACCTTGTTGTAAAATGTGTTCAATAGCCATAAAAACTTCTTTGCCAGTTTTTGTTTTTATCGAAGCCGTCCACGCAAACTTAGAAAACGTATCGATGATCGTAAGAAGGAAACGAAATCCTGTATTCTCGCTAGCATATGCTTCCATTTCGACGAAATCCGTCTACCACAAGTCATTCAAACCTTTTGTTATAACTCGTTGTCGTTTGAAATTTTTGCGAGCGGGTGTATGTAATTTGTTCACTACTTCTCGCTTGCTCATTTTAGAGTGATCTGAATTTTGTTAAGAGGCTGATAACTGTATATAAGAAGGTATCACTGTTAAGTCTCATCAACATTATCAGCGTTATTTTCGTCGTTTTGGAATTGAGTTTGCTTGTCTACATATTTCTTTAGTTTCTCAATGTAGTCCTCCATACAGGCTGATGACTGTATGGAGGATCCAAGATTTGTGAGTCGTTTAAAATTAAGAAAATAATCACCAATTTCCGTTTTATTAAGTCCCGCACCAGGCATACTTTGTAGATCATTCTTATCCGGTTTTCCTTTTTTTCCTTGTTGACCTATAGGGCCTTGTGGACCTGATGGTCCTTGAAGTCCTTGCAAACCATGTTTTCCTCTACTTTCATTTGAAAATCGACCAAATTTGTCCCCTATTTATAAATATTATTAATAAGTGAATGATGATGATAGCTGTCGTGTTTTATTATATTATTTGTGATTCTTGAAATTCTTCAATGAATAGAATTATTTCGTTGTTATGATAAGTGTGTTCTGCTTGCTGTGATGCAATGAGTAACCGCAATCGACTTACTAATTCATTCGGATCATCCAAATATATAGTCTTTCTGTTTGTTAGATGTTTCAATTGAACTGTAACTGTTGTATTTTATGTTAGGAGTTCGTTTTAACCCTTTTCCTTCCTTACTATTTAACAGTTTAGAAATTATTTTTGTATACTTAAAGCTTCGATTTCCATTGTCTTGACTTCTACTGTTGTGAAAACGTCGGTTAGCGTTAGTGTACAGAAGAATAGTTTCATAATTCTCTAAATCTTCCTTGGTATACATATATGGTGTTATCTTGACATTTCATAAAAGCAGTTCATATAAATCTCGAATTCCAATGTAGGGTTTTTATTTTACAAGTATATGACAACCATCGATTACGAAATTTGAATTTTCTTATTTTCTACTGTTCATCTCTATACACCCCATAAATACTGTCAATAACCGACGGTTGATTTACATAAATATCTAAATATTGCTTAGGAATATTTAAAAAATGGTTTTGCTTCATGTATTCTTCAAGATGATGTTGTCCTTCAGGAGAGGCAACATATTTACGAACGGCTTTTGGAGAAGAATTGGATGAAGTGCTGGTGAGGTTAAGTTTTCGCTTAGATTTAGGCGTGGGAGTTTTAAAACTGTCTTCTTTTGCTTCATAGTCATTATTTTCCTTTATTCCCTCTTCTTCTCCTTCACGTTCAACATGAAGCAATGAGAGATCTTGAATTGAATTTAATTTTTTATGTCTTGATCTTGCAATAATTTAGCTCTTTTAACAAATTTTTCGAGAGGATTCCTGGCTTAAAAGTTTCCTCTAAGTGAACATCTGTTCCTGTTTTGTTAGCTGTAAGCTGTTGGTCTTTTTTCCTCATAGAATAAGCTGTCTTTACTATATCACTGAGTAACTGCTTTTCATGCATTTTCCTTTTCATTGTTTAGTGCAGCAATGCGAAAGGTATGTTACGTTCGCCACGCAACGTGGTCGACCCACAACCTAGAAGGGCAAAATGGGGGTCTGCCCTGTTCTTGAAGACCCCAAACCAGCGTGCGGGTAAACGCCGTTTTTTAAAAAAAAATTTATGATGTTACGTTCGCCACTTCACCCAATCAAGCCAATTAAGAATTAAATTGTAAGTTATTAATGAACTTTATTGCAAATATTATATAGTTAGGTATATATACAAAAAGTAGGGAATAGATTTATCTAGCGTAAGGTATTGAATTATATAAATACGTAATAGATTTGCTTAGGGTATTGATGTTTGCATGATAATGTAGAGGAGATGTAGGCATGTAAAAATATTGGATTAGGTAACTAAGTAGGTAGTAAGTTTGTTATGGAGAGTGTTCCTGACCGTGCGCGCGATGCTGCGTAATTCAGGTATCTTCAATAGCTAAAGGCATTACAGTCAACGTCACAGACCCTGCAGATAAGTTGCCAGCAATCACGGCAACAAACAACGTTCACCCAATCGAGCTACGGATCCAAATCCAGGCTCCGCTCGGTGTGCGATGCGCCCAATGGAGTCTACTATACGACTGTGATACCCACAAACATTGGTACTTGCAAATTCCACCAGACAAGCAGCAGTCAGATCATTCTCCCCCCCGCACCGAGGTACAACGCTCTGGGCAAACTCACGAAGCTTCGATCGCGAGCTGATGTGCGTCGCCAAAAACCGGTACCAAAGCTAAAATTTGATCAGGAGAACAAACTCATGGACGTTGACCGTCGAGATAGCAACGGGATTGGAAAAAAATCCCATATATAGAGCGGGTGGAACAGCTGGTGGGACAATTTTTGTTGGGTAGAGTTTTGAACGGTGCGGTTCGGTTGCTGATCGCGGGAAGGTAAATCGAACACAAAGCGGATTCGATAGAGAAGCAAATCGCGAAAAATTAGGCAAATAAAAGTTACGCGTCGTGGAGGACGGAAAGCAGTGAAGTAACTCGCGAAGAAAAATTGGATAACAAAACCTACGCGTTGTGAAGGAAGGACCAGAAGATAACGAGTAGCAAGCGGCGCCCGTTCGGCAAGTGGAGATAAATCCGGAGTCCGCTGCGTAGGATAAGAAGAAGTAAGGAAATTGTAAGTAGAGTTAAGTGTATGTAGATAGAAGTAGATAGGTAGGTTTATTGAAAAAAACATTAGTTCAGTGAGTATAAATTGTTGTTATTGCGTGAAGTGGCGAAGCGGAAATCGCGTCTCCGGCATTTAGGGCCTGGTTTCAGATTCCCTTGTTGGTGATTTTGGGTTGTCGTGGATTTTTTACCCGTTTCAGGATTCGCGGACTGGGTAGTCCCAGCGCAGAAACGGGTGGCGCCCTTTATAAAAATATCCCCACACCCCTCTTCACGGATGAAGCCGGGTGGGATTGCCCAAACCATGGCCAGGTTTGGCTACGGTGTAATAGTGGTGAGCGTTACGCAAAATATAGCCGTAACATTTGGCGCCCAACGTGGGTCCGTTAAAAAAACAGGACTTGGGTACGGTAGCGTTCGAACGGCGGCTTTGTTCGACGAGTTCAGTGAGTGTGTCTGTGAAATAAAAGTGGCAGAGTTCAAAGTGCTGACACGTGTATCCACTTGCGGGAGTATGCTGATTGGTGTGAAGAGTTAAAATGAAATTATAAATATCAGATATGTATATATAAAAAAATATTAAAATAAAATCAGGAAGTGATTTCCTCGTCTAGTTCGTTTCCTTTTGCTCCTTGTGCTGTCATTATTCGTGTTAGGTTCAAATGGCAAAATTCACGGAGGCGCTAATTGATCCACTCTGCGAGAAGGAGCTCAGCTATGAGTTGGCAGTGCGTGGGATTGCCACTGGAACTCTGACGGCGATGCGGACGGAGCTTAGGAAGGCACTGTGGCTTGGAAATATCATCGACGCGTCCTTACCTTACACCTTCTCTTATCAGCAAGACCGCAAGGTGGTAGAGATGGTAACGGAAGAAGTCGGGGCGCTGTCAGCGGATTTTTTTGGGGATGAGAAGTTCACTGCGTTTTTGCTAGCCCAGGCCAAGATGGAGTATGGCCTGCGAAGGATCGCTTACCTGCTACGGAAGAAGAAAGCACAGGATCCCACTATCGAGAAGTTGAGACGGCAGCTTATGCTCGCTTTAGGGCATATGCTGGTGCAGACAGAAGAACATGAAGAGTCTACAAGTTCGGGGATCAGGAAATTGGAACGAGACGAAGATGCAACGACGACAACAAAAATTGGCACGAAAGAAACACAAGATACGGAATTGAGGATCACAGAGCCGACCGGCAAGTACCAGACAGCCTGTGCTGATTACCAGCGAGCACTTAATGACATCAAAGATTTGGAGAGGGAGAACGATCTTTTACGCACGCAACTGGAAGAGGCACGCAACCACACTGCACGAAGAGCTGGAGTTTAGGGATCATAATCATTCGATAGAATTGACCAAAGCGCGTTCTAGACAGAAGTTAGAAATAAAGGAAATCAATGATCCTTTGTCCGAGCAATACGAAGCGAAGCTGCAACAATCAGTCCAAGAGCGTCGCGAACAATATAAAGAGGAGCTGGAGGAGGTCAAAGTGTTCTACGAGAACAAACTTAAAACTCTACAAAGTAGAGTGCAATGCAACCGCACCGCGGCTTGGAGTGTAACGGAGGAGTATAGAGAGTCCCGAAGAATCGATAGTTTCCTCTCACGACTTGAGGAGTTGGAAGCCCAAAATGCGTCCTTGCATGGTCGCGTACGGGACATAGAGGAAAATCTTCTCAAGGAACAGAGATGCTCAGGCATCGAGCGCGAAGATGGTCAGGACGTTGAGGTCAAAGATCAAGTGAAGGTCGGTGAACCGAGGCCCACTGTGACAGAGTCGGAAGAAGACGAGGGCACCGATGCTGCTAGAAGAGTTTCGAGGGAGACTGAGGAGAAGTCCACATGGGCTGAGGCTAAGCCTAGAAGCAGGCAGTCGCGATTGAGTAGGCTTGGTAGCAGGCAGTCTCAAGGAGGGGGACTGGGCCTGAGCGCAAGCAATCTCAATGGCCTGGGTTTGAAGGCAGGGAGTCGCAGAGAAGTAGACCTAGGAAGACAGATAGGAAGCAGCAAAGAGGACCTCATATGGGTGGTCGATCACGGGAAGGGAGTGCTGACTGGGGAGGATCCAGATCAAGGCGGAATAACGAACTCGATAGTGGAAGGAGAGAGAATCCTGAGAAGGAAATTGAGGCATTCGACAGTACAACTAAAAACGGAGTGGAATCAAAAAATGAACACAACTCCTTACAGCCATCTGTTGTAAGGGAGGATAAACTTTTGAGGGCTTCAGAAGAGGTGGTGTATGAGGGACCAACGTCATTTTATGCAAATGCGTTTGTAAAGGCGGGTGTAGTGTTGCAGGAGGGTTATGATTCACCAATCGGGGTCGGAGAGAAGCTCCACACTGTCGATCAAGTGGCCGTTACGGAGCAGAAAGACCGGAAGAGCAAGAGACCGGGACGGCAGATTAAAGAAGTTGAGGATGAGAGGGGCAAATATTACAGAGGTGGGGCTTGCCGATGCTCTGTAACCCCAACGTCAAAGCATACTGTTAGGCTCGCTACAGATAGGCACATGCATCAGATAATGATTCGCTTAGGACACGGATAAGTGAGAGAGGTATCGATTGCCAGGGGTATTGAATTCTTAGTCTTTACCCTTGTAACCTTATGGTTGAAATCCCACCTTCCTCCTTCCTTTCTCCCTCCCTTTCCCATATCGTTCCATTCTTTTAGTTTAACAGTTCGGTTTTTCGGTTCTGGGTTAGTTAAGTTGTGCTGAGTACGTTAGGCTAGTGGGTTGGTTTTGTGAGTGAGAGTACGGGACCGATGTGGAGTGTTCGAACTATCGTGAGCGCGACGTCGGAAGTAAAATTGCCGACCGTGTGCACGCTGAAGGCCGTGTCCACAGATCGCTCGGTGGCTCGTCGGGGGTTTCCACGTGTCGAACGTTACCGTCCCGCCTATTATTGTTTGGAGTGGATTTTGGGAAAATCCACTTGAAGAACGGGGGGTAATGTTACGTTCGCCACGCAACGCGGTCGACCCACAACCCATAAGGGCAAAATGAAGGTCTGCCCTGTCCTTGAAGACCCCAAACCACCGTGCGGGTAAACACCATTTTTAAAGAAAATAAATAATGTTACGTTCGCCACTTCACCCAAGCCAGCCAATTAATGAAATATTTTGTTATTAATGGATTATAATGTTAGTAATGAATTATATTGTAGGAAGTAGAGATCTGAATTATGTAAGTATAGAGGAGATGTAGGATGTAAAGATATTAGATTAGATAACTAAGTAGGTAGTAAGTTTGTTATGGAGAGTGTTCCGGACAACGTCACAGACCCTGCAGATAAGTTGCCAGCAATGACGGCAACAAACACGATCACCCAATCGCGCAGTGGATCCAAGTCCTGGCCCCGCCCGGTCTACGATGTGCCCCAATGGAGTCCCCTATGCGCCAGTGATACCCACAACCATTGGCACTGGCAATTCACCATGGTTAACGACCGCCACGAGTATTTCACCGCGCTCCAATCGCATCCCACAGCTTTCACAGCTTTTCCCCCGCGTCGAGACACAACCTCTGACCAAACCAGTTCCCCAAGCTTTTCAAAGCTGCGATGCGGTCAACTGCCCAGCTGAGTGGTCATCGACCTACGACACGGGAAAACGGGACTGGGCTTTTGAATAAATAGCATTGCGGGAGCAGCTGACGGGGCTTTTTAACGTCCACCGCTTGTGGAAGCTGGGTGTTGGCTGGACGTCGAGCGCTTGTACGATTGGTTTGTTCCTTGGACGCCGGTGTGTGGTGGAAGCTGTGGTTTCGGTTTTACGGCAGGAGTTGAGCAAATTTTAAAAGGACGGCGGACAGCGATCGGAAGAAATAGGATAAGAATCGAATTGTAAGTAGATTTAAGTGTATATAGTTAGAAGTTAGGGTTTAGATAGGTTTTGGTGGAAAAGGAATAAACGCAGTGAATTATTTAAAATTGTGGTATTGTGTGAAGTGCCGACGCGGAATCGCGTTTCCGGCGTTAGTGTTCCGTTTGGTTTCGGGTTATCCTTGTTGGTGGTTTCGGGTCATCGCGGACCCTATTCCCGTTTCAGGGTTCGCGGACAGGGCAGTCCCGGCGCAGAAACGGGTGGTGCCCTTTCAAAATACATATTCCCACACCCCTCTTCGCGGGTGAAGCCGAGTGGGATTGCCCAAACCGTGGCCAGGGTCGGCTACGATGTAGTGTGGAACGTTACGAAAAATCTAGTCGTAACATTTGGCGCCCAACGTGGGGCCGTTATAAAAAAACAGGACTTGGGTACGGCAGCGTTCGAACGACGGATTCGTTCGACGAGTTCAGTGAGTGCATCTGTGAAATAAAAGTGGCCATTTTAAAAGTGCTGACACGTGTATCAACTTGCGGGAGGGTGAGATCGCGGGAGTGTGTTGATTGCGGGTGTGTGAGTTTGCGGGTGTGACGAGTGGAAATGAACTTATAACGCTGCGTATGTATAAAAATAATAAAATAAAGAAGTAATTTCGTAGTCTAGTACGTGTTTCTTTTTCTCTTTGTGCTGTTGTCATTGTTCGTAGGTTGAATATGGCAAAATTTACAGAGGCTCTAATCGATCGCCTCAGCGAGAACGAGCTGAACTATGAGCTGGCAGTGCGTGGGATCACCACTGGAACGGTGTCGGCGATGCGGATGGGGCTCCGGAAGGCACTTCGGCTTGGAACTATGCTAGATGCGTCTTTACCTTACCCCTTTACTTGCCAGCAGGACCGCAAGGCGGTAGAGACGGTGACGGACGAGGTTAGGGCGCTATCAGTGAATTTTTGGGGGAATGAGAAGTCCACTGCGTTTTTGGTAGCCCAGGCCAAGACGGAGTATGGCCTGCGGAGGATCGCTACCCTGTTACGGGAGAAGAAAGCAGAGGATCCCCTAATGGAGAAGTTGCGACGGCAGCTGATGTCCCCTTTAAGACACATATATGGTGTTATCTTGATATTTCATAAAAGCAGTTCATATAAATCTTGAATTCCAATGTAGGGTTTTTATTTTACAAGTATATGACAACCATCGATTACGAAATTTGAATTTTCTTATATTCTACTGTTCATCTCTATACACCCCATAAATACTGTCAATAACCGACGGTTGATTTACATAAATATCTAAATATTGCTTAGGAATATTTAAAAAATGGTTTTGCTTCATGTATTCTTCAAGATGATGTTGTCCTTCAGGAGAGGCAACATATTTACGAACGGCTTTTGGAGAAGAATTGGATGAAGTGCTGGTGAGGTTAAGTTTTCGCTTAGATTTAGGCGTGGGAGTTTTAAAACTGTCTTCTTTTGCTTCATAGTCATTATTTTCCTTTATTCCCTTTTCTTATCCTTCACGTTCAACATGAAGCAATGAGAGATCTTGAATTGAATTTAATTTTTTATGTCTTGATCTTGCAATAATTTAGCTCTTTTAACAAATTTTTCGAGAGGATTCCTGGCTTAAAAGTTTCCTCTAAGTGAACATCTGTTCCTGTTTTGTTAGCTGTAAGCTGTTGGTCTTTTTTCCTCATAGAATAAGCTGTCTTTACTATATCACTGAGTAACTGCTTTTCATGCATTTTCCTTTTCATTGTTTAGTGCAGCAATGCGAAAGGTATGTTACGTTCGCCACGCAACGTGGTCGACCCACAACCTAGAAGGGCAAAATGGGGGTCTGCCCTGTTCTTGAAGACCCCAAACCAGCGTGCGGGTAAACGCCGTTTTTTAAAAAAAAATTGATGATGTTACGTTCGCCACTTCACCCAATCAAGCCAATTAAGAATTAAATTGTAAGCTATTAATGAACTTTATTGCAAATATTATATAGTCAGGTATATATACAAAAAGTAGGGAATAGATTTATCTAGCGTAAGGTATTGAATTATATAAATACGTAATAGATTTGCTTAGGGTATTGATGTTTGCATGATAATGTAGAGGAGATGTAGGCATGTAAAAATATTGGATTAGGTAACTAAGTAGGTAGTAAGTTTGTTATGGAGAGTGTTCCTGACCGTGCGCGCGATGCTGCGTAATTCAGGTATCTTCAATAGCTAAAGGCATTACAGTCAACGTCACAGACCCTGCAGATAAGTTGCCAGCAATCACGGCAACAAACAACGTTCACCCAATCGAGCTACGGATCCAAATCCAGGCTCCGCCCGGTGTGCGATGCGCCCAATGGAGTCTCCTATACGACTGTGATACCCACAAACATTGGTACTTGCAAATTCCACCAGACAAGCAGCAGTCAGATCATTCTCCCCCCCGCACCGAGGTACAACGCTCTGGGCAAACTCACGAAGCTTCGATCGCGAGCTGATGTGCGTCGCCAAAAACCGGTACCAAAGCTAAGATTTGATCAGGAGAACAAACTCATGGACGTTGACCGTCGAGATAGCAACGGGATTGGAAAAAAATCCCATATATAGAGCGGGTGGAACAGCTGGTGGGACAATTTTTGTTGGGTAGAGTTTTGAACGGTGCGGTTCGGTTGCTGATCGCGGGAAGGTAAATCGAACACAAAGCGGATTCGATAGAGAAGCAAATCGCGAAAAAATTAGGCAAATAAAAGTTACGCGTCGTGGAGGACGGAAAGCAGTGAAGTAACTCGCGAAGAAAAATTGGATAACAAAACCTATGCGTTGTGAAGGAAGGACCAGAAGATAACGAGTAGCAAGCGGCGCCCGTTCGGCAAGTGGAGATAAATCCGGAGTCCGCTGCGTAGGATAAGAAGAAGTAAGGAAATTGTAAGTAGAGTTAAGTGTATGTAGATAGAAGTAGATAGGTAGGTTTATTGAAAAAAACATTAGTTCAGTGAGTATAAATTGTTGTTATTGCGTGAAGTGGCGAAGCGGAAATCGCGTCTCCGGCATTTAGGGCCTGGTTTCAGATTCCCTTGTTGGTGATTTTGGGTTGTCGTGGATTTTTTACCCGTTTCAGGATTCGCGGACTGGGTAGTCCCAGCGCAGAAACGGGTGGCGCCCTTTATAAAAATATCCCCACACCCCTCTTCACGGATGAAGCCGGGTGGGATTGCCCAAACCATGGCCAGGTTTGGCTACGGTGTAATACGGTGAGCGTTACGCAAAATATAGCCGTAACATTTGGCGCCCAGCGTGGGTCCGTTAAAAAAACAGGACTTAGGTACGGTAGCGTTCGAACGGCGGCTTTGTTCGACGAGTTCAGTGAGTGTGTCTGTGAAATAAAAGTGGCAGAGTTCAAAGTGCTGACACGTGTATCCACTTGCGGGAGTATGCTGATTGCGGGTGTGTGAATTTGCGGGTGTGTGAGTTTGAGGGTGTGAAGAGTTAAAATGAAATTATAAATATCAGATATGTATATATAAAAAAATATTAAAATAAAATCAGGAAGTGATTTCCTCGTCTAGTTCGTTTCCTTTTGCTCCTTGTGCTGTCATTATTCGTGTTAGGTTCAAATGGCAAAATTCACGGAGGCGCTAATTGATCCACTCTGCGAGAAGGAGCTCAGCTATGAGTTGGCAGTGCGTGGGATTGCCACTGGAACTCTGACGGCGATGCGGACGGAGCCTAGGAAGGCACTGTGGCTTGGAAATATCATCAACGCGTCCTTACCTTACACCTTCTCTTATCAGCAAGACCGCAAGGTGGTAGAGATGGTAACGGAAGAAGTCGGGGCGCTGTCAGCGGATTTTTTTGGGGATGAGAAGTTCACTGCGTTTTTGCTAGCCCAGGCCAAGATGGAGTATGGCCTGCGAAGGATGGCTTACCTGCTACGGAAGAAGAAAGCACAGGATCCCACTATCGAGAAGTTGAGACGGCAGCTTATGCTCGCTTTAGGGCATATGCTGGTGCAGACAGAAGAACATGAAGAGTCTACAAGTTCGGGGATCAGGAAATTGGAACGAGACGAAGATGCAACGACAACAACAAAAATTGGCACGAAAGAAACACAAGATACGGAATTGAGGATCACAGAGCCGACCGGCAAGTACCAGACAGCCTGTGCTGATTACCAGCGAGCACTTAATGACATCAAAGATTTGGAGAGGGAGAACGATCTTTTACGCACGCAACTGGAAGAGGCACGCAACCACACTGCACGAAGAGCTGGAGTTTAGGGATCATAATCATTCGATAGAATTGACCAAAGCGCGTTCTAGACAGAAGTTAGAAATAAAGGAAATCAATGATCCTTTGTCCGAGCAATACGAAGCGAAGCTGCAACAATCAGTCCAAGAGCGTCGCGAACAATATAAAGAGGAGCTGGAGGAGGTCAAAGTGTTCTACGAGAACAAACTTAAAACTCTACAAAGTAGAGTGCAATGCAACCGCACCGCGGCTTCGAGTGTAACGGAGGAGTTAGGAGAGTCCCGAAGAAACGATAGTTTCCTCTCACGACTTGAGGAGTTGGAAGCCCAAAATGCGTCCTTGCATGGTCGCATACGGGACATAGAGGAAAATTTTCTCAAGGAACAGAGATGCTCAGGCATCGAGCGGGAAGATGGTCAGGACACTGAGGTCAAATATCAAGTGAAGGTCGGTGAACCGAGGCCCACTGTGACAGAGTCGGAAGCAGACGAGGGCACCGATGCTGCTAGAAGAGTTTCGAGGGAGACTGAGGAGAAGTCCACATGGGCTGAGGCTAAGCCTAGAAGCAGGCAGTCGCGATTGAGTAGGCTTGGTAGCAGGCAGTCTCAAGGAGAGGGACTGGGCCTGAGCGCAAGCAATCTCAATGGCCTGGGTTTGGAGGCAGGGAGTCGCAGAGAAGTGGACCTAGGAAGACAGATAGGAAGCAGCAAAGAGGACCTCATATAGGTGGTCGATCACAGGAAGGGAGTGCTGACTGGGGAGGATCCAGATCAAGGCGGAATAACGAACTCGATAGTGGAAGGAGAGAGAATCCTGAGAAGGAAATTGAGGCATTCGACAGTACAACTAAAAACGGAGTGGAATCAAAAAATGAACACAACTCCTTACAGCCATCTGTTGTAAGGGAGGATAAACTTTTGAGGGCTTCAGAAGAGGTGGTGTATGAGAGACCAACGTCATTTTATGCAAATGCGTTTGTAAAGGCGATTGTAGTGTTGCAGGAGGGGTATGATTCACCAATCGGGGTCGGAGAGAAGCTCCACACTGTCGATCAAGTGGCCGTTACGGACCAGAGAGACCGGAAGAGCAAGAGACCGGGACGGCAGATTAAAGAAGTTGAGGATGAGAGGGGCAAATATTACAGAGGTGGGGCTTGCCGATGCTCTGTAACCCCAACGTTAAAGCATACTGTTAGGCTCGCTACAGATAGGCACATGCATCAGATAATGATTCGCTTAGGACACGGATAAGTGAGAGAGGTATCGATTGCCAGGGGTATTGAATTCTTAGTCTTTACCCTTGTAACCTTATGGTTGAAATCCCACCTTCCTCCTTCCTTTCTCCCTCCCTTTCCCATATCGTTCCATTCTTTTAGTTTAACAGTTCGGTTTTTCGGTTCTGAGTTAGTTAAGTTGTGCTGAGTACGTTAGGCTAGTGGGTTGGTTTTGTGAGTGAGAGTACGGGACCGATGTGGAGTAATCGAACTTTCGTGAGCGCGACGTCGGAAGTAAAATTGCCAACCGTGTGCACGCTGAAGGCCGTGTCCACAGATCGCTCGGTGGCTCGTCGGGGGTGTCCGCGTGTCGAACGTTACCGTCCCGCCTATTATTGTTTGGAGTGGATTTTGGGAAAATCCACTTGAAGAACGGGGGGTAATGTTACGTTCGCCACGCAACGCGGTCGACCCACAACCCATAAGGGCAAAATGAAGGTCTGCCCTGTCCTTGAAGACCCCAAACCACCGTGCGGGTAAACACCATTTTTAAAGAAAATAAATAATGTTACGTTCGCCACTTCACCCAAGCCAGCCAATTAATGAAATATTTTGTTATTAATGGATTATAATGTTAGTAATGAATTATATTGTAGGAAGTAGAGATCTGAATTATGTAAATATAGAGGAGATGTAGGATGTAAAGATATTAGATTAGATAACTAAGTAGGTAGTAAGTTTGTTATGGAGAGTGTTCCGGACAACGTCACAGACCCTGCAGATAAGTTGCCAGCAATGACGGCAACAAACACGATCACCCAATCGCGCAGTGGATCCAAGTCCTGGCCCCGCCCGGTCTACGATGTGCCCCAATGGAGTCCCCTATGCGCCAGTGATACCCACAACCATTGGCACTGGCAATTCACCATGGTTAACGACCGCCACGAGTATTTCACCGCGCTCCAATCGCATCCCACAGCTTTCACAGCTTTTCCCCCGCGTCGAGACACAACCTCTGACCAAACCAGTTCCCCAAGCTTTTCAAAGCTGCGATGCGGTCAACTGCCCAGCTGAGTGGTCATCGACCTACGACACGGGAAAACGGGACTGGGCTTTTGAATAAATAGCATTGCGGGAGCAGCTGACGGGGCTTTTTAACGTCCACCGCTTGTGGAAGCTGGGTGTTGGCTGGACGTCGAGCGCTTGTACGATTGGTTTGTTGCTTGGACGCCGGTGTGTGGTGGAAGCTGTGGTTTCGGTTTTACGGCAGGAGTTGAGCAAATTTTAAAAGGACGGCGGACAGCGATCGGAAGAAATAGGATAAGAATCGAATTGTAAGTAGATTTAAGTGTATATAGTTAGAAGTTAGGGTTTAGATAGGTTTTGGTGGAAAAGGAATAAACGCAGTGAATTATTTAAAATTGTGGTATTGTGTGAAGTGCCGACGCGGAATCGCGTTTCCGGCGTTAGTGTTCCGTTTGGTTTCGGGTTATCCTTGTTGGTGGTTTCGGGTCATCGCGGACCCTATTCCCGTTTCAGGGTTCGCGGACAGGGCAGTCCCGGCGCAGAAACGGGTGGTGCCCTTTCAAAATACATATTCCTACACCCCTCTTCGCGGGTGAAGCCGAGTGGGATTGCCCAAACCGTGGCCAGTGTCGGCTACGATGTAGTGTGGAACGTTACGAAAAATCTAGTCGTAACATTTGGCGCCCAACGTGGGGCCGTTATAAAAAAACAGGACTTGGGTACGGCAGCGTTCGAACGACGGATTCGTTCGACGAGTCCAGTGAGTGCATCTGTGAAATAAAAGTGGCCATTTTAAAAGTGCTGACACGTGTATCAACTTGCGGGAGGGTGAGATCGCGGGAGTGTGTTGATTGCGGGTGTGTGAGTTTGCGGGTGTGACGAGTGGAAATGAACTTATAACGATGCGTATGTATAAAAATAATAAAATAAAGAAGTAATTTCGTAGTCTAGTACGTGTTTCTTTTTCTCTTTGTGCTGTTGTCATTGTTCGTAGGTTGAATATGGCAAAATTTACAGAGGCTCTAATCGATCGCCTCAGCGAGAACGAGCTGAACTATGAGCTGGCAGTGCGTGGGATCACCACTGGAACGGTGTCGGCGATGCGGATGGGGCTCCGGAAGGCACTTCGGCTTGGAACTATGCTAGATGCGTCTTTACCTTACCCCTTTACTTGCCAGCAGGACCGCGAGGCGGTAGAGACGGTGACGGACGAGGTTAGGGCGCTATCAGTGAATTTTTGGGGGAATGAGAAGTCCACTGCGTTTTTGGTAGCCCAGGCCAAGACGGAGTATGGCCTGCGGAGGATCGCTACCCTGTTACGGGAGAAGAAAGCAGAGGATCCCCTAATGGAGAAGTTGCGACGGCAGCTGATGCCCCCTTTAGGACACATGCTAGTGCAGGCAGAAGTGTATGAAGAAACTAGCAGCTCTGGAGCCAGGAAGTTGGAACGAGACGAAGATGCTACGACGACAGCAGATATTGGCCCGAAAGAAACACAAGATATGGAATTGAGGATCACAGAGCTGACCGGCAAGTACCAGTCAGTCTGTGCTGATTACCAGTAAGCGTTGGATGACACCAAAGATCTGGAGTGGGAGAACGATTGGTTACGCATTCAACTTGAAGATGCACACAAACACCTCGTGGAAGATACATTAGCACGTGAAAACATGGAGGACACACTAAGATCGCTGCACGAAGAGCTGGAGTCCAAAGATCGTAACCATGCAATAGAATTGACCGAAGCGCGTTCTAGACATAAGTTAGAAATTTAGGAAATCAATGATCCTTTGTCCGAGCAATACGAAGCGAAGCTGCAACAATCCGTCCAAGAGCTTCGTGAACAATATGAAGAGGAGCTGGAGGGGGTCGAAGTGTTCTACGAGAACAGACTTAGAACTCTACAATGTGAAACGCAAGGCAACCGTACCACGGCTTCGAGTGTAACGGAGGAGTTAGGAGAGTCCCGAAGAAACGATAGTTTCCTCTCACGACTTGAGGAGTTGGAAGCCCAAAATGCGTCCTTGCATGGTCGCGTACGGGACATAGAGGAAAATTTTCTCAAGGAACAGAGATGCTCAGGCATCGAGCGGGAAGATGGTCAGGACACTGAGGTCAAATATCAAGTGAAGGTCGGTGAACCGAGGCCCACTGTGACAGAGTCGGAAGCAGACGAGGGCACCGATGCTGCTAGAAGAGTTTCGAGGGAGACTGAGGAGAAGTCCACATGGGCTGAGGCTAAGCCTAGAAGCAGGCAGTCGCGATTGAGTAGGCTTGGTAGCAGGCAGTCTCAAGGAGGGGGACTGGGCCTGAGCGCAAGCAATCTCAATGGGCTGGGTTTGGAGGCAGGGAGTCGCAGAGAAGTGGACCTAGGAAGACAGATAGGAAGCAGCAAAGAGGACCTCATATAGGTGGTCGATCACAGGAAGGGAGTGCTGACCGGGGAGGATCCAGATCAAGGCGGAATAACGAACTCGATATTGGAAGGAGAGAGAATCCTGAGAAGGAAATTGAGGCATTCGACAGTACAACTAAAAACGGAGTGGAATCAAAAAATGAACACAACTCCTTACAGCCATCTGTTGTAAGGGAGGATAAACTTTTGAGGGCTTCAGAAGAGGTGGTGTATGAGGGACCAACGTCATTTTATGCAAATGCGTTTGTAAAGGCGATTGTAGTGTTGCAGGAGGGGTATGATTTACCAATCGGGGTCGGAGAGAAGCTCCACACTGTCGATCAAGTGGCCTTTACGGAGCAGAGAGACCGGAAGAGCAAGAGACCGGGACGGCAGATTAAAGAAGTTGAGGATGAGAGGAGCAAATATTACAGAGGTGGGGCTTGCCGATGCTCTGTAACCCCAACGTCATAGCATGCTGTTAGGCTCGCTACAGATAGGCACATGCATCAGATAATGATTCGCTTAGGACACGGATAAGTGAGAGAGGTATCGATTGCCAGGGGTATTGAATTCTTAGTCTTTACCCTTGTAACCTTATGGTTGAAATCCCACCTTCCTCCTTCCTTTCTCCCTGCCTTTCCCATATCGTTCCATTCTTTTAGTTTAACAGTTCGGTTGTTCGGTTGACTGTTAAGTTGTGTTAAGTTCGTAAGGCAAATGGTTTGGTTTCGTGTGTTTGGTTTCGAACTTCAGTGGGTGCGACGTCGAGAGTTGAAGTGTTAGCCATGTGCACGTCAAAGGCCGTGTTCACAGATCGCTCGGTGGCTCGTCGGGTGCGTCCGCGTGTCGAACGTTGTCGTCCCGCCCATTATGCACGTTTTGGAGTGGATTTTGGGAAAATTCACTTGAAGAAGGGGGTAATGTTACGTTCGCCACGCAACGTGGTCGACCTTCAACCCAGAAGGGCAAAATGACGTCATCGATCCACTCTTACCATCAACTCATCCATCAGCTGCATTGTTGTTAATCATGAACCGCACCAATCGCAACTTCTTATCACACTACTACTATACTGGCCATAAGAAATCCAAACTAAAATGACCATGCAATCCCCTACAAAGGATGACGTCATCATTTCAGCCCCGCTCACGCCGGATGTGGCTAACCGCAAGAAATTTGTATGAAAGCCGGCCAGAAACCCCATATTCTTACTGCTGTTGACACCTCTAGAGTATTTTTCTAGATAATCTTAAAAATTATCCCAGTCGACTAGCATCTAAGATTGTAATCCTCCGTAGAAACATCCCGTTTCGTTAAAACAAAGTATGGAGCTAGGCTCCTCTCCAACTTAGCTTTTTGGACAAGATAAAAACCCAGCGTCAGGTGGTCGAACTAAACAATGCTTCCTATCAACATTTCGTGTTTGACAGCGAAGATGAATTACAAAAGGGATAAGTTGCGCTTTTTAGAGACGAAATGAAGAAAAGACGTAAAATGTACTTTAAAAGAAACAATAAAATAAAATTTTCTACAGCCTTTTGTTGTCTTTTTCTTAACCGTTGATTCGCACGAGGGTACAACAACGAAAAACAACAGGAAACATATTTCACTGCAACACAAGCAAAAGCCATCGTTCGCCATCCCATGACAAGCGCAAACCGGAATCTAACACTAGAACGTGCTTTCGCTTATGAAAACAACTCGGTTGCATCGTCGTCTTCGATTTTTTCGCGAACTCGCGCATTATAGTCTTTTTTCCGCCATCAAAAACGACAAGAACATTTTAACTTGGCCGTAGACGTATACGTACTTAATAATATCTGCTACGGTGGCTCAAAAATATTCGCTTTTTTGAAATTCAACGAAATTTTGTGTACTAAGATTTAAGACATTTTCACGGCTATATTTTGCGTAACGCTCACCACTCTTACACCGTAGCCGACCCTGACCACGGTTTGGGCAATCCCACCAGGCTTCATCCGCGAAGAGGAGTGTGGGGATATTTTTGTAAAAGGGGGCAACCCGTTTCTGCGCCGGGACTGCCCTGTCCGTGAACCCTGAAACGGGAATAGGATCTGCAACGACCCAAAACCACCAACAAGGGAATCTGAAACAAGATCCTAAATGCCGGACACGCGATTTCCGCTTAGCCACTTCACGCAATAATAACAATTGATAATTCACTTAGCTAATTTATTTCCTGCTAAAAACCTATCTAAACCCTAACTATAAACACTTAAATCTACTTACAGTGTTTTTCCCTCAAACTACTTCCAGCGCTTGTTATCCGCCGTCTTTTTAAACTTAGCTCCACTCCTCCTATTGACCGAATTCTTCTTGCTTCTTTGTACTGGTCGATGTCGTGCGGGTTGGGTTGGTTTGAGTCGCTCGTCTTCGAACTTCGAACCGTAAAAAACAGGATCGACAGCCAACACGCACTCGTCTTCGAGCTCCGCACCGTAAACAAAAGAGGATCGACAGCCAAAACGCACTCATCTTCGAGCTTCGCACCGTAAACGGGAGAACAGCACCGTCCAAGCTCCTCACCGAAAAAGATGCCGTCAGCTGGTCTCACGGCTCTATTTATCCCACACCCCAGCCCCGTTGCTACCTCGCCAGTCAAAGTACACGAGACTGTTGACCTCATCAAAGCTTCCTAGCTTGGAACTGGTTTCGGCGACGCATATCAGCTGGCGATCGAAGCTTCGATGGTTTGGCCAGAGCATCGCACACCGGGCGGAGCCTGGATTTGGATCTGATGCGGCGATTGGGTGAGCGTTGTTTGTTGCCATGATTGCTAGCAACTTATCTGCAGGGTCTATGACGTTGACCGTAATGCATTTAGCTGTTGAAGATACTTCAATTACGCAGTCTCACGCGAGTTATAGCTGGACTATTTGTTAAGTCCCCAAAAAATTTAATTAAAATTGTTCCCAACGTGGAACTTTTAAATAAAACTCGAAAAGTTTTCACGGAATAATAACTTTATTACAACTGATCTTAACCGAACTGAATCGCAACTGAAGACTGCACACTAGACTATCTTACATTCCTATATATAGGCTTGGAATCGCCAAAACAATCTTCGTCTTATCTGCATATTCCCACAAGAAGAGGATGTGCTAAATGTGCAAGATCAAGCAGCGGATATGAGATGCGGATATTGCATTTTTTGTTTATCAAAGCATTTTTAATTAAATTTGTTGATTTGCATCTGATATGATATGCAACGTTGTATTATTTGTATCAGAATATGATATGAAGAATGGAACATTGTATTGTTCGTATCAGCATATGATATGAAGAATGCAACATTGTATTGATATAATATAGATGTTATTCGGAAAGGGTTTTGGAGAATCTGGTAGTATTGCTATTGTCTATGTTATGTGTAACTCCTCCCTCCTTATGTTTAGCGTTGTCCTCAACGTTACTTATGTTGGGCCTTTCGATATCATTACTTTTATTATTTTTTACGTTATTTTTTTGGTTTGACGATTCTTACAAAAGAAGTATATTACAATTATAAAAATGAGTATAATAATGGTAAGTATAAAAATAGATCCAGTGGCTATAGTATTTCTTTTACTGACGTATTTTATTTCTTCGATTTTTTCCATATTTTTGATATTTTCTAATTGTAGATCTTCAAAATTAAGTGTATAATTTTATTCTGATAGTTTTTTTATTGGTTCTAACGTTAAAACTTGTTGAAACTCTTTCACTGCATTTGTAAATACTTTTCCTTCAATTTCTATTTTACAATTACTGAATCTAATAATATTTATTCCTCTAAGTCTATACGTTTTTTCGTCACAATTCTGATTTATTCTATCGTTTATATTTACAATTAATAACAAGCCTTTTTCTATTTCTTCTGTTTTAGTCTCATTACTTATTTTAATAATATAATTTATGTTAGAGCAGGATAATTCATTTTTTTAACAATTTTGCTCGTTTTTGAATTTCAAAATATCTTCCATTATATAACACTGTTTCCTTTATGTCTATGTTTAATGTTTCTGAATTTACATTAGGTATTTGTTTAACATAGTATGATAATAAAGGTGCGGTTAAAATAGGTACATTGATGATAAAAGTTATGTTTCCTTCTTTAATTAATACAATAATCGTGATTTCTTTGAGTTCATCAACGGATAGGTTATGGGAATCAATTTCATCATATGTAAGTATGGATCTGGTCATAATACCTGTTTTCGCGGAATTTACATTGTCAATTATTTTTTCTAATTCGTCTTTTAATAGATCAAGATTATGGTTTAATTGGACAGTAGTTAATATTTTGTTTATTTGTTTAGTACTGTTATTTAAATTGGTCGCGAGTTGATTATATAATTTATAAGTTTGATTTATGTTTGATATTATTTTATCGAGGTTATTTTGAAAAGCGGTATTAGCTAGTATTTGTTTATTAACTTCCCAGTTCCCTATGGGAAGTTATTGTAATGGGGTCGATTTTGCGAATCCCAAATTTTGACACATCTCCACGTTTTAAGGTCTCTAGAATCCAAATCCATCGTTTTTAGAGAGATGTCTGTGAGTGTGTATGCACGTATGTGTGTATGTACGTATGTACGGATGTACGTATGTGCGTTCGTAATTATTTTTCGTCTCGATGATCTCGAACACCAAAGATCATATTGACGTGGGACTGCTTTTAAACGACGCGTAATTACGTAACTTAGAACTGAATGACTTTTCAGCAAAATCGGTTATGCCATTTTTAATTTAGGATGAAAAAACTGAAATAACGACTAAAAATTGCTTATTTTTAAACTGTTGATACGCACTATTAATTCGTGAAGATACCAAATACCTTCATAGTAATGTTGTTATTATTGTGCGTTTTAGCAAAATTGTGATCAAATTTGTAAAAAATGTTATTTCAAAAAAACAGAAGATTAATTTATGAAATTCCAAACTTATATTATCAGGAGTAGAGACGCTAATGCAGTTAATAATTGCATATTGTTATAAATAATTTAATATTGTTAATAACAATCAAATAATACTAGTTATAATTTGATATTGTATATATAAAGTCAATTATAACTATTCAGTAGCGATCAAACATTCTTAATAACGAATGATTATTGTAAATAATAATTAAATACCCTCAATAATAGTTGTGGATTCCGAAGCCGAAATGAAGAACGAGGTTGAGGACGAAGTGGAGGACAAGAAGGATGACGAGGACGAAGAGGACGAGGTTGACGAGGCTTTGGTAGAGGATGAGCAGGTGGTGGAGACTTCTTCATCTACCAAAGCTTTTATGGTTAGATAAAAAATTGATAAAAATAATAAAAGTAATTATATTAATTTAGAATAATAATGTTTAATAATAATAATTATTAATAATAGTTGTTGCGGATCAATTCTCATTATTGTAGTTCACCTTTTCAGTTCTTCCAAATTTGGAATATATTCAAATTTCCCTCAGTACACGTCCAAATAATCAGCATTGGCAGTACTAAATCCCAATTTAGTAATCCACCACACGCGCTAGCTCTCTTGAGAGGTGAGTTCAAGTGATCGAGCGCGAATCGGTTCTCTTTGCGTGCTGTCGCCTCTGATTGGCCGAAAACATTTTGGCATATTACCATATATGGTAATAAGTGAAGCAAAAATGTTCGACGTGTGATCGCGGTGAAAGTGTGGGTAGGTGAGTTGAAGAAGAGGAGTTGAAAAGTGGTGCTGACCGAGGACGGTCAAGTGAGGGTTTTGGTGAGCTTGTCGAGCTTGCTTGTGCGAGATAGTTTATATTGTTTTACCGGATAAAATAACAGAATGGCTGAGAAATCCGACAATTTGAAAACCAGCCGCGAGCAAATTAGGAGAAGCATATGGTGAGTTGGCCGGGATATCGGTTGAAAACCGGCATTTTCGATGCCGCGATAGCTGCTTTCAGAAAGTCACTGGAAGTTCACATGTAATTAGCGGACGATAATCAGCGTAGAGTGGCTGCAATTCACTACGAAATCGGTATTGGATTTTGATGCAGAACTCGTTTGACGATTGCATACTTGAATTGAAGCGTGCATCGAAATTGATCGATGAAGAAATCGAAGAACAAAAACAACAACGGGATCAAACGAATGAGGAAAAGAACATATTAGAAGAAACCAAGCAAGAAATATTCTCGCGAACATCGGTGAAGTGGAAGAAACTAAAACACAGTCCATTGAATAAGTACGCAACGACCTATAAAAAAAATATATAAACCTTCTTATATCGCTGAAGATAATGTGAAATATTGTGTCAAAAATTATTTTTGTTGATAACAGTGTATTCAAAGTTATTTCGTTGTTAAACTTAGAATTTACTAATCAACTAAATATATAAATAAGTGAAATAATATGAAGTGAGTTTGTATTCATGGTTCTCTCCTCCTCAGCATGTGCGTGATTGGGTTTTGTTCGGTTCTAGCGGTCTCTTTTCTTTTGATGTGAATTTTATTAGCCCACGACCCGGTGAGCTAGCCGGTTTACAAAACATTTTCTCTATGGTCGCCACTATGCGACCACTGTTGGTGGGTGCTCCGCACGGGGGCCTCCTCTCGGCGGTCATCGTCCATGTTGCGTCCGAAGTGGCGGGGCACATGGAGGATGATTGACTGGGAGGGAGGTGAAGGAATGCGTGGCACGCAACATAGTAATTTATAATAAAAGCAAATTATAGCCTTTTATTCACCCCACTGGGAAGTTAGTCGTGTGGGCCTCAAGGGTCGCACTTAGACCACATTTTTCATAGATTCTATTAGTGCATGATTATCAGTGTCGATTACTTTTAAATGTTTCATTATCTCTTCGTAATCTTCGTTATCCATAAGTCCAAATAAGAGTTTAGAAACGTTACCTACGGGATTAATTAATCCTCTTTTGTGTCGGTTCGACGGAATGGATTTTTTTTCGTAATTAGTAGATATATTTTTCAAAGCCGTTCTCTTATGTCTTCTTTGTTTAGGTTTATTAACTTTCATTGAAATATCTTTCGCGTTTTCTTCTTTTATTGTTTTGATAGTTTCTAAAGTTTATGAGTCTGGTTCAATTTCTTTAGTGATTTCTGCTAAAGCGGTTTCGTATTGTTTTAAATCTATTCTATGGTAAATTCTTCGGAAATCTCTAATAAGTCTTACTGGGTCCTTTTTTTGAAGATGATTCCGGTTTCAGTATGTATTTTCTCTACTGTAATTTCTGCCTGAATTGTTGGTAGTATTATTCGGGTTATGAGTATGACTAAGGATTTCAAAATCGAGAGTTTCCTAGTTTGTCGATAAAAGATCTGTAAATTAAAGTGTATATCTTATTAGTTTATAGGTTTGTCGGAAATAGTTTTTGTTAGTTTAGGTTATTAGTCTTCCTTTTGCTATTTCTAAAATCATTTTCTTTCGGAAATATGGCATGTCTTCTTGTGTGAAATCTAACTGATGATTTCTGGTAATATACTCAGCTATTGTACAACTAAATATACCACAATCGAATGAACTACTTTGCATTGGAGTGTTTGCTACATTTGTTTTGGTAAATGTTCCTATATTGAAGTTATTTATTTCCTTAGATTCTGCTTCTCTTTCCAAATACTCTGCTAACATGTCTAAAAGATGCGTATTTGGTTTTCTAAATGAATCGTAATAATTAATAGTTTTTTCTCTAAGATGTACGACGGTTATTAACCAATGTGTTTGGTTTGTATGAACTGGAATTAGTAAGATGTCGTATGAGAAAATATATATTTTGCGAGTCCATTTCTTGACTGCTTCGTATCCTGATTGTAGGAGTCGTATAGTAAAGAATGTGTCGAATACGTACACTTTTGGTAAATTTTTCGGTTGATTCAGATCACTGCGTTCCTTAATTAGGTTCATATAGAAATTTATAATTTGATCATCTAGCCATTCATTTTGTTCAATAGTTTTTATTTCCTTTTTTGTTATATTTAAGCCGTATTTTGAAATAATAATTTCGTTTGGAGATCCTTCTTGTGTTAATATTTTAATGAAGGATTCATCTGAGTTTGAAATAATTGGATTTTCAATTACCTTGTCTGCTGTAGTATATGTCTTTATTCGTTTTATTCGAACGGGGTGTATTTTAGTTTTTCGTTTATTGTGTTTTATTAACACTACATCGTTGTTAGTATTTTTTTTATCTCTACTTTTCGATATTTGCGTTGCTCTTTATGCCTTTCGATCCATTTTATTTTGTTTGTTTTGAATGATTCTTGAATTTGTTTTCTATCTTTACTTCCTTGTTGAACTTCTAATGGTTTACAATTTATATTTGAATGTATTGTATTGTTATAGTATTCGGTCGCTTTAAGGACTTTTCCATCGATACTGAGTTCGAATTCGGTAAGTGAGAAAACTCTTATTTGTTCTAAAAGTGTACTGTGACATCGGTTCATATCGGCATTTCCGGTATGAAATTTGGGTGAAGTGAAATGTATTTCAATTTTTTCCTTTCGTAAGAAATCTCTAATATTGACAGTATTGAATTCATTGTCTGTGACAAGCTTTTTTGGTTTTCTCATTATTGCATTATATTCTCTGATCAATTTTATGTCCATAGTTTCTTTAGTTTCTTTGTTTGGAAAATTTATCTATAGTCGTAAAGAATTGTTTCTTACCTATCACAAATATGTCTAAGTGAACTAGTTGGTTAATATTATTGGGTGTTTCTTATAATAAGAACTCTGGTTTTACGGGTTTTCTATCATATTTAACGCGATTGCATATATCGCAGTTGTTGATGTATTTGGTAATCATATTTCTCATATCTTGAAAGTAGTATACGTTTTTTAATTCTGCGTAATTTTCCAAGATACCTCTATGATTACTATTTTCATGGATCTCTTATATTTTCTTAAAACATTGATCTTCATCTAATAGATCGTTTGCGTGATGTGTACATTTAATGAATTTTATTTCTCGATTATTAGAATATACGCTTACGATTGCAATTTGAACTTTGTTCCATTCCGTGTCATTAAGCTCACAATGAATTCCAATTTTGTCTTTATTAGCTATATATCGTCTCAATATATCTTTTACTGTATATTCGTCATTAATATCCTTTGTATCTATATATATTTTTCGTTTTTTATTAATCATTTTTAGTTCCGTTTGTTTTCTTTTTACAATCAAAATTTGTGTTTTATAGATGTTAACAATTCCTTCGCTAATGGGTATAAAGTTGTGTTGATCTTCATCCCCTGAGTGAATTGTTGCCATGTCACTTAGGTTTTCATTTGAGTCTTGGTTTTCAATAGTTTTATTGATTTCTTGTTTTTGAGCATTAATTCTACTGAGGAAATCAGCAACTTTAGTGTCTTTTCCTTTTAGGTATTCGATATTAAAGTTGAACTCGTTTAGTTTTGTCTTTCATCTGTGCAATTTGCTATTTGGTTCCTTTAGGTTGTTAACCCAGACGAGAGGTCTATGGTCCGTTTTTATATCAAATTTTGTTCCAAAAATATCTTCAACATTTATTTTGTTGTCCTTTTTTAAGGCATCGGTCAGTGGTGAGGCAATTTTTGCATAGTTATTAATAAACTTACGGTAGTATCCTGTTATTCCTAAGAATGATTTAATTCTCTTTGGAGTGTCAGGGACTTTTAAATTTTTTATTACTTCAATTTTATCAGGATTTGGTTTTATGCCGTCCTAGATAGTCAGTCTGTTTTGCGAAGAATTGAAATTTATCAATTTGGATTTTTAATTTATACTTTCTCAGTGTATCGAATATTTTTCGAATATTCACTTCCATTTCCTGGAGTGATGTTACGAAGATGAGAAAGTCGTCCAAGTAGACAACACATATTTTATTAAAGTATTCTCTCAGGACTTCGTTCAATCATACGCTGAAAAGTAGCGGGGGCGTTTTTTAAGCCAAAGGGCATTCTGTTAAATTCATAATGTCCTTGTGGTGTTGAGAAAGCTGTTTTATATCGATAATGTTCACTGATCTCTATTTGGTGGAATCCTTTCGCCAAATCCAACGTTGTGAAGTATTGTGATTTACCTTATTTGTCAAATATACTTTCGATGTTAGGAATAGGAAACTTGTCTTCGATGGTTTCCTCGTTCAACTTTCTGTAGTCTATAACAATTCGCCATTTTTGTTTACCGGAGTTGTCCATTTTCTTTGGTATAATCCACCTATATGCCTTATAAGGAGATGTAGAAGGTCGTATAATTTTTTGTTTTTAACTTTTACTTCGTGTACATGGGGAAATCGGTAAATTTTAGAATGCAAGGGTTTGCGGGATTTAGTTACTATGTCATGTTTAGTTTGGGTGGTTTCAAATAACTTTTGTTTAGCACTTTATTGGGGTTGCAATTCACTTTGAAAGTTTATCTCTTCGGGTATTGCATAGTTAAAGAATAGTACCTTATTATTTAATTTGATACTACCTGTTCCCAAGTCTAAATATGCATTTAGTGGGTGTAGAATATTTTGCCCTATTATGGCTTTAAACTGTTTGCCAGTAAAATCCATAATATTCCAAAGTATTTTATGAGATATTGGGAGTTCGAATTCTCGAGGCATATTAGATTTTAATTTTTCAGTAACATAGTATGTTCCTGCTAAACCGTATATTGCAATAGGTACGTCTAATTGAAATTTCTCGCTTTTCAAAAGATAGCGTTTGTCTTTACTAGATGTTGATGCTCCAGTATCTACTAGTACAGGGGTTTTCTGATTATCAATGTTAAGGTTAATTATAGATAAAGGGTTTCCGAGGCAGTTATGAGAAAATTTGTGTCCATCGCTTCGGGATTTTGCCGATATTGGTTACTTTGACGATAGATATTTGAGCTATCTACTTGCATTTGTTCTGGACCGTTACTCGTAAATACAGGATTATTTTGTGGTTGGTACCTTTTGTTACAGTTGAATCTATTATTGGTATTTTGGTTATTCCAGTGGTTATTATTATTTCGATTTAGGCAATTATTTTGGTGATTATTATATGAACGTTGTTGGTGGTTCTGATGGTTGCTATTAAATCGGTTATTATAACGTGGTTTAAAATTGTTATTATAATTATTATTACGTTGGTTGTTACTATTTTTGTGCGGATTTCTGTTCCGACGATTAGAATTGTAATGTTCACTAGGTTGGTTATCGGTATTTTGTTGAATTTCCTTCAACAGATTATATGCCTGATCCAAAGTGTTACAATTTTTGGTTTCAAGTAGGAAAGTTTTATATTCAGGTAATAGGGATTTGAATTTATTTAATACCAAACTCTCGTTACGGACAGGATTGAACTCATTGTGGAAATCTCTCTGCGGATCTTGCAGGTATTTTGTGTTAAGTTTGTTTAGTAGATTATTTAAATTATGGTATGTATCATCAATATTCTAAACACTTACCCCATGAATACAATTTACAATTTTGTTGTATGTTTGGTTGATCCCGTATGTCGATAATAATATCGCTTTGATGCTCTGCCGTTCAGGGTCTGGAATCTTCTGGATTGTGTTCCTCGCTGGTCCTTGCAGTTTGTGCAGGATTAGGCGGAAGATATATATTTGTTGATCACCTGGTTGTATGAGTTTGAAGATCGTGATTGCCTCATCTATCCATGCAGACAGTGCGTATTGTTCGTTGTTGCCGGTGTAAATAGGTAATCGCCTAACTTCCTTCAGCAACTCCTCGAAGCTCAGCTCTAGTGAAAGTAGTGCGGGTATTTCAGCCATTATTTTTTTATTTCAGTCCGTGTAGATGTGATCCTGGTTCCTTTCGGGATTCAGCAAGTTTTGACGCACTTTCGATATTTTATTTTTATTAGTGAACAGGTCATTAACCCCAGCCTCAAGGTTTTAAATGTGGACTCAGGCTTGACGCACAACCTCCTGTTCGTATTTTAATACCTAGTGAATTTGCACTTCACTAGGGTTGTTAATAGTGTTTATAAATCAACACTATAGGGTTCCTGATCGTTTGAGTTTCAATTCGCGTTATTCAAATTTTGCGTATTCGTCGCAATTGGATTTATTTCTTCCTTACACAAAGTGTTTAGCGGAACCGCGAACTTTTAGGGTTTTTTATCGTCTTAAATAGGACTTCCTCCTTCTTTAAGACGTCGACTGCGCCAGTTATAGCTGGACTATTTGTTAAGTCCAAAAAAATTAAATTGAAATTGTTCCTAACGTGGAACTTTTAAATAAAACTCGAAAGGTTTTCACGGAATAATAACTTTATTACAACTGATCTTAACCGAACTGAATCGCAACTGAAGACTGCCCACTAGACTATCTTACATTCCTATATATAGGCTTGGAATCGCCAAAACAATCTTCGTCTTATCTGCATATTCCCACAATAAGAGGATGTGCTAATTGTGCAATATCAAGCAGCGGATATGAGATGCGGATATTGCATTTTTTGTTTATCAATGCATTTTTAATTAAATTTGTTGATCTGCATCTGATATGATATGCAACATTGTATTATTTGTATCAGAATATGATATGAAGAATGGAACATTGTATTGTTCGTATCAGGATATGATATGAAGAATGCAACATTGTATTGATATAATATAGAAGTTATTAAGAAAGGGTTTTGGAGAATCTGATAGTATTGCTATTGTCTATGTTATGTGTAACTCGCGCACGGTCAAGAACACTCTCCATAACAAACTTAGCTACTACTACTTAGTTACCTATTCCAATATCCTTACATACCTACATATCCTCTACATTTATATAATTCAACGGCTACTCCTAATCATATAATTCATTAGAAACAATATAATTAATTAATAGGCTTGATTGTGTGAAGTGGCGAACGTAACATTATTTTTCTATTCTATAAAAACGGCGTCTACCCGCATGGTGTTTTGGGATCTTCAAAAACATGGCAGACCCCCATTTTGCCCTTCTGGGTTGTGGGTCGGCCACGTTGCGTAGCGAACGTAACATTGTTTAGTAAACTACAACTTGAAACAATGTACTTGGCAGATGAAAATAGATTCAAACTATACACTCCAAAATGTCATTCTTGAGAAGGAAAGTGACTTGTCACCAATTATAATTTACATGCTATCAGCCATTCCATAATTTCCATCTTCGGTGGGTACAAGCAAAAAGATAATAATTACGAAAGTGGCTCCACAATGTAAATTTTGGTCAAAATCGCCGGTACCAAATTGATCCATTCTCATGCTAAAGGCGTATGCGAGGTAAATTTTGAAAGGAGCAACCTTTTTACAGTTGAATTGCATTCTGCGAACTGCACAGAACTTCTGAAACACTTTTTTGATATGTTGAAAACACTAAAAACTTGGTTTTCACATTTGCTAAAACTACACCCTTTAGCGAAGGCCCTCTTAATAAAATAGTAAGTTTCTACGAGGATCACGGCGAGAAGTCAGATTTGCGGAGTTACCATCATTAAATCATTGTCAAACGGCAAAATTTGAAGAAAAAAACCGTATAGTATTCCATCATATCCAAAAAGTTTAACGTGTTTCATACACACATTTGAGGATAAAATAAGCTAACCAACAATACGATGAGGAAACCCAAAACTTCACTTTCATAGTCACTTGCAATTTCTATTTGAATAATAATTGTGTAACAACGGATATATTTTTTTAAATTCAAATTCGAAATTCGGAGTTGAGATTAAAATTGTCAAAGTCTATAACGAAGCTAGATTCTTAAAGATTTCAATTCAACGCCTCATTCTTTGTTCATACAAGGCTGGCAAACAATCTGAAAGATGTAGGCATTAGACCTTCAATTGAAACGATTGTAGAAAAATCCGCTGGACAACAAAAACCAAAGGTTTAACTACAGTTCAAGTGACTTTAAAGTTTTTTTATGTAATAAATTGGATTATATTGCCTAAATATATATTTTACACGCGCAGTTTTACTGAAAACTAATTTTTAACCTTTAAAAACTATCTTTCACCGTCTGATAAAAACTTAACATATATATAAATAACAGAAGCTGAAAGAAAGCTAGAAAAATAGGCAGGAATCGATAAAAGCTACTAAAAATTCAGCATGCCAAAAAACATCATCATGAATTTGCATCGTTTGAGGTTTTCACCTACCAATGGCAAAAAATAAAAAAATAACAAGGCGTCTCACATTTGAAATCCTTTTTCGTTTTGCAATGAAACTTGGAATCAACTTCCGCGGATTTATGGCACAATGTTCCACAATATAAAATATATATTATTTTATTAACGAAAGTCGTAAGCTGCAACATTTTGTAGACTACAATGTTTCCCGCAAATGATTTTGACAAACCTACAATGTTTGAAAACAAACATCGCGATCTGTCATTGTGAATGTTTCTCCTCTCCTACCTATTTGACTTACCACCAATGAGTAAGGAACTAAAACAAGGACGGAAATATTACATAGAGTCCTTAGGTGCTCCAACTTATTTTTAGGGTCTTTTAAAGACGCAAATGGGGTCTGCACGAAATATAGCTCGAAAAAGTTGGTCGTTCTCATGGACACGCACTTCCCAGGTAGTGAGGATGTGGCTTACAAAGCTGATTCTCAGACACCCCCGGGCTATCTGTCAACCACTGTGCCTGTATACGACAGGCTCCTACGCTGAGCAATCAGTTCATTTCAACCCTTTAAATCGCCTGGCATCGACAAAATCTCACCTGTTGAGATCTAGCAGGGAATCAATAAAGCACCGCCATGGCTAAACACCATTTTCAAAGTATTCCTACGGATGGCTGACATTCACCTACTACATTGAAAAATCTCTAAGCCACAAAAAATATACGTAAGCCGTTTTTCTAGACATTGAAGGTGCTTTCAACATTTTCAGCCATAAGGCTATTGACAAAGCATTCGGAAAAAGCAATGTCGAAGACAACCATATATGGTTCATTGGACAACTGCTAAGTAGCAGGAACATCAACTCCACCCTAGGACACAGCACTTTAAAAAGAAGGACTTGCAGAGGCACTCCTCAAAGTGGGATGCTATCACTCCTTCTATGGAACTTAGTGGTGGACAAGCTTCTGCCGACGATGTTACAATAGCAATATAGGGCAAATTCGTTAACACTTTATCTGAAAGATCATACTTCGCCATAGATGTTCTTACCAAATGGAGCAAAGAGTGTGCCCTAAAGATTAATCAGCAAAAAACGGAATTTATGTTTTGCACAAGACGATGCAAAACTCTACGCTTTGCCCCACCTAAAATCGTTGAGATAAATCTCAACCCATCTCATTATATCAAATATTTTGGTCTAATTCTAGACGCTAAACTTGCGTGAAAAGTGAACATAGAATAAAGAGCTCGCAAAGTGGTATGCTGCAGAAGAGCAATTGGGAAAAGGTGTTGATTGGAAACCAAAATTTTATGATGGGTCTATACGGCGATAATGAAACCAATACTTTTGTATGGTGCAGTTATTTGGTGGCCAGCTTTGGCCACAACATCAAATGTAAACCTACCAAACAAAGTCAGAAGGATTGCAGCTATTGTAATCACTGAGGCTCTACGCACTACTCTTACAAAGGCATTGTTTTTGCTACTAGATTGGCTTACGACTGAGATCCTCACAAGACAGCAGGACAAATGCTCTGCGGTTCGATTGAAAGCGCTACATCTCTGGCATGAGGGGAGTATGGGTGACTTCTCAATACTACGGAGGAATGCACCAGTACCAGGGAAACTAGAACTCGCTTTTTCGATTCAGAGAGAGATACAGGAATTGGATGGATCACAAATGCATGAAAAAGTTGGCTGTGGCGTTTTCTCAGAACAGCTGGGCCTGAAACTACCCTTCCGGTTATCATAACACCACAGTGTTTTCAGGTAGAGATCATTGCAATGTACAAAGCTGACTGGCTGCCAAACCAGAAAATTTCCATAAGAAATTTCAACATTTTCTTTGAGAGTAAAAAAAACAGTATCCAACGTGTATACCTCATCTAAAATTGTAATAGAATGTCGCACAAAACTGGACGTGATGTCGCTTCACTGTGAAATGATCCTATACTGGGTACCAGGGCATAGTAATACCGGGGAATTTCAAAGCTGTAGCCCTAGGCACTCAGCTCCAGGATAACACACCAACACCTTAAGTCAGCCATCCTCTTGCCTCTATTAGCAGATCAGTACTCAGTTAAAACGACGAAAATTGATCTGTTTTTAAATCTGTATGAGAAAAGCATTTACTTATAATTGGAAATATATATATTGAGATTAAAAGTTCAGATTCACATTATCAAAAATAATTAAAAAACAAAATGGCGGCCGTTTCGACCAAGTGATCAGTGCAGTAGCGTACCAAGGATTTTGATAAGGGGGGGTTCGTATTTTTGAAGTCTTAACTAGGTACGTTTGCTAGTGCTTCTGTGTAGATTTGAAGATATAATTATGTAATCATACTTAATCATACTTTTTCACCGGTCAAAGTTGGAGTCCTCCAAAAATAATTCCTGCAGACTATAGCCCGATTGCATGTCTGGTTTCATTTACTTGAATTATTCATGATATTTTCATTTAAATTATAAAATTATGCGCTTGACGTGTGAAAGAATCTACACTGTATTTGTAGACTTGCTTGTAACCGTAAAGTGTATATGCATGTTTGCAAGTACATATATTGAAACGCCTTCAATGCCTACAGGCCAGAAAAAAACGCAACTAATGAAGTAAATGCCGTGGGAAAGTGAAACTGTCACCAAGCAGAGACAGAGTATTATCGTAATCAGGGCTGGCTAAGCTTGTTTGCAGCCCATGCAGGGAAGCAACTCTACGCTCTAAAGCAAATTTGTCGTCATTTCCACGTAACGCATGAGGTTGACTTTTTGTACGCGTTTTTTTAATGAGGTGTCCCCAATAGGCCTAATCCTCAGATTACAAATCATATGACAAAATAAAACAACCCATTTTTTGAGGGTTCTGTTAAAAGATAGAAAGAAACATTCAAAAATATAACTGTTGCTACTAAGATATGGGTGCGAATTAAATAAATTACCCTTTTCTGGAATTTTACTTCGAAAACTTTCAATCAGGTGACCATATTCGAATGTTCCTACCAACTCTGTATCTATTTATAAAATTGCTTACAATAAGTAAAAGAAAACGGCACACACGGATCCAATTTGTGCAAATTATGCCTGTATCACCCCTAGGTGAGATCTCTAAAGCACCATAGGCCGTAAATCAGGCCCGTATGGGTTTTATTGTGAAATAGATGAAAGATCTAATTGCGTAGAGATACTGAATCTCACTCAACTCCCACGTTCCAGAGTATGTATGTTATGTGGGTGACTTAGTTAGTGGTTAACGCTAGTTCAAGGCCCCTTGTCGACAAATAGTTTTCGGGAATGAGATTTGATGCCGCACTATCATTTAACTCAGCTGTGAATGAGAACCTGAATCAAATCAGGGTAATAATCACGAGTGAGCATGTTCCTGACCACATCCTAATGTTCCGTTGGTCAAGTAAATGAAATAACTCTAATATTTCCTGAAAGCCAAATTTTGGCGGTTGCGCCATCGATTATTATTTTTACCAACCTCTTCCCAGGCAATGACAAAGCCTTATGTAAACATGCTTAAGATATATAATTCATAACATTCGAATCTTCGAATTTTCTAAATTTACGCGAGGTGATCAAAGTTTTAAACTGCCGATAATGATACAAACTTAGTATTCAAAACTCATCTAAAGTAAAGGTGAGAAACAGTGTAAAATGGAATTTAAATTTTATGTCCAAGCATAAAACAGAACACATCGCCGAATAAAATTATAGTGAAATATCTAAATGACGATTTTTTTTCATTAGCTGATTTAACACATCTTCTGTAAATGGTTAGATTTAGATTAGATTTCTATGAATATTGAGAAGTGCCAATCCATTTAACCGTTCATTGCTGGTGGAATTTCGCAAGTATGTTTTTAGTCGTCGTAATGTTGAAAATGATCGTTCGTTTGTACACGTAGATACTGGGAGAAAAGCCAATATTTCTAGCAATTTCGATATATTCGGCAAAATGTTTGAATTACACATGTATGGCCGCATTTGGGCGGTTTACTATTTCAAGATGCCCTATCTTTCTGTACCATAGAGTCAACTCAGCATTCAATTCTTCTTCAAGGGGGGGGGGGTTGAACCCATAAACCCCTCCCCTTGGGTACGCCACTGGATCAGTGCCAAACAAAACAGCGGATTGCGCCTAGTAAAATCCTGAGCAAAATATCCATACATGACCATATATAAGAAAAACTATTAGTCTTGAGTGTAAAATACCGCACGGGTCTAAATTTAGGGTAATAAGTAAGTTTTTTGCTATTTGGTGCACGTATGAATATACGTGTAACGATTTTTTGACTTTTTTTCGATTGAAAAAAGTGTTCTAGAACCGTCCATATTTTTTTTGCTCTAATCTTAGGCCTGTGCAGTAGTTAAATAGTTAATAAGTATATGTTGAAAATTTCAAGTAAATCGAATGAGTTGTTTTTCACAAACCTACAACGCGCACACAAAAAGTAAGTTTCGAGAAAAACGCGCCTAAAATTCTTTGAATTACGAGGACTAGAAGGCATTTTTAATCAAACTTTTTGATGTTGAAACTGTCAAATTCGAATATGCACCAACTAAGACTATGTAATATAGCTTGTATGTATTGTATTAGAGAGTATAATAGTCGAATAGTTGCATAGCGGCATATGTTCGGGAACGTGAAGGTCGCTTGTGCTCCAAAAGACTGAGAGTGCTGTAGAATGAAAACCAGTTTAGATTTTGATATAAAATTTTCTACTTTTCTAACGATATATCCCAAATAAAAAAAATGTGATTTTATTTAAAACAGAGTACTCTCTCCTTGAACAAGTATTCTAGCAGCATAACATGGGGGCATCAAGTAGGTTCTGGCTTCAAGAAGAACCCTGTGAGACAACCAGGCAAATTTGGCTCGCACTAAGCTCAAAACGCACCAAGCAGCTCCTCAACACTAGGCGTGAAACATTAAGTTTCATCATATCCGTATTGATGGGCATTGTCTGATTGGCAGATATGCAGGAAAATTGGGAGTTTCTTTGAACAGTTTCTGCCGATGCTGCAGATCAGAATAAGAGGTGAAAACAATCCAATTCTGTGCGGATGCCCAGCACTATCGAAGAAACGCATGCAAACTCAAGGTTCGCCTTTTCTGGACAGCCTCATGGAAGTATCTAATTTAAACCTTTGCTGCATAGCTTTATACGAGAATCTTAACGGTTTTCGTTATCTCCTAGGTTCTATTTCCGTCCTTACTTTGGTGTGGTACCACAATGGGCCTATCTTGGCTTAGGTGACCAATTTTTGGATAATACAACCAACCAACATTGCAAATATTGCAAATTCAAGCGATAAGAATTTCTGTCGACTAGTCAATAATATACAGTGATAGAGGGCAGGCTATGGTGCGTAGGTAACAAGTCAGGTGGCATGTACGGTACTAGTTAATCGTGTACTCACACTGTTTCTTTAAACAAAATCACTATTAAAAAACAAGTCACCACGGTGTTCTAATTATATTTACTTTTTTCTCTGAGTAAAGTTGGAAACCAACTAATCTGGTGCAGTCGGGGATTAACCAAATCCAAAGATTGGTTAAACAATGGAAATTGAAATAAAGCGAAAACATCAAAAGTATTATAACGTGATGGTGATCGTACATAGTCAAAAATTTGCGCTAACAGTCCAGAAGTTTGGGTTGGCGTTCGATATTAACACGTGAAAGTGAACATATATTAAATCAAAATTTTTTTGCTACCACAGCATAAGATTGATTTGGCGTTTGACATAGAAAGTAGAAAGCAGTAAAATGTGTGCTCAAGGCTTTGTATGTAGCCAAGTTTTGCTGCAGATTTACTAAAGAAACTGCAGTAATCAGGGAGTTGAATGGTTACAGAGGAAATATTATCTCTTCGTCCTAAAGAAAGGTTGATTAGTTGTTGCCCATGCCCAGTGAGAATCAAGCAATGAGCAGCTATATTTTCAAGTGGATTGTGATGAAGGAAATTCAAGGACCAGCTCTGCAAGCAGTCACAACCTTAGCAGTCAATTCAGACGTGGGATCTATGGAAGGCGAAACTTATTTTCGTATTTTTCTACAAATATTTTGCCTTTTCATGCGTAATGCTTGGAAAAACTTTTTAAAAAAATCTATAGTAGCCCGCTATGCCCAAGAAGATTTAATTTGCCTGGTTGTCTGAGAAAGTTTAAGTCTTGAATATATTAGATTTTGTTCATATTGGGTTTTATGCGTTCAGTTACTAACATTGGGTTTTATACCTTCAGTTGCTAGAATGTGAAAAAGATACCCTGGAGGCATTTGTCTCTTTGTATCTGTGAGTTATGCTCCTTCAACTAACCAAAATGCTTTTGAACACTTTTCATGTGTTCTTCTTTTGCCGTGACCCTAAAAATAATGAGAAGCTCTCCACGACTTTTCGCAAATGACTGACATCCTTGGAGTTTTTTATTTATGCACAGAAACTTCTCTTAGAGGTGCGTTTAGACTTTCTGATGGAACATTTGAGCTCCTTCAGTTTGGGTTTATAGGAAGACCAGTCATTAGATTCTTTAACCCGGTTAAAGGATTTTCTACATTCCTTTCGCAGCTGCGCAATGTCACTGTTCTACCATGGAGGCTTATACGTCCCCCTAGGCTTTGTTGGATATACCTTGCTGCTTCATTGAATACAAATGCAAGGACCACAATGGCTTCCTCAAGACCGCATATGTCGTCAATCTTTCGAGTTCCACCTTCAAGCACAGACTCGAATACTGATTGGTATTTGATCCAATCCATCCCTGTTTTTTAATGAAGGTTGAATTTGTCGCAGTGTCAAAAGCCACATCGAACATTATATAAATGGTCGAAGAGCGAGCACTCTTGTGATACATGCCATCCCTTGATAGCCTAGCACAAGTGCTCGTTCGTTAAAGTGATGTCCAAAACCTCTCTCTTACCGTAATGAAAGTTGGATCCTTAACTGTGTAATCTAGGGCTAAATCATGCGTTCAAGTAGATTTAAAAAGTGACTCACACCCTATATTCGTGTTGGTGCTGCCCCAGATGTGATAATGGGCATTGGCGTGTGTTTCGATTACTAATAGGATGTCCGGCTTCTATGGCAACCTTCAGCAGGCTGATTAGAGGTGGCAGAACATCCTGTGCCATAAAGCAGGAGACTGGCCAAAGGCGTTTGTACTGCCTTTTCGTTGCTATGGCAACGGTTTCCTAGTTACTAAAAGTAGCCAACGATACGACAGCTTCGCGGAGGGCCAGGATTTGCCTCCAGTATGTTTCTGTATACCCGAAGAAGAGCGAATTCCACCTTCTTCCAGTTTGTCAGTAAGATGATTTCGTCGCTGCTACTCCTATCGATGACAGCCCATACCAGGCTGTTCTTGGCATCTAGTCTAAAACTTCTGCCCTTAACAGGATTGAACGTGACCAATCTTGGTTTTTTGGGGACAGACCATTGGGCACTCGGCTGATTCGGGTCTGCCTCATTAGACCTTCATCTCTTGTGAGTTGCTACTTGCTCTGGAACAGAGGCTCTGTGAGCCTCTACTGTTGTGGTTGCTCGATGTTGCCTTATAAGGATATGTCCTCTGAGCCTGGCCAAGAATCACTCAGGAGTAGGAACTCAACTGAGCCTACACGGTTAGACTAGTGTTGATGCAGTTTGAACGTACTGCGAGCCCTGCCAGGAATTTATTGGGACAGAGGCAGCAGTGGCTTTAGCCTGAAAGCCATTTCCACAAGATGTCACTCTTGCATACTCAGGTGACAGAATACCACAGCTGCCAGCCCAAAGCATCAAGTATAGTCGTTAAGACGAGAGAGTTGTGCGGGGACATACCAAGTCTTGATGTACCATTTCGCGTTATCCCGGATGCACGAGGAAGAGACGACCTACCCTACACCTGCAATACTTGTAATTGTAAAATTGTAACAATTGCAATTATTGGCATTGCAAATATCTTTGGAAGCAATAATTACAAATAGTTTGCAAAATAGCAAAATAAAGTAGCTCCCACATCAATTTCAAATATGGTCGTCTCCGAATAAGATCCAAGATGGTAGCCAAGAAACATCGTTTCTTTGTGCACAGAACTTTCTTCCGAAATTTCTTCAGTCATAAGGTAGACATTCTCTGAAATCACTATATCTCCCGCACCAAATATAGTATTTGCATCACTTAGATGTCAATCGACGCGTCTTAAAATTTTCAAGATGTTCTAAAAAATCGTTGAAGCCGTTTTATAATATAAAAACAATTGCAAAATTTTAGGGTTTTTTCATAAAAAACAAATTCTTAACCTGACTTGCACAACACAGTAGTAACTGTTTATAAAATTTATATTTTTTTTTAATTTTTGAAGAGAAACCAGCAAAATCTTCTCCCATGATTCCAAAAAAATTAAATCAATAATAATAAATAATTCAAAGTCATCATGTAAAAAAAGTTCATACGAATGATACTACCTGATTACTCTTATTCTGAAGATATTGTTGCTGAATCAATCAGTTTATTAATATTTGCATAATTTGAGCAGATTATTTATAAATTTTACAGTAGCGTGTTTTAATTTTAATAAAAAAAACTGCATACATTTTGGAAACTTAAAAAAATTGAATTTGCATTTGTTGTAATGAACACTTTGAATGGTGAAATGTTTTGTAGTTAATAATTTGTAAGATCATATGCTTTTAAAATATTTCATCAAATAAAAAATTGCAGTTTTTACGAGTTTTGTTCTTTAGTGTTTGTAAGATTTCAATTACTTCCTCCATCATCATTCGAATGCTTTCTAGTTTTAATATGCAATTAAACCGATTATTGACTGCACATTCAATGTTTTCCAAGACCAACTGAAAATAAGAAATAAATATTAGTTTGATTGTTGTAAAATCGTGAAAAAAAACAAACACAATGACACGTGATTCGATTTTTAAAAAAATCGTTGGAGCCCATTTTTAATTTTTTGAAAAAAGTGCCAAAAATTGGGTTTTTTCCCAAAAACATCAAATTTTTAACCTGATTTACAAGACGCAGTAATCAATGTTTATATAATTTATATACTCCAAACAGTTTTTGTAACAAACCCACCAAATTTTTTTCATGATTACAAAAAAATTAAATCAAAAATAAAAAATCATTAAAAGTCATCATGACCTTCATGGTCATTTATGTCATTCATTATATCTCGAGAACCAAATATAATCTTTGCATCATTAAGAAGTCAATCGACGCGAATTAACATTTAAATGATGTTTTTAAATTTAAAAAAATCTTTGAAGCCATTTTTTTAATCTAATAAAAAATATTGAAAATTAGTTCTTTTTTCATAAAAAAATTAATTAAAAATTAATAAAATTAACATCGTAATAATAAATGTTTATAAAATTTATAAGCTTTTATCAAAATCTGTAGAGAGACCAGCAAAACCTTTTCTCATGATTTCAAAACAAATTGAATTTAAAATAAAAAATAACATTCAAAGTCACCATGAAAAAAGGGTTCATACGAATTTGTACACCTTAAATCTCTTATTCTAAAGACATTGTTGTAAAGTCAATCAAAGTTTATTATTATTTGCATAATTTTCGGAGATTTTAATAGTCTTCACAGAACCTTGTTTTAACTTAACTTAATGAACTTAATGAAAAAACTGCTTAAATTTTGAAAACCAATACAAATCAAATCAAATTTGCAATTGTGGTAAACAACGTTTTGAATGGTAAAATGTTTTGTAGTCAACACTTTTTAAGATCATATGCTTTGAAAAGCTTTCATCAAATAAAAAATTGTAGTTCTTAGGAGTTTTCTTCTTTGGTATTCGTAAGATTTCAATTACTTCCTTCATCATTTGTAATACATATATTTTATTTTTTACATGCAATTTACCCTGTTTTTGACTGCGTTATCAAAGTTTCTCAAAACCAACAGAAAATAAGAAATAATTATTAGTTTCATTGATGTTAAATCGTGAAAAAATACAATTTCAGTGATTATGCCGAAGTGATGGCAATTTTGACCGCAACTATTCAAAATGGCCATCACGCGACAAAATTTCTTTAGTGAGCGTAATAACAAAAACTCCATTCATTTTCGCTTGCGCTCTTTTTTCCTTCAAGCATCGATACGAAAATAACAAATAACGTAGAAAAGGCTTTGTAACCTGTCCCCCCTCCAATTGATCCCCGTGAATACTCAATCAAACCAATCCACCAAAATCCTTACGTAATCAGTTGACGCTCGCGTAGATGTTATGATTAATATTAAGTCATTCCAATAACTTTTATGAGAGGTACATTTTTATTATTAAAAGTAGTATTATTTCCATAATTATTATTGTGTTTAATATTTTTAACATCTTTTTAGATATTACTGGGAAGTTGACCGTGTGGACTTCATGGGTCGCACCTCACGGCTTGTTTGGATTTGTCTTCATATATAAAAAGCAAGCCTAAACAATGTAAAGTTAGAATTTCAAGAAAGAATTAGTGTCAATGAAATAGATGATAATTTTACCATTATTTTTTTGTAAATAGACAAGGCTAATTAGCACTATGTCATTAAAACGCCTCCAGACGGCACTATATTATACTTTTATAAATTATATAATATGGCCGATAGCCAAATGATCTGGTCTTTCAAATCCATTTATGGAGCGAACGGATTTAATTTTACTGATATCTGCTCCCAAAATCGATCGCAACAATGAGCGAGAATAATATGCAGGCCAGAACTCAACTCTCTATTAAAAAGACATTCTCTACGTGGCCATGTATGCCACACTCGAAAATGATTCGTTCGCACAAAATTCAGCACTACCGTGATCTTTGGTGCCAAGTTACACTCCAAGTTAACAACAACAAAAACAAACCGATTATCATACAAACTCGACACGTCTTCACATTTTCCGTCATTTGGAAGCAAACCGAAAATCAATTCATTTGCCTCCAGACAAGCGATGTTTTCTTGAGAAACAGCACGAATGTTTCTCTTACTTGACATATTGCAAGGATATTTATCGAAATATTTCCAAACTTTATCAACTCGTCGTATCAAATGGTGTCAACATGAAAACTGAAACACACAAGTAGGGAATTTCTACATAAATACAAACAACAAGAAAGGTTTGGAACAGGTAATTTTTAATTTAAAGCCATGTTATGAAGGCACTTGATGAAAATAATAGAAGAAATTATCATGAAGCAAAACAACTTTCAATGTTATTACGGTCACTCATGACCGTAGCCGATTCTGGCTTTGGTTCGGGCAATCCGACTCGCGAAAAATGGCGTAAAAAAGATTGTCTGATTTAGTGATAGGTAAGCCGTATATAAAAAATGAGTTTGTATGAGAAACTCATTTACTTTTTTGAGTTGGGACAATGAACCAACTCTAATGAGGTGTTACGTTATTGGGACGAAAATACTGTGACAATTTTTAACATCCTAACACCTGCTTCGACATATGTATGTATGTATGTATGTATGTATGTATGTATGTATGTATGTATGTATGTATGTATGTATGTATGTATGTATGTATGTATGTATGTATGTATGTATGTATGTATGTATGTATGTATGTATGTATGTATGTATGTATGTATGTACGTATGTACGTATGTATGTATGTATGTATGTATGTATGTATGTATGTATGTATGTATGTATGTATGTATGTATGTATGTATGTATGTGAGTTGTAAATATTTTTCCTTCATACGGCAGTTAGACAAGAATGATGAAGTTATTCGTATTGCATTTTATAGCATACACTTTACACTGTTGAATTGACATTGCTTTAGATAAGATTATTTTATTCAGGTTTCGGGGTTAAAAAGGCATACATGTGATTGCTTTTAAAATGATTCGATTTATTGAACAAAAATATAAAAATCCATACAACTTATATTGTCTCGTAGAAATGAATTTTGAAACTTTAAAATTAGAAATAATGTAAATGTCAACCTGTCAACCTATTCCTTCTCTCACATATCAGCTGACCAGATTTCGAAAAGATGCGCTCGGATGGAACAGATGTTGCGAGAATACACATCCGTCGCTTCACTAAGTTGAAGAGTAAAGTAAAAGAGTCTTTATTGTCATGCCACCACTTCAAAGGGTTTTGGCTTCTTTGAAGAAGCGGCTGCTCGCAATACTTTTCGACCTCGATCATACCAGCCTTAGAAGGGGTACTGTTTTGCACAATATCGCTCACTTTTCTATCGAAATCATCCCATATTCGTCGCGTTCTTTTCGGGGCTGGCGATTGCTCTGTAGGTAATTCCACTTCGATTGGATTATTTATAAATAAATTAGAAGAAGGAATTTTGGCTATTTCCTCTTTGATATTTTCGGAAGCTTTTGAGAATGAATATTTTTCACTAAATCCGTGCTCCTTAAAACGAGGGTTCAGCAAAGTACATTCCGCAAATACCATATTGTCTTCAATGCTAACAAATCTTGTAGACATTTCTTCAAGAATTACCTCAACCATTTTCTTTACGGAGGACGGCAGACAGTCTTTTGATAAGTTTTTATAACATTCTTTTTTAAGTGCATTGATGATTAAGATTACCTCCGATATCGTAACATTTTTTTCAGAGCTGATTTCATCCGTAACTTCTTTAAAAATTGACAATATTTCGCACGCGTGGGTAACTATTTCTATATCATCAGGATTTAAATTTTTTATATCTGGATAGTCGATTGTAAGGGTGGACATTAAACTCCGTTTGTTTTGCAAAACTATTTCAAACATTTGAAATGTTGAGTTCCAGCGGGTCGGAACATCTTGCTACAATTTTAAATCTTTTTTCCCCAGCTTTTTCTGCATTTCCTTTAGCCTTTGTGAAGCAAGTGGGCTTCGTTTAAAATGCTCAACAATGGATTTTACTTTTATTTGCGTTGGTTTGATTGATTTCAACGCAGTTTGAACTTCCAAATTTAGTGTGTGGGCAAAGCATGGTATCTGTTGCCATTTTAATAACTTTATTGCTGCCTTGATATTACTTGCATTTTCGCTTGTTACTGCAATTACCTTTTGTGTTATATTCCAATTGTCACACATTGCTTTTATTAAATTCTCGGCCGTATGACGATCCGAATATTCTTGGCACTCTAACATAAAAGATTGAAGCTCAGTATTTTTATTCAAAAAGTGAGCGGTAAGGGAAATATAATTTTCGTTGGGCTTTGATGTCTACCCATCAGTATTCAAAGCTATAAATTCAGTCTCATTCAACACTGTTTGCATTTTTTCTTTTACAATATTATAGTAAATATCTAAAAGAACGTTGGACAAAGTTTTTCTGGTCGGCAGTTGATAATAAGGATTCATCTCTTTCAAAAAACTTTTGAAAGCTTGGCTTTCTACTAAATTAAAGGAAAGATAGTTTTTAGATACCAGCTCTACTAGATGTTTGTTCAAAATGTCATTTTTTGGCAGAAATTGGTTTGAAATAATTTGTCATTTTCATGCTGCTTAGTTGGCTGGTTGTAAGCTGCATGCTTTTGGAGAATATGGATGGTATTGCAGAGTCCATCTCGGTTCCCGCATTATCACCATCGTTACTCATAACATAGCTTGTGTTAGCATTAAAATTTTCGTGGTTTTTCGTGATATTGCTATCGAAAACTAGGGGATGCTTTGTTTTCGTGCGACGAATGAGGTTATATGGACCATCACCACTATAGGAAAGCACTTTAGCACAAAAATTACATTTGGCTTTATTATTTTTTGAATCTGAAAAATAAAGCCAAGCTTTTGATGTTCGTTGGTCAGTCATTCTGTCGGAAGAATGAAAATATTGGTACATTTAACACGCAAAACCACGAAAAAATATACGTTCAAATTTAATAATTTAATAGATATAAGCTTCTAATTAGAAAGTATACATTTGTATTAAAACCCAACGGATCAAAAATTCAAATGTATGTATTAAATATTTACCAGAGAAACTCATTTTTTACCGCAATTTACAACAATATTGAACTCACCTCTAGAACTTCAATGCAATAACAATATTCACAAGTGAACCGCTAAGCAAACATTTGCAGAATGAATGCGCTATCATATCGGTCGCGCAGTGAGTCAGCTCTTAGATTCATCAAATCGCCTTGCATTTGCTATTTGTGGGCACGCTTCACCTCATATATTCATGATATCTGCGCCTGCGGCATTGTGTTATCACCTCTTTTAGGACTCGTGCCATGTCATTCATTCATACGTCCAAATTTCATTTTTTGTTGGTTTCGGACGTTCGACTAAGGTGTTACAAGCTTTTATTTTGAGGTGATGGGACAATTTCTGAATTTGAATGGGACATTTGAGGTGCCTCATACATGAGTTACCCAACACTAGTCTGATTGTCTGTTACCCATTTCTACATCATGACTGCTCGTCCACAAATCCGGAAACGTAAACTACGACTTCCAATCAAAATTCACGTTCGTCAAAGTAAAGTACGTTTCAGTAACAGCAACAAAAAAGTGACAAACTCAGAAGAACAAAAAGCCCCGCTCCACCGACTTCAATCAATTATATATAAGATCCCCCAAACCTAATCACTGACTCGATCTGCTTTCAATCGCTAATTATGGTTCCGTCGGTAGTCACTGCGGCTGTTTTGTGTGTGAGGCAAGTACATTTCGTCACTGGCGATTGAACGTAGTCCAGGCACAGTCGTTGAGTGACTCAAACTAAACACTAAGAAACTTAATTCTACTTATCTAACGTAATTGGCATCTTCACTATTTCACACGCGATAATGTATTGGATTCAATTGAAAATCGTCTCACATTGTGTATTGCACATCGTCTCTTGATTTGCCGGTATTCAAATATTCCGGAGCAAACACTACTTAGAAAATAAAGTAACGATCATAGAATTATAAAGAGAAACAAACAGCACAACCTAAAGAGAAGTTTTCAAACTTGAAACAAATGGTTTGTAAAAAAAATTTACTGAGAGTTAATTCAATTACACGAAAAATTTCAGCTGAAACATTTGCGAGAATGATTGTAGTTTGTTTCCTTATTTTGTATTGGATAAAGTAAAAACTTATATCATAGTTCTTCAGATTATCAACATATATACCTACTCGTAAGTAGCGTATTTTTCCTTGCGTGCTTCTCTTGAAATAATTATACATTGTTTTCTTTTTGATACAAAAATTTGTGGAACACATGAGGAACTGCATTATTATTATAGTGATTTGAAGTAGAAAAGAACAATAGCAGCTTACTCATTTTGAGTAGGCTTTTCTGAGAGAAAGTTGTTTCCTTCCAGGTAAAACGCAAATAAGAAAATTTCGGGCTCTATAATGACGCTTGATCATACGTCGATCGGTAGACGAAAATAGTGCCAATTTAAAACCAATGTTTTTAATGTTTCGATTTAAAATTCTTGATTGTCTGATTTATGTTTTTTATTTTATTGGAATTCGAGACACGATTTGAAGATTATTTTATTTCCATTTGCTTCCACTTAAAACAAATAAAAATGGATTATTTGTCTTTTAGCTTTTTCTGAACTTTTTCACTTATTTTTTGAACCTTGAATTCCATTTATTATAGTGGGCAACATGTAATTGCAATTTTAATGCACCCCTTTTATTTTGTTTTATAAATATGAAAGTTGGTATGACTTGTCTTATCTGTAAGCTTCCAGAATCAACGCGAGTTATATTATTTGTAAATATAAATTACAAAATAATATATTTTACCAAACTTAATTTTATGAATTTAACACTTTATTTAATGGTTTAGGTAAACACTTTACTGACTTCAATAAATCGAACTTGAGAACAGCACAATGACCAAATTACAACTATTGATAGCAGACTATGACTTATGACAACAGACTCCTTTGTGATCTGAATACTAAATGAGAACTGACTTGATCTAGATGATCAGTACGTATTTATATAGTTGAAGACAAAGAACCCAAAATTGCTTAATTGCAATTTTGTCTGTGGGATGCAGCTGTGAATCATAATGAAGCTATGATATCCAATGAAGTTATGATATTCAATGAAGTTATGATATTCAATAGGATTAGAAATCATAATGAAGTGATGATATTCAATGGAGTTATGATATTCAATTAAGTTATGATATTCAATGAAGTTATGATAACGACTGATGTTGATTTTAGCAAACGGATGTTTCGAAGAAAAGTAAGCTGTTTGCTTGTTTATCTATTGTTCCTCGCGTTCTATTCTTTCCGTGTTTTGTTACCAGAGAATCAAAGTCTTAATTTTTCTAACTGAGACATTACTTGATCTTCTTTAGTTACTACTCAGCAGTTTTATTGTTTGTGAGAATCGTACATCATATTCTAGAATATTTATCCTGAATTTTGTTATCTTAATATTAATATTTGATTAATCTTCTTGAATCTGTACAACGTACGTTTGTCCGCTTTCTTCCTTAAATTTAAAACCTCTTATATTCCTTGTTATGAACGCCTTTCGTTTCTAGTTTCGTTGCAGTAAAAATAAGTTCTCTCACCTAACAGATATTTTTCTTTGGTACTTGCTGGTATTGAACTCTTTTTTTATTTCCTCTTTACTCCATATACTTAAAACATACGATAGGCATCAGCTTCGGCGTTTTCCTCTCCAATATGGAACATTCAAACGTTATTCTGCAAATGCTTTAGTCTATCAATGATATTTTCTTCTATATAACTGAGTTTTCATGTGTCTTCTTAGTGAATTTTTTTTATTTGTTGTGACACATTTTTTAATTGAAGTTCTTTCCTTTAAATCTGCTTCAATAAAGGAAATTGTTTCTTAAATATGCACCAATAGGTGCAATTATTGAAGTCGCTTATTTTGACCTATTTCATGAAAATTCAAAGAAAAAAACACATAACGTTGTTTCTTGAGATGCCGATGATTTATTATCTTGGCATTTTGCAATTTTCATTGTTGTTGTGTATGAGAAATATCTTCCGATAATAATACATCAAACAATTTGCAACCTTTCGATGACAAATTGTTAAACAAATCAAATGTCATAACGGATGATAAATCAAGGGATTTGATTCGCCCATCGATAGAGCTGACACAAATGCCAAAGAAGATAAATCATATAAAAGCATAAACAGTTCGATAAATGCGTGAATCAATAAAAGATAAACAAATCAATGTCAGGTAAAATAAGATGACATATTAAAATAACAATATCCATAGTTGACAAGTTTCTAAATTAAAATTTAATGTGGTACTCGTTTTCAGAACTTGAAAAAAAAAACAGATTTAAAATTGGCTATCAAATAAAAGGAATTATTTCTGAATAAAGTAAAAAAATGTCATTCATTTGAATACATATAACTGAAGTAATTAATTCTGAAAAAGGTATTGTTTCATTTGAATACATATAACTAGCGCAGCCGAAAAAAAGTCATGTATCTGTACGTAAAGCAGATGCGATGAACTCGGTATTCGCGACTATAACTCTGATTTAGAAAAGTAACGTGAACAAATTAATTATTCGCGATTATAAAACCGACTTAAGGAATTAAAGTGAGTATAACCAATTATTCGCGATTGTCTTACCCCTCAAAGGAAAAAGTGAATAAAACAATAACAATATTAATGAAAATAAATAATATAAATACTCTGGGTATCATCAGAGTTTTAAATAATGAAATAATATCCAGATTAGTGTAACACAAAAATCCAATAAAAATAACAAATATGGTAACTTCTTCTGCAACCACCGCACTGAAACCTTCGCAATTAGCGGATGTATTATCGAAATCATCTTCAACACATCCTACAAAATCATTGGAAATCTACCCTTCCAAATTTGTAACACGGATGCCGAATTTTGACGAAACAACGGAAGACATTCTTAGACAACACGAAGATCCTGATGGCAAGTCTACACGGCTTTGATCAAATGGCCTATCTCACCATAATACAAATTTTAAAATCAAAGTCCGCGGGTATGACAAAAATTATTGTCATTATTAATAATAACGCCAATACATGGTCAGAATTACGACAAGTGCTAATATCTAATTTTAGCGATAAAAAATTCCCTTCAATTATTAGACAATCTCAGATCATGTGAGTTCAGAAATAATGTATTAGAATATTTTAACCGAATCCAAAATAATTTGCATCGGTTAAACATGAAAGCCGAATAAGAAGGCAAAAGTGATGAAATAGTTGGTACCAAACGTATAGCGCTTAAAGTGTTTAAAAATAAAGGGAGAACCAGTGAGAAGTGCTCTGTTTAGCAGAAATCCTCAAAGTTTAGGGGAAGCAATTCAAATTTTAACCAAAGGTAATTACTTGAATTACCAAATTCGAAATTACAAACCCAATAAAAACCCAAGTTTTCATAAAACTAAGCCCCATAATGGTGCTTTTCCAGAAAAAAATAATTATACCAAACAATTTAATTCGCCTCAGAACACATTGTTCCCAACACCAAACATCGATTTGGCCATAAATATTTTCAAAACAATCGCAATTCTTTACAATCTTGCATTAGACGGTTCGGTCAGCCTCAACGAATGGATGTTGATAGCTCGCATCAATTTGTCCAAACCAATGTAAATTTTTCGGAACGTGCATCGGAAGCAAATCAAAACTACCATATATCAGAATAGACTCATATGGGTTACCCCTATGATTTCGTATAGATACTGGTGCATATCTTAGCATCATTCGTCCTTGTCTGTGTAGTCCAAAATTACGAATTTCTATTCCCAACTCTAAAATTTATACACTAAATTCTGAACTAAAATATAATTATATGGTTAAAATCGAACTCTTTCAAGAATTTCCAGAACTCCCAAATAAAAACTTTCACTTCATTGAAACAAAATTTAGTGAAAAGTTTGATGGTTTGCTTGAAAATGATATATTATCTGATTATAACACCAAAATCGATGTTCTTAATAAAATAATCGTTCTAAATGGTAAAGTAAGTCTAAATTTCCTGAAAGAAGATCAAAAAACTGTTGCGTACCTATCATAATTATCTTCGCGCCTTTTCTGCACGAAATAACTAACTCTGAGAAATACCTACCTGGCAATGATTAGCTGAAAGCCCAAAGCTTGCCAAGTTCCAAACCAAGCTGTTCAAACGCGTCGTCTCGCTCCAACCCTCGGATCTTTCTCGAGTTTTCGCAAATACGAGTGATCGATCATGCCACGCTACGCGAAAAGTAGCTTTTCGAATGTTCGACGTGCCGAAAATGGTGAGTGAGTATGAAGGAGAGTTGCGATTCGACTGTCGGCCTCGGTGGACGGTAGTGTAGTTTGTTGCCGTTTTCACTGCGTTGACCGTATTCCTATCGTGGCGATAACTACTGAAAACTGAAAAGGTGCAGTTCCAGGAGAAGTTGAAACCCGTCGTGAGGTTCTGTCGTCGTGTTCGAGACCAGGCAGAATTCTTGATCGTGTAGTTGGGATCCTGCCCAAGCAAGCGGACTTGTGAATCGAGCGATATTCATTTAGTGAAGCGCCCCAGGGAGCCCACCCCATCGGACTGAGCGCCTTGGAGGAGGCCTGGTCGAATCGCCGTGCGGTTGGTTGGGAAAAGGATTCATCGTATGGACGACGAACATTAACAGCGAAATTTCCACAATTTCAAGCGATGAAAACGATTGTCACGCATGCCACGAGGTCAAATGAAATAGTTGCGAACTAGCAGGTATTTGAATAAAACGCGCGAAAAGTATCATCAATGGATGCGCAGGCGAAATTTCATCTATCCCGAATATAAAAGTGAAAAAAAAACAGAATGAAAACGATTTATTAGAATTGATAAAAATGAAAATGTTGAGACTTGCCTAAATAATTAATTATAATAAAAATAAAATAATGGAATAGGAAATAAAACAAGTGATGTGATTTTTTTTTCATTGGTGACGCGTGTGACGATGGGTTCCGGTGTTTCTCTCCTCTTCTTTTCTAAAGCCCACGACTCGGTGCCCAAAGTTTGGGACCTTTCCCATATTCTTCTCCTTCGTGTCTATTTTACGGCAGTATATCTGCAAATTCTTTCGTGTTTCAAGTTTTTCTTCGTAAATTCGAAAATCGTGTTGTGACGTGTTAGCCGCGTGGTAGTTTGAGTCAAGTAAGCTTTTGTGGAAATTGTTGTCGCTTCATCCGTTTTGATTCCGTCGCTAACGATTCTCGAAATTAGCGAAACCAACTTTCTACTTGAATTAGTAAATATTGCTAAAAACTGGTAGTGTCGCGCAAATTGTTCGATTCATGGGTTACACATGTACTTCGCAATTTGAGTGTTCGACATCCGGTCCCAGTACAAAAAATATATAAACGTAAAATCTGAAAATTACCCGTTCCTACATCGCTGTTTTTTGTAAAAAAAAATCATACACTTTAATATCATAAATAAATAAAAACTAAAGTCGAAAACAAAACAAAAACAAAAAGGAAGTACAATTTCTGAAAAAATAAAATATATATTCCATTTAACCAGTTCTAGTAAGGTTTTATGTCTGTACAAACCTGTTAAGGTAACAATTAAGTAAAAATCAATTTTAATTTTTATAACTTCTTATGTACAATATCTATGTAAAATCTATGTAAAACCTATGTTAAACCTGTGTAAAAATTCATGTACCATTCATGTAAAAAAATTTTAAATCGTGCACCCACACTCACACACACAAATCGGTGCCGGTTTCTTGTATTTAATATATCGTTTCTTGAATATCTATCGTTGGCGTAGTGATAACGCAGGTTGATCACTTCAGGTAGTATAAGCTTTTGGGGCGTTTCGCTTATTGGCGAGTAATCAGTATCGCCATATTAGTTTTGTATCAAAATATCGTCGCGTGTAAGTGTAATTTCGTCGAATTCAACTTCTTTTACGGAAATATTTAATATCTATCGTACTGTATACCGTTTCGCATATAATTCTAATATAGTATATCGGTCCTCGTATTAACGTTATTTTTATTAAAAAAATATTATTCATTAACAACATGGACGTTCCTATGGCATTTTGGCCTAATAAGGCGCCTACACCTAATATGTCTAGCACTCGGTCTAAAAGTAGCCATTCGTTGGAGTTGGGGCGAGACAGCGCCATCCAATCAAATCCCTATAATAAGAACTCATCCGATCCTATTCAAGTAGCTAAGGCAGGAGGTAGTTCCCAAGTAAATACTTCCATGTGCATTCCAATAGAGTCTGATTTCAGTCAAGGGCCATTATTCGTGCCCAACCCTAATTTTACACTTCCTGTTGAGGGAATTGACCCTTCTAGGTCCTCATACTCTGTGGTGTCACCTTCAAATGTTCCTCCAAGCTGCGGGAGAGAGCATTCCAACTCTTCGTTTCGGACACATGTCCCGATCTTCCGATGGGGTATCTGCTTTGACGGATCCACCTCAGGTCTCAACGCAGAGACATTCCTTTTTCAAGTGGAAACACTTTCAAAAACCTCTCAAGTACCATATCCCGAGCTAATTGTAAATTTTCATTTATTGGTTCGTGGACCCGCTTCCGTGTTGTATTGGAAATACCTACAATTAAAACCCAATTCATCTGATTGGTTAAGTTTTAAAAACGCATTTTTGGGCAGGTATGGTTCTATCACTTCTGATGTAGACATCCGTAGAGGTATTGACGCTCGGATTCAACGTATCAACGAACCCTTCATCGAATTTTTCGATGACATTTAAATTATTTCTCTCCAATCAAATAATATACTCCCGCATATTGATTTGCAAGTAATCTTGTACCGTAACATGCATCCGCGTCTCAGCGACCATCTGGCTGGTCGACATTTTGGAACCATTCAGGAATTGGTTCAATGCTGTATCTCAGTTGAGTCAGTTTGGAATCGCAACAGTCCAATCCGAAAACCCGCACCCATATTACGACGTTCCATCCACGAAATTAGCCACAATACCCAATCCATTGGCCCTGAGTCCAATGAACCGATAGTGTCATCCGCCAATTGGAACCCGTTTCGTAGATCTGACAACTCTTCCTTTCAACGTCCAGTCGCTACTTCCAATAACCATAGTGTCTGTTGGTGTTGTTGTGACATTGGACATGTTTTCTCAAACTGCCCAGAAGCCGCGAAACAAGCCTTTTGTTTTGGTTGTGGATATGAGGGAGTCCTCAAACGAAATTGTCCTAAATGTTCTTGGTCGGAAAACATCCAGAGGAGTGTGTCATTCGCGGGGAACCGGCCCACTCCTGGAAATCACAAGGCTGGACATCCAAAGCGTGGCGGCCGATCAACGACAACCTTTCCAGGCAAGTCGGATCGACATCAACGTCGAAAAATAGCTGTACTATTTCTTCTCCCGTGTTTACGAGAGAACTTAGTACCCAAATTGAATTCGTTCCTCAAGTTGATCATGTTACAATCATGGGCTTAAACCAAAAGTCCGAATCAATAACTTCACCCAATAAAACTTCTGTTTTTCGTCGTACACCTAATAATCGTTTTTTTCCTAATATTCAACTTCGTAGACGTAAACGTGCAGGCTTGTACTTCTATAGAATCCGACAACTGCGTAAAGCAGCTATTTATTCTGTGTACACATATCAATCTTATATCGATTCTCGTCCATTTCGAAACATCCTTCTTAATGGTCATGAACTAAGCGGTCTGCTTGAAAGCGGAGCCAGCGTTAGTGTATTAGGTCAGGGGGCTCTAGAGCTTATATCTTCATTAAATCTTTATTTACATACTACCAAACTTCATACCAGTACTGCATCCGGTCAACGAGTATTTGTATTGGGATACTTTGATACTAACATCACTTTTGGTTGCTTGACTAAACCACTTCGATTTTCGAAAGTACCTTCATGGAAACATCGTGTTTATTTGGGGATTGATTTTTGAAATAAATTCAACATAGTACCGTTTCAAATACCCTCCATTTTGAAAATTTCATCTATCTCTAATCCAGAGGTCAATTCATTTCATCAGTTTACTACCGATCAACAAGCTCGACTACAAATAGCTATACAAACTTTTCCCTCCTGCAACCAACAAGGGTTGGGACAAACTTCCTTATTGTCATACGTTATCGATACCGGATCCGCAAAACCCATCAAACAGCGCCACTACTCTGTTTCTCCGGTGATTCAGGATCAGCTTTATCTGGAACTGGATCGCATGCTCTGTTTTGGGAGTTATCGAAGAGAGTCAGAGTTCTTGGAGATTTCCTTTTACGTTAGTTCGAGAATTGACCACAAACCGGTTGTGTCTAAGCGCTCGCCGCTTAAACGAAGTGACAATCAAGGATGCTTACCCTCTTCCGCTAATTGACGGACTTTTATCGCGTTTACAATCCACTAAGTTTATTACTAGTTTGGATGTGAAGGATGCCTTTTGACAAATTCCTTTATCTGTTGATTCACGTAAAAAACCGCTTTCACTGTTCCCGGTAGACCTTTGTATCAGTTTAAAGTCATGTCTTTTGGTTTGTGTAATGCACCACAAACGATGTGTGGTCTTATGCACAAAGTTATTCCTCACAAGTTCCAGGATAAAAATTGTGTGTATCTTGGCGATCTACTTATTACTAGTGGCACGTTCGATGAGCATCTCGATCTATTAGGCCAAGTAGGTAACTTTCTCACAGCCGCTGGTCTCACTATCAATGTGCAGAAAAGCAAATTCCTTCAACGTGAGATAAAATACCTCGGATATATTGTGAGTGACGGAATTCTAAAAACGGATGCCACTAAAATTTCAAGTAGGAAGTTCATCGTTTTATGGGAATGGCCGGATGGTATCGGCGCTTAATTTTTCGATTCGCTATCATAACCGCTCCTTTAACGGACCTACTGAAAGGCAAACATTCCTTCAAGTGGACTGATGCTACGGAAAACGCTTTCCAACAGATTAAACAAGCGTTAATATCTGCACCCGTTCTGATTAATCCCGATTTTAATCAACATTTTTATATTCAATGCGATGCTAGTACTACCGGAATTGGTAGTTTTCTTTTTCAAAAGGATACCGACGGTATAGAACACCCCATTGCTTCCATATCGTGCAAGCTCAATGCCGCTCGGCGTAATTACACTATAACTGAGCTTGAATGTCTCGCCGCGGTACAGAGCGTAAAAAAATTTCGCGCTTACATTGAAGGTCTGCCTTTTACTATAATTACGGACCACGCCAGTCCAAAATGGCTGATGAACCAACAGGATTTGTCTGGTTTGGCTCGTTGGAGTCTGAAACTACAAGGTTTTGATTTTCAAATCAAACACTGTAAGGGCTCGGTTAATGTTGTCCCCGACGCGTTATCGCGTGTACATGAAAACGTTTCATCTATCAGTATGTCCCCTCTATCCATCACTAATTTCGACCCGATTCTGCCTGAACACTCGTATCTATCCTCTATTCTCATCGATTCTACTTTTCAGGAAACTTCTTATGTAGATCGTATCGCGATTATTGAGCGAGAACCCGATAAATTTTCCAATTTATGCGTACGAGACGGGAAAATATACATAAATACTGGAGTCCTTTCAAATAATGATGTAAATATTCCCCAAATATATTATGGGTCCCGGATAGTCTGCATGAACGTCTAATTGCACGAACGCATAACCCTCCGTTATCTTCACGTTGTGGGATTGACAAAACAGCAGAAATTCTTCGCCGTTACTATTACTGGCCATATCTTAAGTTGGATGTTATAAAGTATATTCGTCAATGCGCTATTTGCAAACAAACTAAATCCAGTAATCAAACGTTGAGACCTCCGAAATTCGTATTTCTGAACGTCCGTTACAACGGATATTTATCGACTTTTTAGGCCCATATCTTCGGTCTAAATTAGATAATACCCAACTCCTTGTGGTATTAGACCATTATACTAAATTTATATGGCTCAAGGCCATGTTGAAGGCTACTTCAGAAGCAGTCGTTCGGTTCCTCACTGAAAGTATACTCCATACTTCTGGAGCGCCGGAATATCTTCATTCTGACAATGGAGTTCAATTCACTTCAAAAATATTCTCCCAACTCATGACTGATTACAGTGTTACCCATGTGTTTTCTCCACGGTATTCCCCTCAATCCAACGCGTCTGAGCGCACTAACCAATCAATTTTGTCTGCCATTCGATCATACATTGGGAATGATCATCGCAATTGGGATGGACTTTTGGAGGAATTTTGTGCCGCTTTGCGTAATGTTGTGCACGAATCTACCGGTTGTTCACCACATTTCTTCATGTTCGGTTTCCAAACCATTCAAAATGGTTCTGATTATTCCTTGCTTAGGAAATAATCTTTTCTTTCAGACGGACAAATAAGTATTACGGTACGTAATGATAAATTACGTGCAATCCAGAATACAGTAGCCCATAGGATTCAGAAAGCTTACCAAAGAGGTAAGCGTCGATACGACTTGCGTAGCCGACCTCGCGTTTTTGCTAACGGCCAAACGATTTACGTTCGTAGCCATATTCTTAGTAAGGCCACTGAAGCTTGTGCCTGGAGTTATAGTTCGCCCGTTAGGTCAAGTCGCATACAAAATTCGAGACCAGTCTGGGAAGTCTATGGGAATATGTCGTGTACGAGACATAAAAACGTAACTAATACTTTTTTTTGTATTTTATCTATTTTAGCCTTTATATCATATCGTATCTTATAGTATCTTATCGTAGGTAGTAATACATACCCCTATCTTCTAATTATCTTTAATAGTTTTAGATTAGTGTTATTTTGTTTGAGTGATAGGTTGCAGATATAACATTTGGATCATTAGGTAGAGAGTGGTGTGGATGTTGCTCTTTTCATTTTGGTTAGGTTAAAGTATCGGTTTGAAGTTAACGGTCCAATCAGTTTTCCTGGTGGCTTCAACACGTAATGTTTTAGTTGCATCAGTGTGGACGTTAATCCTTCATCTTGTATATAAAAGTAAAGTTAATTATGTATATCTGCAACGCTATTTTCAGTATTTCTTTGGTCCGTATAAAAGTTGGGTTTGGAGTCACAAAATGCTAGAGAATTGACGACCTCTGGGGTCCCTTAACTAGTCCGCCTTGAGCGTTGACGTCTGTATATAATGTAAATATTTTGGTGTAGTATATACTATCACATTATTTTATATTTTGAATAACAGGATTTGTAGTCATAAACAACTAAGGTAGTGACAATCCTTGGGGTCCTTTAATTAGGCTCACAAGAAGTGAGACCATTTTTTTTTATTCTAACCATAGATTCACGATATTCTGAATATTAACCATTTTCATCTATCGGAATCTAGTATATCTCATGTGTTCATCTTCGGTATACAAACGTTTCAGTTGCTAGTCATATTGAACTCAAAATGTTAGGTATGTGTCTTCGTCGTTTAAGTTATAATTTGTTTTCGTTAGCCAATCTGAGACTGGTGTTGGAATCTGTCAGGTTAGACCTGAGGCCCTCCATTGGGGTTTAAATAAAGAGTGGCAACGGTCGATCCTTTTGTTAGTACAGCTCAACCCCAGTGTAACACTCGGACGGACCACCATTTGGTTTTTCAGTGTAGTGTAGTGTCCCCGATATCTTCTCGTAACGTTCTCCCTATCTGTATTTATTAAAAGTCTGTTTTATTAGTCACCTTTCCAACACGCCCGTGTTTCAGTTTGTTTGATAACTCAATAACCCGCAGTCGATAGGTTCCGTTTCTGTTTTAGGCTAGTTTGACTAATTAGTTAGTTTTGAAGGCTTATTTCGGGTAAAACTGTCGGTTGAGTATGATTATCTTAACGTAATACCGTATCGAAGAACTTGCGTGAACATGTATGATGATTTCGACGGTAAAACGTTTTGACTACATCTGCTGTGCTTCACGTAAGAATTCATTTTTTGGTAAACCCTCATGGTTCGTTTGAGGGAGCATGATGATTTCGACGTTTAGACGTTTTGCCTACATCTGCCTAGCTTCCTACGAACTATGAGATCTTCCATTATGTAGAGTTCGTTCATAGCCCGGCTTTATCGTGGAGAGACCCTTCTCAGGGCGGGGTCGTTCCCACGTTTGTTGCGTACCTAACATAATTATCTTCGCGCCTTTTCTGCACGAAATAACTAACTCTGAGAAATACCTACCTGGCAACGATTAGCTGAAAGCCCAAAGCTTGCCAAGTTCCAAACCAAGCTGTTCAAACGCGTCGTCTCGCTCCAACCCTCGGATCTTTCTCGAGTTTTCGCAAATACGAGTGATCGATCATGCCACGCTACGCGAAAAGTAGCTTTTCGAATGTTCGACGTGCCGGAAATGGTGAGTGAGTATGAAGGAGAGTCACGATTCGACTGTCGACCTCGGCGGACGGTAGTGTAGTTTGTTGCCGTTTTCACTGCGTTGACCGTATTCCTATCGTGGCGATAACTACTGAAAACTGAAAAGGTGCAGTTCCAGGAGAAGTTGAAACCCGTCGTGAGGTTCTGTCGTCGTGTTCGAGACCAGGCAGAATTCTTGATCGTGTAGTTGGGATCCTGCCCAAGCAAGCGGACTTGTGAATCGAGCGATATTCATTTAGTGGAGTGCCCCAGGGAGCCCACCCCATCGGACTGAGCACCTTGGAGGAGGCCTGGTCGAATCGCCGTGCGGTTGGTTGGGAAAAGGATTCATCGTATGGACGACGAACATTAACAGCGAAATTTCCACAATTTCAAGCGATGAAAACGATTGTCACGCATGCCACGAGGTCAAATGAAATAGTTGCGAACTAGCAGGTATGTAGTGGACCTACACGTAGCTACACAATCAATCAGCATTTTACTATAAACTAAACCCACAAATAAATAATCAATGAGCAATCGTAGAATATACAAATGCATAATTTACGATCACCTTGTAATGCTCACTTTGCATACTCGTTTTGCATTACACATAATCTACTCACACGAAAGTCCAATTCATGTTGTCACTAAAAATAGACACATGAACGAATGTTTATAATGACCCATCGCGTTCGCACTAGACTAAGCGGCGCCTAGCATTGGCAGGTGTAATGTACACACAAAGTATGAAACCTGAGTAGTCATTACTCATGGACTATTATGAGTGTTGCATATTACTCATGGACTATTATGAGTGTTGCATTTCACTCATGGACTATTATGAGTGTTGCATTTTAAACTGGGTCATATGGAAAAATGCTGATCGATATATTGATTGGTAGAATGAATTTACCATATTCAATTCTTCCAGTTTTAGAGTAGGGATTATGTATTAAGTAGAATAAAATATTAGAGTAGGGATTATATGTTAAGTTGTAAAAAGTGTATAAAAGTAAATTGTAGAAAAGAAAATATAGTCATAGTAAAGCGTACTTTTGACTCGTTTTTATCAACGCATTATTGCCGTAGTTTGGCAAAACGCTCGAGCCGTAACTTGGCTTTAGAAGCGACTCAATTGTAGCGTAACCAGTCGCTAATAGTAAAACTTAATAGAAATATCGGCTAGCTTGGATCTTGAATCCTGCGCCAGACATGTGGCAATTAACTTGCCGGTAGGTACCCCAATTTAACCCTGTTCCCTCACTAAAAGTGCGCTTTTCTTATACAGCGCTAAAACCCGGATCTCCCTTGAAGAATACAAGATCCGGCGTTCGGCGTCCAACACCGAGAAGGCATCTCCTGCGACGAGCTATCGTTTACAGGCCTATCCTTTACATGGCGATCCTGCAACCAACGATCCTGCAACCAACGATGCTGCAACCAACGATCCTGCAACCGACGATCCAGTAAACTTCGAACATCTGAAGGATGATATACCACAGCATACGGAAGACCTTGAAGACGGTGAAATAGCCAACATAGCAACAGATGAAGAGTTCCACAAGGCATTTGAAAGATGTCTTATACGAGCACAAAAAACACCAGCGGCAACCTTACACGAAGAGTATGAGCTTAGCCCAAATCTACGAGCTCCACCATATAAGCCATCATCGCTACCTGGTCCACGTCCAAGGAAAATAGAGGACTTCGTGAAACAAAGTGGAATAGATGAGCCACGTATAAATAAAATAAAACGTCGACAACGTGGAGGACGCAGATACAAATAAAGGCGTGAAAAAGCTATACTCCACAGGCTAATACACATTTCGGCCAAGGAACAAAGGAGGCAATTTACTGGAAATTGTTTAAACACTTTTTTTGTATAAATAATTAAATTGTATCATATATATATATTAACTTCTTTAAACAATGGGAAATAATTGCAGTACTCAGGCTAATATTTTTATAGAATACAAACAAACAATAAGTACAACAATTGTTTTCTTAATAATAATGGCGTGCCTATATCTTTATAATAATAGTCAAAAAAGGTATGCAAGGAAGATAGTAGATAGGAATATCGGATTAGGACGAAATAATGTATAGCTGAAAGTAATTCTAATTGTCATCACAGATGTCGGTGGAGAAGATAAAACAGATATTGTCTGAATTACAAAATAATTTAATAAATTTAAAGAAAACAAAGACCTATACGGTCAAAACTCTTAAAGAGAAATTAGAATACGCAATCGATGCAGAAACAGTAGGTAAAAACCTTTTTAACGACATTAAGGAAGGCAATGAGATAGAACTAAAATCGACATTTTCATCAGTTTGTAGAAACCTAATTACAAGCCTGATACAACGGCTGAACGCTGCAAACATATTAGTAAAAATTGAAGACAATATCATCTACACAGAGATGGCAGAATTTAACATAGAAAGTGCAATCAAGATTATACCCACATTTGATGGGAAGTTCTCTGAACTAGAGACATTTTTAACTATAATCAAATTAATAGAAAAAAAATTATCGGCAGAAGGTAAAATAGAGTTGCTGAATCTAGTTCTACATATTAAACTCAACACAAATGTGAGAACAGCAATAAACATTTCATCAATTACTAGTATCAATAATTTAGAAACAGAGCTACGACTCAGGTACAAAAATAATAAAACAGTACCCCAAATACATACACAGCTCGCAAGCATAACCCAGAAACGCATGCCCATAACGGCATACAAAGACAAAATATTATCTTTAATAAGTGATTTAAACCAATTACAAATTGGCACGTTAGGTGCAGATGTAAACCAAGCTGCTAAACAAGCAATACAGAGCATAAACGACACATATGCTCTTACCATATTCAAGAATGGTCTAAACGATCAAATTAGGGACACTGTGTTCGCAGCACGACCACAGACTTTCAGTGAAGCTATCACATTGGCCACTGAAATTGAAAACAATGAATCTCAACCTTCAACAATTATGTACGTAAATAAAAATAACAAGTACAATAATTTTAATGCCAGAAGGCATAATAACCACAATGGTTATTATAATAGAAATAACAATCGTGGAAGTTACAATCAACCACGCAATAATTTTAATAATAACTCCCATAGGACATATAATAGATACAATGATAGGAATTCTAACCCTACCAGAAATTTTAATAGAAATAAATTTGATAATAATACAGGAAGATATAATAACAATATTCATAATAACAGGTACAACACTAGAAGGGTAAAATTGATAAACAACCAGGGAAACGTGACAAGTTCCCGAGAGGAATTAGGCAACCTCCCGGAAGAAGCATAGTTTTTGAAGCCAAAACAAAAAACAGTAATAAATACACTCTAGAAAATAATGTATACAGAATAACGGGTATGAGCACAAACTATATAAAAATATTTAACAAAAATGAACATAGATATCTACAACTATTAATAGATACTGGAGCCGACATCTCCATATACAAAAGTAATAATTTAAGTTCATATGATATACAAGCACAAAACAGGTGCAAACTCACGGGCATAACAAATGAAACTACAATGTCACTCGGAACTATCAAACTAAATTTCAACATTGAAGATATCATTATATCAAATACATTTCATGCGGTAGATGAGAAATTCCCTATCGAAACTGATGGCATTATAGGACGAGACATGCTAATCAAGTATATGTGCAAAATTGACTACGAACCGTATACCATATCCTTCAGTACACAAGACAGAGATATAGTGTTACCAATGTACACTACAAAAGCTAACATGGCACACATAACAATTCCCGCAAGAACAGAAGCGATAATACCCATAGACGTAGAAAGATCGGAAGACAGCATAATACTAAACAAAGAAATCGAAAAAGGGATATTCTTAAGCAATTGCATAATTCCAGCGAAAGGTATATGTCATGTGAAAATACTCAATACTAACGAACATTACATAACTCTGAAAAACTTTCAAACAGAGGTAGAACCACTGAGGAATTATGACGTATTAAAGACAACTCGAAAATTTGACAAAAAACGATTAGACGAACTATTAAACGTAATTAATACCAACAGTCTCGATGAACAAGCAAACAAGAGCTTGCAAGAAATTATTATGGAATACCAAGACGTTTTCCATCTGGAAGGTGAATACCTCACAAAAAATAATTTCTACCAACAAAAACTGAACACTTGCGACGAAAACCCAGTCTACATAAAAAATTATAGATTACCACAAACTCAGAATGAAGAAATTCTTAGGCAAGTACGGGAACTAAAAGATAATGATATTATCGAACAATCCACAAGCCCGTACAACTCTCCATTGTTAGTTGTACCTAAGAAAAGCTCGGATAACACCAAGAAGTGGAGATTAGTTGTTGATTTCAGAAAACTGAACGACAAACTGGTGAACGATAAATTTCCATTGACAAGGTTAGAAGACGTCCTAGACAAACTAGGTAAGGCAAAGTACTTTTCAACCTTGGATATGACTAGTTCGTTCCACCAGATTGAGCTAGAAAAAGAATCAAGACATTTAACCGCTTTTTCCACCAATGATGGACACTACCAATTCAAAAGATTACCTTTTGGATTGAAAATATCATCAAACAGTTTCCAAAGGATGCTCACTATTGCCTTAACTGGTCTAAGCGACTCAGCATTCTTATACGTAGACGACATCATGGTTTTCGGATGTAGCATGAAACATCATAATGAAAATTTAAGAACAGTTTTACAGAGACTTCGTAAGTACAATTTAAAGTTAAATGCAAATAAATGCGAATTTTTAAAATCAGAAGTAGTGTATTTAGGACACCTTATTACAGCAGATGGTATAAGAACAGACCCTGCTAAGCATGAAGTAATTAAAAATTATCCCATCCCAAAGACCGCGGATGACGTGCGAAGATTCGTAGCTTTCTGCAACTATTATCGACGCTTCATACCAAACTTTGCAGAAACGGCAAAGAGTTTGAACTCTCTTTTAAAGAAAAAAGCACCGTTTGTTTGGGAAGAAGAACAGCAAAAAGCATACGAACTTTTAAAACGCAAACTGATTTCACCTCCTATACTTCAATACCCAGATTTTGAAAAACCCTTCATACTTACTACAGATGCGTCAAATTTCGCACTAGGTGCTATACTATCACAAGGAGAAATTGGTTCAGATCTACCAATCTCGTACGCGAGCAAATCCTTAAATAAGCACGAATTGAATAAACCTATCATAGAAAAGGAACTATTGGCGATACATTGGGGCATAAACTTTTTTAGGCCATATTTATATGGACGGAAGTTTATAGTCGTATCAGACCACAGACCTTTGGTATCATTTTTTACACATAAAAATCCATCTTCAAAACTTACTAGAATACGTCTAGATCTATCGGACTACGATTTCGAGATCATATACAAAAAGGGTAATATAAATACAAATGCGGATGCGCTGTCAAGAATACAAATGAACACTGAAATGCTAAGATCCATGATACCTCCGACAAACGATGAAAACATTAGCAAAAAGTTATTGGCGATAACAAGAAGTAAAACGAAAAAGGTACAAAGTGAAAATAAAAATACAGAAATCGACAAGCAAAGTGTCAACCAAAACGAAGAGATTGATCACCTCCATGCGTTCGATTGCACTTCTTTGTCAGATATTAAAGGGGCGATGAAACTGAAATTTTATATGCTAGCTAGCAAGAAAAACAAGAAAGATGATATATCTATAACTAAAGAGAAAGATTTTATAGTAGTGCGCTACAGTGATAAAGTTGTTGAGAAACCAGTTTCCTTCAACGATAAGCTGAAAGTTCATGATAACAACAATGATAATTCATACACGAAATTAGTTTCTGTCATGAAGAAATTGTTAATATATTCAAAGAACAATAGCATAAATGCACTATCTTTATCCTCTAATGATGATATATTCAGGTACGTACCGAGAAATAAATTCAAGAAATTATTTAATGCGTTGCAACGGGAAGAAAGTTATAAGTTAAAAATGTTAATATACAGACCGCCCATAAGAATTCAAGACGTCAAAAAGCAAAATGAATTAATTATTGAGTACCACAATTCGCCACATGGAGGACATATAGGAGTACATAAAACATTGTTAAAATTGAAACAGAGATACTGTTGGAAGGATATGAAGAAAATGGTCAAAAAACATATAAACCAATGTGAAAAGTGCAAAATGAATAAAATAACTAAGCACACCAAAGAGAAAATGATAAAAATCGAGACTCCATCTACTAGCTTCGAGATTGTAAGCGCAGACATTGTTGGCCCGTTGAGAATTTCCAACAACTACAGATACATTCTCACTATTCAGTGCGAATTAACGAAATTTATAACTGCAATACCCATAGAGACTAAGGATGCTACCACAGTAGCAAAAGCTATAGTAAATAAATTTATCTTATTATACGGTCATTTCAAGATTCTAAAAACGGACTTAGGGACAGAATTTACAAACAGTCTAATGAAAGAAATATGCGAGTTACTACATATAAAACAAATATTTTCAACCCCTTACCATCATGAGTCATTAGGTGTAATAGAAAGGAACCACCGCGTATTAAACGAATACTTACTGTCCTTCGTTGATAACAACAACTGGGACGAATGGATACCTTTCTATACATTTTCATATAATACAACTCCACATATTGACACAAATTATACACCTTACGAACTGGTATTCGGCAAGCTATCCTATTTACCAAATGACATTTTAAGCGATTCAGAAGAAATATACAATTTGGAGAATTACAGAAATGAATTAAAAATTAGATTAAAAATGTCTCTAACAAAAGCAAAGGACTTAATTGAAAAAGCTAAAATGATTAGAACAAATAAAGAATGTTATTCAAAACCATTAAACATAGAAATAGACGATCTTGTTTTATTAAAAGTAGAGAACAGAAGAAAACATGAGAAACCGTATAAAGGTCCATTTAAAGTACTTAGTAAAAATAATGTAAATACACTATTGGAAATAGACAATAAGAAAAAATGGATACACAATAATAGACTTAAGATTTTCAAAAAAAAAGGGGAATAACAATGTATAAAAATATAATATAAGATATGTAAAAATACCTATAATAAGTCTCGATTTTGTACCCAAACTCTCACCTCAAAAGGTTAAGGGTGTAGTGGACCTACACGTAGCTACACAATCAATCAGCATTTTACTATAAACTAAACCCACAAATCAATAATCAATGAGCAATCGTAGAATATACAAATGCATAATTTACGATCACCTTGTAATGCTCACTTTGCATACTCGTTTTGCATTACACATAATCTACTCACACGAAAGTCCAATTCATGTTGTCACTAAAAATAGACACATGAACGAATGTTTATAATGACCCATCGCGTTCGCACTAGACTAAGCGGCGCCTAGCATTGGCAGGTGTAATGTACACACAAAGTATGAAACCTGAGTAGTCATTACTCATGGACTATTATGAGTGTTGCATATTACTCATGGACTATTATGAGTGTTGCATTTCACTCATGGACTATTATGAGTGTTGCATTTTAAATTGGGTCATATGGAAAAATGCTGATCGATATATTGATTGGTAGAATGAATTTACCATATTCAATTCTTCCAGTTTTAGAGTAGGGATTATGTATTAAGTAGAATAAAATATTAGAGTAGGGATTATATGTTAAGTTGTAAAAAGTGTATAAAAGTAAATTGTAGAAAAGAAAATATAGTCATAGTAAAGCGTACTTTTGACTCGTTTTTATCAACGCATTATTGCCGTAGTTTGGCAAAACGCTCGAGCCGTAACTTGGCTTTAGAAGCGACTCAATTGTAGCGTAACCAGTCACTAATAGTAAAACTTAATAAAAATATCGGCTAGCTTGGATCTTGAATCCTGCGCCAGACATGTGGCAATTAACTTGCCGGTAGGTACCCCAATTTAACCCTGTTCCCTCACTAAAAGTGCGCTTTTCTTATACAGCGCTAAAACCCGGATCTCCCTTGAAGAAAACAAGATCCGGCGTTCGGCGTCCAACACCGAGAAGGCATCTCCTGCGACGAGCTATCGTTTACAGGCCTATCCTTTACAGGTATTTGAATAAAACGCGCGAAAAGTATCATCAATGGATGCGCAGGCGAAATTTCATCTATCCCGAAAATAACAGTGAAAAAAAAACAGAATGAAAACGATTTATTAGAATTGATAAAAATGAAAATGTTGAGACTTGCCTAAATAATTAATTATAATAAAAATAAAATAATGGAATAGGAAATAAAACAAGTGATTTTTTTTTCATTGGTGACGCGTGTGACGATGGGTTCCGGTGTTTCTCTTCTCTTCTTTTCTAAAGCCCACGACTCGGTGCCCAAGGTTTGGGACCTTTCCCATATTCTTCTCCTTCGTGTCTATTTTACGGCAGTATATCTGCAAATTCTTTCGTGTTTCAAGTTTTTCTTCGTAAATTCGAAAATCGTGTTGTGACGTGTTAGCCGCGTGGTAGTTTGAGTCAAGTAAGCTTTTGTGGAAATTGTTGTCGCTTCATCCGTTTTGATTCCGTCGCTAACGATTCTCGAAATTAGCGAAACCAACTTTCTACTTGAATTAGTAAATATTGCTAAAAACTGGTAGTGTCGCGCAAATTGTTCGATTCATGGGTTACACATGTACTTCGCAATTTGAGTGTTCGACATCCGGTCCCAGTACAAAAAATATATAAACGTAAAATCTGAAAATTACCCGTTCCTACATCGCTGTTTTTTGTAAAAAAAAAATCATACACTTTAATATCATAAATAAATAAAAACTAAAGTCGAAAACAAAACAAAAACAAAAAGGAAGTACAATTTCTGAAAAAATAAAATATATATTCCATTTAACCAGTTCTAGTAAGGTTTTATGTCTGTACAAACCTGTTAAGGTAACAATTAAGTAAAAATCAATTTTAATTTTTATAACTTCTTATGTACAATATCTATGTAAAATCTATGTAAAACCTATGTTAAACCTGTGTAAAAATTCATGTACCATTCATGTAAAAAATTTTTAAATCGCACACCCACACTCACACACACAAATTGGTGCCGGTATCTTGTATTTAATATATCGTTTCTTGAATATCTATCGTTGGCGTAGTGATAACGCAGGTTGATCACTTCAGGTAGTATAAGCTTTTGGGGCGTTTCGCTTATTGGCGAGTAATCAGTATCGCCATATTAGTTTTGTATCAAAATATCGTCGCGTGTAAGTGTAATTTCGTCGAATTCAACTTCTTTTACGGAAATATTTAATATCTATCGTACTGTATACCGTTTCGCATATAATTCTAATATAGTATATCGGTCCTCGTATTAACGTTATTTTTATTAAAAAAATATTATTCATTAACAACATGGACGTTCCTATGGCATTTTGGCCTAATAAGGCGCCTACACCTAATATGTCTAGCACTCGGTCTAAAAGTAGCCATTCGTTGGAGTTGGGGCGAGACAGCGCCATCCAATCAAATCCCTATAATAAGAACTCATCCGATCCTATTCAAGTAGCTAAGGCAGGAGGTAGTTCCCAAGTAAATACTTCCATGTGCATTCCAATAGAGTCTGATTTCAGTCAAGGGCCATTATTCGTGCCCAACCCTAATTTTACACTTCCTGTTGAGGGAATTGACCCTTCTAGGTCCTCATACTCTGTGGTGTCACCTTCAAATGTTCCTCCAAGCTGCGGGAGAGAGCATTCCAACTCTTCGTTTCGGACACATGTCCCGATCTTCCGATGGGGTATCTGCTTTGACGGATCCACCTCAGGTCTCAACGCAGAGACATTCCTTTTTCAAGTGGAAACACTTTCAAAAACCTCTCAAGTACCATATCCCGAGCTAATTGTAAATTTTCATTTATTGGTTCGTGGACCCGCTTCCGTGTTGTATTGGAAATACCTACAATTAAAACCCAATTCATCTGATTGGTTAAGTTTTAAAAACGCATTTTTGGGCAGGTATGGTTCTATCACTTCTGATGTAGACATCCGTAGAGGTATTGACGCTCGGATTCAACGTATCAACGAACCCTTCATCGAATTTTTCGATGACATTTAAATTATTTCTCTCCAATCAAATAATATACTCCCGCATATTGATTTGCAAGTAATCTTGTACCGTAACATGCATCCGCGTCTCAGCGACCATCTGGCTGGTCGACATTTTGGAACCATTCAGGAATTGGTTCAATGCTGTATCTCAGTTGAGTCAGTTTGGAATCGCAACAGTCCAATCCGAAAACCCGCACCCATATTACGACGTTCCATCCACGAAATTAGCCACAATACCCAATCCATTGGCCCTGAGTCCAATGAACCGATAGTGTCATCCGCCAATCGGAACCCGTTTCGTAGATCTGACAACTCTTCCTTTCAACGTCCAGTCGCTACTTCCAATAACCATAGTGTCTGTTGGTGTTGTTGTGACATTGGACATGTTTTCTCAAATTGCCCAGAAGCCGCGAAACAAGCCTTTTGTTTTGGTTGCGGACATGAGGGAGTCCTCAAACGAAATTTTCCTAAATGTTCTTGGTCGGAAAACATCCAGAGGAGTGTGTCATTCGCGGGGAACCGGCCCACTCCTGGAAATCACAAGGCTGGACATCCAAAGCGTGGCGGCCGATCAACGACAACCTTTCCAGGCAAGTCGGATCGACATCAACGTCGAAAAATAGCTGTACTATTTCTTCTCCCGTGTTTACGAGAGAACTTAGTACCCAAATTGAATTTGTTCCTCAAGTTGATCATGTTACAATCATGGGCTTAAACCAAAAGTCCGAATCAATAACTTCACCCAATAAAACTTCTGTTTTCGTCGTACACCTAATAATCGTTTTTTTTCCTAATATTCAACTTCGTAGACGTAAACGTGCAGCCTTGTACTTCTATAGAATCCGACAACTGCGTAAAGCAGCTATTTATTCTGTGTACACATATCAATCTTATATCGATTCTCGTCCATTTCGAAACATCCTTCTTAATGGTCATGAACTAAGCGGTCTGCTTGATAGCGGAGCCAGCGTTAGTGTATTAGGTCAGGGGGCTCTAGAGCTTATATCTTCATTAAATCTTTATTTACATACTACCAAACTTCATACCAGTACTGCATCCGGTCAAAGAGTATTTGTATTTGGATACTTTGATACTAACATCACTTTTGGTAGCTTGACTAAACCACTTCGATTTTCGAAAGTACCTTCATGGGAACATCGTGTTTATTTGGGGATTGATTTTTGAAATAAATTCAACATAGTACCGTTTCAAATACCCTCCATTTTGAAAATTTCATCTATCTCTAATCCAGAGGTCAATTCATTTCATCAGTTTACTACCGATCAACAAGCTCGACTACAAATAGCTATACAAACTTTTCCTTCCTGCAACCAACAAGGGTTGGGACAAACTTCCTTATTGTCATACGTTATCGATACCGGATCCGCAAAACCCATCAAACAGCGCCACTACTCTGTTTCTCCGGTGATTCAGGATCAGCTTTATCTGGAACTGGATCGCATGCTCTGTTTTGGGAGTTATCGAAGAGAGTCAGAGTTCTTGGAGATTTCCTTTTACGTTAGTTCGAGAATTGACCACAAACCGGTTGTGTCTAAGCGCTCGCCGCTTAAACGAAGTGACAATCAAGGATGCTTACCCTCTTCCGCTAATTGACGGACTTTTATCGCGTTTACAATCCACTAAGTTTATTACTAGTTTGGATGTGAAGGATGCCTTTTGACAAATTCCTTTATCTGTTGATTCACGTAAAAAACCGCTTTCACTGTTCCCGGTAGACCTTTGTATCAGTTTAAAGTCATGTCTTTTGGTTTGTGTAATGCACCACAAACGATGTGTGGTCTTATACACAAAGTTATTCCTCACAAGTTCCAGGATAAAAATTGTGTGTATCTTGGCGATCTACTTATTACTAGTGGCACGTTCGATGAGCATCTCGATCTATTAGGCCAAGTAGCAAACTTTTTCACAGCCGCTGGTCTCACTATCAATGTGCAGAAAAGCAAATTCCTTCAACGTGAGATAAAATATCTCGGATGAGTGACGGAATTCAAAAACGGATGCCACTAAAATTTCAAGTAGGAAGTTCATCGTTTTATGGGAATGGCCGGATGGTATCGGCGCTTAATTTTTCGATTCGCTATCATAACCGCTCCTTTAACGGACCTACTGAAAGGCAAACATTCCTTCAAGTGGACTGATGCTACGGAAAACGCTTTCCAACAGATTAAACAAGCGTTAATATCTGCACCCGTTCTGATTAATCCCGATTTTAATCAACATTTTTATATTCAATGCGATGCTAGTACTACCGGAATTGGTAGTTTTCTTTTTCAAAAGGATACCGACGGTATAGAACACCCCATTGCTTCCATATCGTGCAAGCTCAATGCCGCTCGGCGTAATTACACTATAACTGAGCTTGAATGTCTCGCCGCGGTACAGAGCGTAAAAAAATTTCGCGCTTACATTGAAGGTCTGCCTTTTACTATAATTACGGACCACGCCAGTCCAAAATGGCTGATGAACCAACAGGATTTGTCTGGTTTGGCTCGTTGGAGTCTGAAACTACAAGGTTTTGATTTTCAAATCAAACACTGTAAGGGCTCGGTTAATGTTGTCCCCGACGCGTTATCGCGTGTACATGAAAACGTTTCATCTATCAGTATGTCCCCTCTATCCATCACTAATTTCGACCCGATTCTGCCTGAACACTCGTATCTATCCTCTATTCTCATCGATTCTACTTTTCAGGAAACTTCTTATGTAGATCGTATCGCGATTATTGAGCGAGAACCCGATAAATTTTCCAATTTATGCGTACGAGACGGGAAAATATACATAAATACTGGAGTCCTTTCAAATAATGATGTAAATATTCCCCAAATATATTATGGGTCCCGGATAGTCTGCATGAACGTCTAATTGCACGAACGCATAACCCTCCGTTATCTTCACGTTGTGGGATTGACAAAACAGCAGAAATTCTTCGCCGTTACTATTACTGGCCATATCTTAAGTTGGATGTTATAAAGTATATTCGTCAATGCGCTATTTGCAAACAAACTAAATCCAGTAATCAAACGTTGAGACCTCCGTTAGGCGAAATTCGTGTTTCTGAACGTCCGTTACAACGGATATTTATCGACTTTTTAGGCCCATATCTTCGGTCTAAATTAGATAATACCCAACTCCTTGTGGTATTAGACCATTATACTAAATTTATATGGCTCAAGGCCATGTTGAAGGCTACTTCAGAAGCAGTCGTTCGGTTCCTCACTGAAAGTATACTCCATACTTCTGGAGCGCCGGAATATCTTCATTCTGACAATGGAGTTCAATTCACTTCAAAAATATTCTCCCAACTCATGACTGATTACAGTGTTACCCATGTGTTTTCTCCACGGTATTCCCCTCAATCCAACGCGTCTGAGCGCACTAACCAATCAATTTTGTCTGCCATTTGATCATACATTGGGAATGATCATCGCAATTGGGATGGACTTTTGGAGGAACTTTGTGCCGCTTTGCGTAATGTTGTGCACGAATCTACCGGTTGTTCACCACATTTCTTCATGTTCGGTTTCCAAACCATTCAAAATGGTTCTGATTATTCCTTGCTTAGGAAATTATCTTTTCTTTCAGACGGACAAATAAGTATTACGGTACGTAATGATAAATTACGTGCAATCCAGAATACAGTAGCCCATAGGATTCAGAAAGCTTACCAAAGAGGTAAGCGTCGATACGACTTGCGTAGCCGACCTCGCGTTTTTGCTAACGGCCAAACGATTTACGTTCGTAGCCATATTCTTAGTAAGGCCACTGAAGCTTGTGCCTGGAGTTATAGTTCGCCCGTTAGGTCAAGTCGCATACGAAATTCGAGACCAGTCTGGGAAGTCTATGGGAATATGTCGTGTACGAGACATAAAAACGTAACTAATACTTTTTTTTGTATTTTATCTATTTTAGCCTTTATATCATATCGTATCTTATAGTATCTTATCGTAGGTAGTAATACATACCCCTATCTTCTAATTATCTTTAATAGTTTTAGATTAGTGTTATTTTGTTTGAGTGATAGGTTGCAGATATAACATTTGGATCATTAGGTAGAGAGTGGTGTGGATGTTGCTCTTTTCATTTTGGTTAGGTTAAAGTATCGGTTTGAAGTTAACGGTCCAATCAGTTTTCCTGGTGGCTTCAACACGTAATGTTTTAGTTGCATCAGTGTGGACGTTAATCCTTCATCTTGTATATAAAAGTAAAGTTAATTATGTATATCTGCAACGCTATTTTCAGTATTTCTTTGGTCCGTATAAAAGTTGGGTTTGGAGTCACAAAATGCTAGAGAATTGACGACCTCTGGGGTCCCTTAACTAGTCCGCCTTGAGCGTTGACGTCTGTATATAATGTAAATATTTTGGTGTAGTATATACTATCACATTATTTTATATTTTGAATAACAGGATTTGTAGTCATAAACAACTAAGGTAGTGACAATCCTTGGGGTCCTTTAATTAGGCTCACAAGAAGTGAGACCATTTTTTTTTATTCTAACCATAGATTCACGATATTCTGAATATTAACCATTTTCATCTATCGGAATCTAGTATTTCTCATGTTTTCATCTTCGGTATACAAACGTTTCAGTTGCTAGTCATATTGAACTCAAAATGTTAGGTATGTGTCTTCGTCGTTTAAGTTATAATTTGTTTTCGTTAGCCAATCTGAGACTGGTGTTGGAATCTGTCAGGTTAGACCTGAGGCCCTCCATTGGGGTTTAAATAAAGAGTGGCAACGGTCGATCCTTTTGTTAGTACAGCTCAACCCCAGTGTAACACTCGGACGGACCACCATTTGGTTTTTCAGTGTAGTGTAGTGTCCCCGATATCTTCTCGTAACGTTCTCCCTATCTGTATTTATTAAAAGTCTGTTTTATTAGTCACTTTTCCAACACGCCCGTGTTTCAGTTTGTTTGATAACTCAATAACCCGCAGTCGATAGGTTCCGTTTCTGTTTTAGGCTAGTTTGACTAATTAGTTAGTTTTGAAGGCTTATTTCGGGTAAAACTGTCGGTTGAGTATGATTATCTTAACGTAATACCGTATCGAAGAACTTGCGTGAACATGTATGATGATTTCGACGGTAAAACGTTTTGACTACATCTGCTGTGCTTCACGTAAGAATTCATTTTTTGGTAAACCCTCATGGTTCGTTTGAGGGAGCATGATGATTTCGACGTTTAGACGTTTTGCCTACATCTGCCTAGCTTCCTACGAACTATGAGATCTTCCATTATGTAGAGTTCGTTCATAGCCCGGCTTTATCGTGGAGAGACCCTTCTCAGGGCGGGGTCGTTCCCACGTTTGTTGCGTACCTATCATAATTATCTTCGCGCCTTTTCTGCACGAAATAACTAACTCTGAGAAATACCTACCTGGCAACGATTAGCTGAAAGCCCAAAGCTTGCCAAGTTCCAAACCAAGCTGTTCAAACGCGTCGTCTCGCTCCAACCCTCGGATCTTTCTCGAGTGATCGATCATGCCACGCTACGCGAAAAGTAGCTTTTCGAATGTTCGACGTGCCGGAAATGGTGAGTGAGTATGAAGGAGAGTTGCGATTCGACTGTCGACCTCGGCGGACGGTAGTGTAGTTTGTTGCCGTTTTCACTGCGTTGACCGTATTCCTATCGTGGCGATAACTACTGAAAACTGAAAAGGTGCAGTTCCAGGAGAAGTTGAAACCCGTCGTGAGGTTCTGTCGTCGTGTTAGAGACCAGGCAGAATTCTTGATCGTGTAGTTGGGATCCTGCCCAAGCAAGCGGACTTGTGAATCGAGCGATATTCATTTAGTGGAGCGCCCCAGGGAGCCCACCCCATCGGACTGAGCGCCTTGGAGGAGGCCTGGTCGAATCGCCGTGCGGTTGGTTGGGAAAAGGATTCATCGTATGGACGACGAACATTAACAGCGAAATTTCCACAATTTCAAGCGATGAAAACGATTGTCACGCATGCCACGAGGTCAAATGAAATAGTTGCGAACTAGCAGGTATTTGAATAAAACACGCGAAAAGTATCATCAATGGATGCGCAGGCGAAATTTCATTCATCCCGAATATAAAAGTGAAAAAAAAAACAGAATGAAAACGATTTATTAGAATTGATAAAAATGAAAATGTTGAGACTTGCCTAAATAATTAATTATAATAAAAATAAAATAATGGAATAGGAAATAAAACAAGCGATGTGATTTTCTTTTCATTGGTGACGCGTGTGACGATGGGTTCCGGTGTTTCTCTTTTCTTCTTTTCTAAAGCCCACGACTCGGTGAGCTAGTCGGGGAAAATAAAATGTTAAATTGGGACCGCCACTACGCGGTCGACTTTGTACCAGTCCCGGCGGCGCGTGTACGGGTCGGGTCGAGGAGCGTCCAAAATGGTGGGGCACCCGATCTCGGATCCTCGGGTGTAGGCGCGAAGTCGGTACTGTGACAAAAATCAACTACGAATCTTAAAAGAGTTTAAAAAACTTCAAATTGAAAACTTTAAAATTATGAATAATCAAAAATTAAGTTTTTCAACGAACATGAATAGCTTAGATTGTAACTAATCTATTCTAGTTTCACAAAGTGAACTTATAACGTTTTCTGATGAAAGACCACCAGCAAATAGTGTAGTTGACGAAAATCGCACAAACCACATGAGTTCTGAAGAGAGACGTAAACTCTTGATAGTCGTTAATAAATATACTGACACATTCTGTCAACAAGGCCAAAAATTGATCTTTACAAATTTAATCAAACATAACATTAAAATAAAACACAACGAACCAATCTATACAAAAACTTAAAGATACCCCGAGATTCACAAAACCGAAGTCGAAAGTCAAATTCAAGACTCATGAAATCAAAATATCATTAGACACAATTCCTCACCGTATTCATCTCCTATATGGGTGGTTCCAAAGAAAATCGATGCATCAGAAAAAAACCAAATAGAGAAAAGTAATGAACCTTCGCAAGTTAAATGAAATAAACATCGACAATAAATTACAAATATCGATGATATATTAGAACAACTAGGTAGACCAATTTATTTCACAACAATAAATCTTGCAAATGGTTTCCATCAAATAGAAATTAACGGAAAAGACATATCTCAAGCAGCATTATCTACCATCTTTGGACATTAAGAAGTCACGCGAATGCCGTTTGGACTCAAAAATGCTCCAGCGTCGTTTTAGCGACTTATGAATTTCGTATTCAAAGAATGTCAAGGTAGAATATGTTTCGTTTACATGAACGACGTAATTATTTTCAGTATTTCGTTGCAAGAGCATTTTGACTCACTAGAAAAAAATATTTAAAAAATTTCGCAAAGAGAATCTCAAAATTCCATAAGGTAAATCTCATTTTCCCAAACGACAAACTGAATTTTTGGGGCATGTCATTAATCCAGAAGGTGTGTCACCCAATCCAAAAAAAATTTCAGCAATTTCCAAAATAAAAATTCCTAAAAAGCAAACAAACAATTTTTGGGTATGGTTGGCTATTATAAGAAATTCATAAAAGATTTTTCGAAGATACCAAAACACCTGACAGGAAACTTAAAGAAAAATGTGAAATTCAATATAAACGATCCTGACTATAAAAAAAGTTTCGAACATCTTAAAGTGAGTGATCCAGTTTTAAAATACCCCGAATATAGCAAAGAATTTGTAGTGACAACTGATGCTTCAATCTACGCTATCGGTGCGGTCTTGTCCCAAGAAGGACATCCAATTTGTTTCGTAAGTCGAACCCTTAACAAACATGAAACAAATTATTCCACAATTGAAAAGAAAAATATTAAAACAAAATACTACTATCCGAATTTAAAACAAGTAATAAAACAACTTTTAAACAATTGTTAAATTTGCAATTTAGCAAAGTATGACAGAAAACCCCCTAATCCCCCGTTTCTGAAATCTACAATTCCTCTTAAACCGAACGAAATTATCCACATGGACATCTGGTACATGTACAGAAATTCCATGTACATTACTTTTATTGGTAAATTTTCCAAATTCGCTCGCCTATTAAGTCTAGAACCTGGATAGAATTACGTAAAACATTAAATACATACCTTTCCGTAAACGGTAAGGCCCAACTCATAATAATAGACAATAAATCCGCCTTTCAGTATAATTTAAAACAACTCTTACAAAATGAAGGCATAGAAACTCATTTTTGCACCCCCGGTATAAAAACAGGAAATAGCGACATAGATTTTATAATACACTAAATGAACATCTAAGATTAATGATTGAGCAAAATAAACGCGATAAAATTAAACTTGTTTGCGTACAAATTTTATAACCATTCTTATCACAGTACAACTGAAGAAAAACCGCTAAACTTCAAAAAAGAACCGATATTACCCGATAAATTTCCAGAAATAAGAAAATAAATGGAAGAAATACAAAAGAAACGACTCGATTATCACAATATAACAAAAAATAAGATGGTGAATATAATCCAAAGTACATTAAAAACATGCAAGCGAAAACTAGATTACAGCCTAAATTTAAGCATAACAATTATAAAATACCTATTAATAAGAAAATAATGAATCGAAAAAAACATTACGAATAGAGTCTTATCATTCATTTCTTCGTCTTATGTTTTACAATTACATCGGGACAAAACCTTGAAATATCTGAAGTGCCTTACGGCAATAGCTTTGATGTAGTTTGACTACTAGCAGTTAAGACATCCATCCACATAATAGATTTAGAGGAGTAACAAAAAATGGTACAATAAATTGAAAATGCAATTCCTCCAACATTCTTTCATAATCATCTCGTACACAATACCTACTGAACAAAATTAAGGAGAAACTATACGAATTGCAGCCTCACGACATAAAAAAGAGTTAAGCGAGGATTGATAAATTTGTACGGAATTTTTTTGCATTGGTGACGATAGACAAGATATCGAAAAACATGTTAAATTAGTTGATCAAAATATTATTTCCGTTGCGGATAACTTAAACAAACAAATTATCATTAACAAACAAATAGATACCGAACTAAAAGAACTAACGAATCATATCGTCATGTTTCTTAGGAAACCTCGTTAGTCTGATTTTTAACGATTTACAGATTTTAGAGGTTTCTAGGGTAAAAAACCGAGAATTCTGCATTTGTATTCCTTGCAAGCCTAGGAGGCCAGGAGAGCCTTCTACAGATTAATTATGATAACTCGTATGTCCGTTGATATGAAACGTGAGTTTTAGGAAACCTCGTAAGTCTGACTTACGAGGTTTGAGTACTACATTGTGCTACATTATGGAACTCATAGCAGACATACGAGCCGGTAAACATTTGTTGTAGTTGTTTTTGATTTGTCCTCGTATTGGCAGTTTACGTTAATTCGTGGTAAATTGTGATTCATTTTGGAACTAATAGCAGATGTATAAGCCGTGACACTCTTTAGTTGTGTTTGATTATGCTCGTGCTTGCAGTTTTATTTTGCATGTAGTTTTCCATATTTTTGGCAGCATTATGGAAGGACAGAAAATATTCGATAATTTACCGAAAACGCACATAAGCAGAAGTTCGCGAATGCTTAGCCTTGTATTAGCACCCAATTGAATTAATACAGGTTAGTATATTTTCCCCGTTATATTATAATTATTTTGTTGTTGCCTTCTGAAGCAATCTATTCACTATTTTCTATTTCGTGAAATAGACAATACAAACCTCTATGATCACGTTCCTCTCATGGATGAACAAATAGCGGCAGAATGGAGTATTTCTGCACATACGAGTTATTGCACTAGTTATGTTGATTTGGCCCATGCAGACGATCATTTGCGACCAAATACCACTGCTATCGTCCTAGAAGGGCTCACAGCTTGTGATAACAATGCTCGTAAGTTTAAATCATCCATCGTTATAATTATGGTTTCCTAAGTAGTGTAATATGGCACAGCCGTTGGGTTGGCCACCACTGCACCATGCCGCCTCATGGGCAAGCTGTGATACCGGTTGCAGTCGTGACAGGCCCCGAAAAAGGAGAGATCCCGCTTGGACGACACTGCAACAGCGGGGAGTCGTTTTTTGGAACTCGGGCGATTGACTGGGTACTACAGGAGAAAGCAAGTCCGCGTGGTGTGAAGTTGTTGGTGTTGGGAAATTCTGGAGAGTGTGGCGTTCACAAGTGTAATTAAATAAAAGAAAACTGTATGAGAATCGCTAGTCGCAAAGAAAGGATTGTGTTTTCGCGCGCGAAAGGAGATCGGCTCGAGTTAGAAAAAATATATAATTAAAAAGGGAGTTGGCCGGGGTCATAGATATCGTGTGTGTTGAATTCGTCGGATAATCCATTCCAATTCTTCACATTTGTAAACCACCTGTGGTGAATTTTGCGCGATTCGAGCAAATAATTCTAAGGTTAGGTTATTTTTGGAGGCGCTCTAATGCAGATTTAGGAATATTTTCATCAACTAATTTGCTGCCATGTTAATATTCTTGTATTGTTGAAAGCTTCCCCTCAAGGCCTTGAAAGAAAGTTTCATCAAATTTTGTACACGTATGGCAAAAGAAAAGAAATTGTTAATATCTTTTAAATCGAAATGAAAATTTACGAAAAAAAGAGGAAAGAATACAATATAATAAGAATGAAATATATATATATATATATATATATATATATATATATATATATATATATATATATATATATATATATATATATATATATATATTATCAATATTGTCTTTGTAATTGCTAATTCTAGCGAATCATGAATAGGTAAGATTCAAATTAAGATGGAAAATAAAATTTGAAAACTAAAAAACAGTTCTATAAAACATTTATTTTATTTTTATATAAACTATGAGGTAAGAAAATTTATCGAGTTATGATTATTATTGCTGAATTTGCTCTTATTATAATACAAAAAAAAACATGCAAAAATATAAAAACTCGCAGGGTGTAGATAATTTTGAGGACACGTACATAATTAAATTTTCATTAATACTAATGTTATATGATAAGATTGAAATATATATGTGAAGAGAAAATGTATTATACCGAACCTAGATGTGCCAATTTGTTTGAAAAGAACGAAAATAAGAGAATAAACATGGAATATTAAAACCTAATCAGCGAGAGTTTCCATAAGACTCCTCCCTCCTTCAGACCTTAAGGAACAGGATTCACCTCGGCTGAAGTAAGTATTGGTGGGCCTAGTGCGCACAACACAAGCGGACACGCAAGCACTAGGCCATGGTAGGGCGGGCCCAGGCAGCGACATCTGCGCCTGGCGAGCTCCGCTGAAGCTCGTCTTCCTAATCGAGAGTAGCACGGCCACCCGAGAGATTGTTCCGGTACGCGGTAGTCTTTCGTTTTTTTTTTTTGGTTTCTTTGAATAGTTTCGGAATTTTTACACTAGATCAATGTAACGTAAAGAAGTTTTTTTTTCTCTCGGGTAGGCTTTGGAACGCGGTATTATCTCGGTATGCGCGCGAGAATTCGTTGGGTAAAGTAACGTAGGAGGTATTGCCTCATAAGATGAATAGTTTGCTTTGTTGGATGGAATTTTTTTGTCGGTATGTAAGCGGGCAATTTGATGGCTGAATCTCTGGAAATGAGATTCGGGACTGATGCTAGAGAACGCACCCACGGCGATACGCGCCAGCTGAGCTGGCCTGCCAGCAGCCATCACTCCTCTAGCTAGGTAGAGGCCGAACCCGAATTCGTCTGAACGACACATGGGTTCGTTGCCTCGTCCCGGGGACTTAACGTCCTTGAGGCCAACAAGACGAAAGTCCTGTTGGCTTGAAATTTCGAAGCGATAACGTTCGCTTATACTCATTTCATTACAAATGGCGCCCAACGTGGGGCCCCAAATAGCTTATCGCCAGTCAAATGTTGACTGGAAATGTTGAGTTGGAAATTGATCTTATCGATCCAAGGTTTGCCAATGGGGTTACTCACAAAACGGAGAAGTTGGACTTAGTGAGCAATAGCCCACTTGCGTATTTTTTTGAAGTGCAGGTCGTCCAACTGTCCTTCCAATTTTTTTTTTAATTCGCGAAAGGGAATCCCAACGTGATGTCCTGCGTACTCGTACGCGCAAGGAGGCTCGTCTCTTTCCCTTGAGAACTACCAACTTGGTGCGTAAAATCTACCTTGATTGGTCTCGTGAAAGATTCGATCTGTACCTTGCCTTTGTGTATTGGGAGTTTCCTATAATTTTTTTTTGCGGTACAGGTGAAGTGAGCCGCGTACCCGGGATAACGGGGGCCGCAGGAATTACGAAGCACTGAGTGCTAGATCGCGCGTACATTCGTCCGCTCTTCTGGCAGCTCGGAGTTGTCTGCTCACTCGCCTCGGTAAATTTTTGACATTTTTTTTCGGAAACATTTTTCTCTCTTTGTAATGACGTAAATGTGCACTCTCGATGGAAGATGAACTTCGGTGGATGCTAACTACTCAGCCGAGGATCCTTTCCATTGGTTGGAAGCAGGGAGGAACTAAAAAGGAAACTCTCATATATTTAGAGAAAAAAATATATATTCAAATTTTTTTCGACCATAATAACAGTATCCCAAATCTAGGAGATCTTGTCGGTTAAAAATATTTTTTGTAGTAGAAATTGGATATTAAAATGTCACTTAGACACAGTCCGCTTGCAACAGTTCGCCCCAGCGACATCGTATGCCCTATTTGCACCTGTGAGTACGTCGGAGGGGAACCAGCCGTGCAAGCCACTTGCTCTCAAGTGTTCCACGCCGTGTGCATGGAGCAATGGCTGAGAGAAAATCCAAGCTGTCCCTTGTGTCGGCAGCTCTGCAATCCTAGAAATCTAAAACCGATCACCTTGAGAAACCGGAGCGGAGTTACGGGTCCTTCGGCAGAAGAGGAACCTCGACCTCTGAATCAATCTCAAGGAGCTATACCAAGATCATCTCGGTACCAAACTCGATCACAGACAGCTTGGCGAATGGTGTCCCCTACACCAGAGCAAGGAGCCGCATCTACTGCGAAGTCCCCTCTACACGTGGAAAGGGATGAGCGTGCAGACATGATATCCAGCCAACCGGAGGCCGAAAATACTCCTGCGTTTACTCTTCAACAATTACAACAATGGTTGCCTCAACTGGTACGAGACGGAGTCAGGCAAGAGAAAGCCAGTCTGGCGCAGGCACACACTCCACAAGGCCCTGTGCGGTTGGAGGAAACACCTCCACACCATAGGCGCTATCGTCCTGTGTTGGATGATTCAATCGACCAAAGAGTTCGTCTCAACCCACTCTCCACTGAACGGGCCCTAACCATTATCCAAGGATGGAACCTGAAGTTTAGCGGCAGACAGGGATCTCTCCCAGTAGATAAATTTTTGTTTCAGGTCCGCACACTAACTCGAAACACGCTTCGAGGTAATATCAGCTTGCTATGCCAGTTTTTACACGTTTTAATGGTATAAGAAGCAGCGGACTGGTACTGGAGGTACTTACGTGGCGCGGAATATATGGAATGTCACGCATTTTGCCAGGCGTTACGAGATCGTTTCGGAGATGGTATGTCCGAGTTAGAAATTTGAGAGTTAATTCGCAGCCGGAAGCAGGGTCTACACGAACCGTTCGATGTGTTCTGCGACAGCATTTCCAGCTTACGGGCCGTTTGACGTCTATCATAGGTGATGTTGAGCTGACGGAGTTACTGCGCTTAAACTTGCGTATGGACCTCCGTAACAGTATGCTGCATCTTCCAATTACCTCGGTACAGATGCTGCGCATCTATGCGCGGAGACAGGAAAACCTAGATGCCCAGAGAGGTATCTTTCGCCCTCAAGCACGACACCCTTTTGGCCCACGACAACTACTCTCGGAGTTAGGTACTGACCACTACTCGCCTGTAACATCCGAATCTTCGACGATCCCCGCTTTTATGCAGCAAGAACCTGTTGATAGCAATTTTCCGAACCTAACTCTATCAGAACTACGGGATCAACGTCATTGTTGGAACTGCCGGGAGGCAGGACACTTCTACGATGAGTGCGAAGCAGAGCGCACCATATTCTGCCATGGATGTGGGAAAGCAGGTGTATACAAACCCAAATGTGAGTTGTGTATGTAGCGAAAAAACTGGAAAACGGAGAGGCCTCACCAACATCCGAGGTCTCCCCGAGTTTAATACCGGCCCTTAGAATAAATCCCGTCGTAGCCCCTGTACTCTCCAGTAGTTCGGAACCAAAAACGGAAAACGTTGACTCAAGCAACCACGCTAATCTTATCCGCATCTTACCGCGAGATAATCATTCGTATAATCTGTCGCCTCCCTCAGAGGATTCACTTTTTTTGCAGGTTCGCAATAACTCCATGCAACATAAGCCTTATCACGTGCGTTTGCTCGAATACCGCCGAGCCAGACAGCGTATTTTTGGTGTGGAGGAGCTTCCTTCAGCGGCTTTGAAGAGGTCCACCCGTCGACTGAGGTGCTTCTGGAAGAAGATCCTGCGCACCAAAAGACGTTTTAGTGGACCGGCCCACAGACGACCTCCGTCCACATGCTTATGTCACTTTATTTGGTGAAGAAAAAGTTCGTGGCTTGATTAACATCCGGGCTAGCGTAAGCTGTATCGCCACAGGTTTTGCGAAGAGGTTTCTTGAAAACAACCGACGCTGCATAGAGAAGCTTCATTTAAGCTTGAGGACTGCGGACGGCACCCAACATCACGCAGTAGGTAAAACCACAGGTACCATCACCTTCAGCGGGTAAAACGAAAACGTTATCATTCGTGATTGTCCCTTCCCTAAGCCAGGAACTGTATCTGGGAGTGAATTTTGTGAGACTTTTCAACCTGGCGGCTGACTTATTTGTCGAGCCAACAACTTTGAACCCCACGACGGTGAACTCACTGGAACCAGAGAGTCATCGTCATATTATAACACCAGTTCAACAAGACATTCTCAATTCCGTCATCGCCAGCTTTCCGTCCTATGCTAGAGAAGGACCGGGGCGTACCACCTTAATCTCACACGTGATTGATGTGGGAAGCAACAAACCTATAAAACAGCGGCATTTCTCCATCTCTCCGGCGGTGGAATAATTACTGTATATCGAACTGGACAGAATGCTTGCAATGGGGGTAATTGAGGAGTCCCAAAGCAGTTGTTCATCTCCCGTAACGTTGGTAGGCAAACCAGGGAAGGTAAGACTGTGTCTGGATGCACGGAAAGTGAATCAGGTTACGGTTAAGGATGCTTATCCCTTACCACTCATCGATGGGATACTAAGTCGACTCCCAAGAGCTCAGTTCATAACCAGCCTCGACTTAAAGGACGCCTTTTGGCAAATCCCATTAGATGAAAAGTCCAGGGAGAAGACAGCCTTCACCGTACCGGGTCCTCCGTTGTACCAGTTCGTCACCATGCCATTTGGGTTGTGCAATGCACCCCAAACGATGCAACGATTGATGGATAAGGTCGTCCCAGCACACCTACGCCACCAGGTCTTCGTCTACTTAGATGACCTCCTTTTGATCACAGATACACTAAGTGAGCACTTCCAGCTACTCCAGGAAGTCGCAGTATGCTTACGGAAAGCCGGACTCACTATCAATATTGAAAAGAGCAAGTTCCTCATGAAAGAAGTACGATATTTGGGCCACATAATTGGTCATGGCACGATTTGCACAGATCCTAGCAAGGTACAGGCTAGAACGGAGTTCCCGCGACCCACTTCCATAAAGCAGTTGCGACGTTTTCTTGGAATGTGTGGTTGGTACCGACGCTTTGTACCAAATTTCGCAGCACTATCTGTCGCACTCATGGACCTTCTATCACGAAAGCGAAAGTTTTTGTGGAATGATGTGAGCCTCAGAGCCTCTCAGGACTTGAAAGACGCTTTATGTAGAGCACCAGTTCTGCACAGCCCCGATTTTACACGCCCCTTCGCCATACATTGTGACGCGAGTCAACATGGAGTAGGTGCAGTGCTGATGCAGAAGACTGGAGATGGAGTCCCTGTGGCGTATATGTCACACAAACTAAACCCTGCCCAACGCAATTACACCGTGTCTGAACAGGAGTGTCTGGCCGCCGTATTAGCCATCAAAAAGTTCCGAGCCTATGTGGAAGGGCATGAATTCGAGGTCATCACGGATCATGCCTCGCTACAATGGCTTATGACGCTCTCGGACCTACATGGCAGGTTGGCCAGATAGGCTCTGTAGCTTCAGGTTTTCAATTTCACCATTTCGCATCGGAAGGGAAGCCAACATGTAGTGCCTGACTCGCTATCGCGCGTATTTTCCCCGGAGGGTCTAGAACTAGAAGAGATTTCTACCAGCACCTTAGAGATCGACCTTTCCTCTCCCCATTTCAAGAGCGGAAAATACTTAGAGCTTGCAAAACAAATCTCTAACAATCAAGCTCAATTGCCGGTGTTCATGACCGAACATTGCACAAGATGTTCATTGAACCTAAACATTATGGTTCAATGTACATCAATTTAATTAAGTCAACAACATACATTGGACTTAGCCAATTGAACGTAATGCGCATTCCTAAATTATTGCATTGGTAATCACAAACCAATTTTTCATGAACGTGCCTACTAAGTTCAATATATGTATGTTGCACATTTACGAATATTTGCTTACTTGTAAGATTCCATTTAAATTGAAATTGTTACGATTAACTGACCTAGTTTCTATGATTGTAAATAGTATATAAGTAGCATAACACTGAAATAAAATGCATTCATTTCCCAGTCGGAACCTGTGTGTATTATTCCCACTTACAGCTCCTCTATCACCAGTCTTTTGTGCCTACAACCATTGGTACACGAAGACTTCCTAAAAGTGCAAGATCGTCGTCTGGAGTGGACGGCCTTCAAACACTATCCCCTCATTGCATCGACTTGAGAATAGGTCCTGTAACTTAAAAGTTACATTTGGTCCGTCGAGCCGGATATTTGAAATTCCATTGAACGCTCTATTTTTGACTGCTATCGTCTAGCACTCACAAACTAGCAATCATATTTCTTTGACTGCAGTTGTGACGAGACGAGCTTGCACTCAAATATTTTCGACTGCTATTGTATGTAACAGTCTTGCACTCATATAATTTGACTGCAATTCTGTGAACTTCAAGCTTGCACTCGAATCATTGTAGTATCATTGGAAAAATTTTATCCAAGGCTTGCACTTGATTTCGATTACCGATTTTCGACTGCTTGCCTTTTTTTACCTATTTTTCAAGTCTTTGCAATTTCTATTTTCCAAAGTCTCCAAGTTTTCACACAGTAAGATATTTTTTCATAAAACACATCGCTATGGAGGATCTCCTTCGCGAACAGCAAAACTTGGTAGCAAGCTTGGAGAACCTGCAACGAAATTTTCGAAAGGACGCTTCTAGTAGGAAAACACCAGAGTACTTCGACAAGAGGCTTACAAATATCGAAGAAATAGCTTCAAGCCTTCACAAGAATCACGGTATTCTGTCGCGCACTCTAAAAGAGGATGACTCATATATATCGAGTAATATCTTCGAAGCAGCACTCGAGATATACGAAGATCTAAAAAGGGCCTATACGCAAGGATTAAAGAATCCACAGCCTGAAAATATGGCCACTACATCAAAAACTCCTAAGACTCAAAGTCTATTAGGTACCAGTTCCACAGCGAACAATCAATTTACGATAACAAATTCCCAGTTACCGAAGTTACCAACGATAACAATCCCTACCTTTCGTGGTGACTACAGGGAATGGAAAAACTTTTATGAGGTGTTTACCAGCATCATCCACGAAAACAGCAGCCTAACAAAGATCCATAAGATGCAATATCTAATTTCGTCGTTGGCTGGAGACGCTAAAGATGCGATTGCTCACCTACAGCTGTCCTCAAGCAATTACGAAACAGCAATTGAAATCTTGGAGGAACGATTCTCGAACGAAAGGAATGCCATAATGGATCTAATTGATTGCATACTCGATGCGAAAAGAGTTGAGCACAGATCAGCTGAAGGTATTATCACGCTGTATAACACCTTCAGAAACTGTCTCACCGCAATCTCAAACATGAACCACGTCACCCAATCTTGGAATCCGATTATTATCCGAATCGCGATACGAAAACTAGATGCTGAAAGCGCACGTCTGTTCGAAGAAGGGCTCGATAATGCACAAACTATGCCTACTATAGATCAATTGTATCAATTCCTGCTAAAACGATACCGAATTCTAAGCGCGACCTACAACCAGGCGCTCACGCGCAAGAATGCACCCATGCCTCTTAAACACAAGGTGTTCACTTCTATCTACAATTCCAATTGCCCATGCTGTAACGAGGTACACATGATATACCGATGCAGCAAATTCAAAGCAATGACCCCTCTCGATCGAAGCAAATTCGTTGCAAATGCAAACCTGTGCAAAAATTGTTTATTACATAAACAAGAACAAATGTGCAGAAGTAAGGGCCGTTGTTATGAATGTAAACAAAAACATCATACAATGATTCACATAGAATCACCCAAGAAAATGGATTCTACCGCCGTTGCCAATATAGCAGCGAAAGGCGTAAAAAAACGTGAGTACACAGACATCGGAAACCAAAACGTTTTGCTTGCCACTGCCAGAATTTCAGCATTTAAAAATGCTGGGCAAAAAATTGATTTAAGGGCGTTGATCGATCCTGGATCACAGGCAACATTCATCACATCGAAAGCCTTAAGAAGGTTAAAAATACCCACGGAAGGTATATTGGCAGACATTACTGGTATTGGAGGCAAAAACCCAATATCTGTAACCAAGAGGGCAAAGCTTGTGATAGCCCCGAGATTCTCATCACAATTCACACTCCACATAGAAGCCTTTGTGATGTCGAATTTAACTTCAACATTACCAAGTGTTGCAATTGACACATCTCTGCCAAAACGAATATGTAATTTAGAACTTGCGGATCATAGATTCATGGAACAACATCCAATAGACATGATTATTGGAGCCGATGCATATCCAGATATCATCGAGCAAGGAATAGAAAGATACGGGAGCTTAGTTGCCCAAAAAACTAAGCTCGGATGGATTCTTTCAGGAAGATTAACGACAAAAACACAAGGCGGCACATTGACTTCCTTCATTACAATGGCAGAGTTTCACCGCAAAATTGAAAAATTCTTTGAAGTCGATGCGGAAGTAAATGAAAGACAGCCTACACAGAACGATATTAAATGTGAAGAAACATTCCAAGCTTCTCATTCAAGAGATCACTCAGGAAGATACACTGTGTGCTTGCCGTTTAAAAACACCAATTCTAAGCAGTTGGGTGAATCAAGGTCTACAGCCTTGATTCGATACAAGCAGGTAGAGAAACGACTAGCTAAAGACAATGAGCTTCGTATCAGCTACCATGCATTCCTTGAAGAGTATTTAACTCTTGGGCACATGTTTAAAGCTTCACCCTATCTCGGAGAAAACAGTGCTGCGTACTACTTGCCACACCATCCAGTTTTTAAACATGATAGTACTACGACCAAGGTTCGAGTTGTTTTCGACGCCTCTGCCAAGAGTTCAACTGGTGTGACTCTAAACGATTTGCTGCATACAGGTCCAAAACTGCAACAAGACCTTGCACAAATCGTTTTAAGATGGATAAATTCGTTTACACAGCCGATATACAAAAAATGTTCCGGCAAATTAAGGTAGCCAAACATCAGTTGGACTATCAACGAATACTATGGCAACGTCATGCTGATGGTCCCATTGAAGAATACAACTTGAATACTGTGACTTATGGCACAGCATCTGCAACATATCTTGCTGTCCGATCGCTAGTACAGTTAGCGAAAGACGAAAAACATAATCATCCTATAGGATCAAAGGTTTTGACCTCAGATTTTTACGTTGATGATCTCAAGACTGGTGCAAACACTAGAGAAGAAGCAACAGCTTTGCAAGCTGAAATTGTAGCGATCCTCCAGAAAGGAGGCTTTAATTTACGAAAGTGGTGCAGTAACGATCCAAGACTGCTAGAGAATATCCCAGAACAAGCAAGGGAAACAGGATTGTTGGAAATTACAGAAGACGCTTCCATTAAGGCTCTAGGTCTTAGATGGCATCCATCAAAAGATGAATTTCGATTCAAGCTTCCAGTATTTAAAGTCAAGCCACTAACAAAACGTCAGCTACTTTCAAATATAGCGACTATATTTGATCCACTTCAGTGGTTGGCTCCAGTCATGATCAAGGCGAAGCTACTAATGCAAGAAGTCTGGAAAGAAGGAACAGACTGGAACAGCTATCCATCCAGTGGCATAATCAACGCTTGGGATCAGTTTGCGGCACAAATCAGCGCACTTGAAGATATCCGTATTCCACGGTGGACTCACCACAACACAGATGTAAAATTTGAGCTTCATGGTTTCTGCGATGCATCGGACAAGGCTTACGCCGCAGTAGTCTACTCAAAGTGCATTTCTTCTAAAGGAGTCATAAGTGTAACACTTCTTTGTGCAAAAACAAAGGTGACTCCTCTTAAGGCCAAACTTACACCTCCACAGCTTGAATTAAATGCTGCTGTCCTGTTGGCTAATCTCTTAAAACAAGTGATCTTATCGTTGAGTATTCAAGATGTAAGGATATACGCATGGTCCGATTCTACGATAACACTCGATCGGATAAAGTTAGATCCAGCCAATATGGAAACATATGTCGGTAATAGAGTAACCGCAATCCAACAATTAAGCAATGACAATTGGTGCTGGCAGCACGTAAGAGGTGAAGAGAATCCAGCTGATTGTGCTTCCAGAGGTCTGCTGCCCCAACAGCTTCTCCACTTTAAACTGTGGTGGAATGGCCCACCGTTTCTGACCAAAAATAATATCCTCACGTGCTCATCTACCCTAGCTAAAGAAATAAACATCTTGGAACGTTATTCAAACTTCAGGAAGCTTCTCAGGGTCTTTGCCAGTAGTAAGTAACGTACCTGAAAACCGGTTTTTGTATGGGTGGGAACGTCTTTTTCAATCTTTTTCAATCAGAATAGCGAGTGGCTTGGGGTACCGCGTTTGTATGGCCGGGATAGGGTGAATCAGAGCGACTTGGTCTTGGATGTACCTTGGAATGGGGGCTGAGATTGTGGTTTTGTATCAGGTGTGTGTCGTTGATTTGTTGTTTGTAAGAGGGGTGTCGCGGTTGGTTGGTTGGGGTTGTCAGGTGGTGGGCTTAGATTTGTGTTGTGTTGTGAGGGGTTGCCGATCAGGTGTGTGTTGTGATTGGCGGCGCTGGTAGAGGGCTATGTAGGGTCTGGGTTAGGTCTGTGTTGTGAGGGGTTGCCGATCAGGTGTGTGTTGTGATTGGCGGCGCTGGTAGAAGGCTATGGAGGGTCTGGGTTAGGGCTGTGTTGTGAGGGGTTACCGATCAGGTGTGTGTTGTGATTGGCGGCGTTGGTAGAAGGCTATGGAGGGTCTGGGTTAGGGCTGTGTTGTGAGGGGTTACCGATCAGGTGTGTGTTGTGATTGGCGGCGTTGGTAGAAGGCTATGGAGGGTCTGGGTTAGGGCTGTGTTGTGAGGGGTTACCGATCAGGTGTGTGTTGTGATTGGCGGCGTTGGTAGAAGGCAATAGTAGATCAGTTGGTTGGCGATGATTTTGAACGTTGATGGCTGGCTATAGAGGATCGGGGTGTTGCGGTTGGGTGCGTCAGGAAGTCATAGGTGGTAGAAATAGGGTCAGATGTTTTTGCTGTAGTTTGTGAGATGTGTCATGTGTTGGGAGGTGTTGTGTGCATACCTGGTTGGTTGCTAGGGGGTTAGAGTACGTTAGAAAGCCTGTCGAAGACAATTTTTGTGAAATGGAGAGCCAGGCTCGCAGAAAACCTGACAGAAAAAATATGTACAAAATGCAAGTTGAATTTCGTTCGCTAGCAATGGGGTGCATATTAATTAGCTGCCTTGCGATGCAACTTGAATTTCGTTCGCTTGCAATGCCGTGTCGATCGAAACGTGTCTCGTATCAGTTAAATGCATGTGAATTGGAAAAATGGGGATAGGGTAAAGCCTTGCACGTACATGTTCTGTGCCACTGTGTAAAATTTAGCTTAATGTAATACCCATCCATTGACTTCAGCCCGTTGCATTGCTGTACTTAAGCATGGCTACAGTTAATTAATGTTGCACCTGTTCACGATAAAGAATGATGGGTACAGGGCAAAGCCTTGTCGTATGCTATACATATTTGTGCGAACGAAGGGTGAAAAGAAGTGTGAAATTTTAATGGTAATTGCCATTCATACTGATTCGATCGTATCGTCAATGGGGGCATATTCGTGTATTTCGATCATATGTATAGCATACGACAAGGCTTACGAATGGTTGCTTGGATAACGAGGTAACACATGTATGGACTTACAGTAGCTATAGATATGTGTACATAGCAGAGAGACGTTCGTTCCATCTTTAATACCATGGACCCATGAAAAATGGAAGAAAACATTATTGCAAAGAATACAATTCAATATTAACTGCATATGAAATTAGTCATGTAGAATGAATGTGGAGAGACTGGTTTTCATTGATTGTAATCAAAGGGATTTCCTCAAGGTTGATCGTGGCGTCCCATTGACCGCGTTCCAACAGGTGTATCTTTCGAGTAGAGATGTGTCATGATGTTGTTGGGTGACTGTAGATTGAGGATGAATACCATGAAAATAACGTCTTTTTTTCTTCCGCATTCTTTAAGAGTCTTCCGCATTTTTTATGAGTTGTTGTGAATTGGAATGATCATGAATGGCATAATGCATAATTAAACTGTGTGCTTGCTTTCTGGGTGCTTACGATTGCTTGGCACGTTTGAGGCAAGAATCGCTGGACATGAAAAGACCTGTATTTTGAAATCATCTGAGGGTGAATGTAATTAAAGGGATTCCCTGACGCGTGTATGCATATTTAATTACTTTACACGTGTGGCATAGGTGCAGGTCAGGGCTGATGGTTGAATGCTTTTGTGTTGCGGATCGCGTGTTCGTTCTGTATATTGAAAACATCTGAGGGTGAATATAATTAGCTTGAGTGCTGTTGAGTTTGTAATTACTCACCCGTATTACCCTATGTGCGCGTAGACAGTATAAAAGTGAAGGGTTGCAGTCAATAATCAGGCAGAAGATTTTGAAGTCTTTTGATAGAAGCTAGGACTCGAAGAAATATGGTGAGTAACGATATTACATACATACAGGTGATGTTTCTTTTTAATCCTTTGTTATTTTTTCCAGAAAACTGTAGAAGTGTTGAACAATGTATGCGAGTACATTCCGGATCAACACGTAGCACTTGTTGCTTTGGAACATGGAAAGAAATATAGGGTCAAATGTTTTCGTTTGGTCAACACGCAATATGGATCACGCCTCACCGTACACCTAACCAATGGAACCTTTTGTTTTCTCCCACCAAGATTCTCAGAGAAAATAAAGAAACAGCGTCAAATTGAGGATCTGAACGATATTCCGGAAAACTATCTGATTTTCGAAGGTAAAGATGACACAAGAGGTGGATATTTAAAAATAAAATTTGTTCAGCATAGCAACGATGAATTTGAATAAAGAGTCGCTTTTGTCATACAACATTGTTTTATTTCCATTTCACTTTTTTCAATTTCACATCAGTGTAAGAAGAAATAAAAGGCTGGTTCGAATGTAATTTATAATTTTATTTAAATATCTCTTTCAAAACTTTTCATTTCTCAATTTATAATAAAACGATATTAATTTTTTAATTCTGCCGGAGATTTTTTCCACATGACAGCATTCGCAGGTATCTGGTCCGGAATCGGCGTTGTCATAAAACCATGGGCAGGATTTGTAATGTGATCCGTGAATTGATGTGGCAATCGGTATCGTCGAATACAGCTTTAGTGTGCTGATATCCCTTAGCAGCTTCTCACGATGTTCGTCCAGGAGTACGTCCTTGTATTCCGCAACAAAATCTTCAAACCTACGTAGCTCCGTCGTGCAAGACATCTTGTTCATCTAAAGGTTGTTTCTAAACTGACTATGTTACATGCAAAAACCTGTCATTGAAAATTTTCTCTCTGAACTTTTTAGAAAGAACAGGTGCTATAATTTCATGTAGTTGTGAAATACGCTGGTAAAACCTAAACCTGTCACGAGCATGTATTTCCCACTCTCCTTTACGACTCATGCGATACGCATAGTTCCAGGCTATCATGCATCTAATGCAAACTATATCAGCGAATTTAACATTTTTTTCCATTTTGGCCGACCGTAACAGACTTTTAGCAAGGTTTCACACTACATCTTTTATATCTATCCATGAATTATGCGTCGAAGAAAAACCGAGCCATTTTACAAGAACACGATTTTTCTCCTTTTTTAAAATTTTCTCGACAAGGTAAACATCAGGGTGTTTTACCTTTGATAATTCTAACTCATAAAACCCGCCTTGAATAGTGTTCCCTTGATAATCCTCAAGAATATAAGTGCGTGGTTGTGTATTTTTTACGACTCTAATCTTGAATATCTCTGTTGACCAATTCGGGGTGTAGCCTTTTTCAAAGACATGTTTGAACTTGCTTATGCGAACATAATCACCGACTTTATATTTAGGTTTAGAAACAACCTTAACTTTCCTATGCAAAGATGAAAGTAAATGAACCTCGTTAGATGTATTGACATCAATAGGTCTCATTTTAATAGTACGATGCTTGGTTTTATTGTACTTATCAATGAGTCTTGGTAATATATCAATCCAACGGTAATTACCATTCATACTGAATTCTTTCCACATAATATTTTTTAACGTTCGATTAAACCTTTCAACAATAGATGCTTTCAATGTGCTGAATGTAGAGTAATGATTTATTTCATAATATTTCATCAGCTTGCGGAATATCATGTTAAAAAATTCTTTGCCGGCGTCAGTTTGTAGGTTTCGGGGGATGCGTCTCTGGTTAAGAATGGATTCCACAGCCTGTGCTACTACTCCTGCACTTTTATTTTTAATAGGTAGAGCCCACGCATATTTAGAGAATGTGTCAATTACAGTTAACAGAAACTTGGTTCCATGATTTTCAGCTGAGAAGGCAGTCATATCAACTAGATCTGCTTGCCACAAATCATCTATACCCCTGATTGTGACCCGCCGACGTGCAAATCGTCTACGAGCGGGTCTGTGGAGTTCATTGACTACTTGTCGTCTACTCATTACACTCAAAAAAGATATAAATATTCTTCACACCATTATATTTACGCACAATTTCGGAAAAGCGATGCTTTACTTTAAACACCCGTTCACTATGATGATTGCAGGCCCGTCTGGGTGTGGCAAAACGACTTTTATAGAAAATCTTCTTGGAAACCCGACGATGATTCAACCGCAGGTTAAAAGGATAATATGGTGTAATGCCGAACAGCATGCTATACCAGTACACAAACCCATTAAGAATATAGAGTTTTTAAACTCAATTCCTGAAGAATTTCCCAATACTGCAAATGAACCGATACTAATTGTATTGGACGATATGATGTTAAATGCATTTTCAAGACAGGTGTGTGAGCTGTTTACAAAAGGTTCCCATCATCGTAATCTTTCTGTTATCTTGGTGACTCAGAATGTATTTCATCAGGGTAAATTTTGTCGTGACATTTCACTCAATTGTAAATACCTGATTTGTTTCAAGAATCCGCGAGACAAGAGTCAATTTCAGCACCTCGCCAAACAGATATATCCTGAAAACAGTGTAGAGCTCATGAGAATATATAAAGAAATTACTTATCAACCTCATAGCTATTTGCTAATAGACCTAACACAGGATATCAATGATACATTAAGGTTTCGCACAGACATATTCAATACAAAGTTTTTAACTTGCTATTGCCCCCCACATAGTTTGCAGGAAAACAATGGTGTCACGAATGAAACGATTGAAGGACAACAAGCATATGTTGTATGTTCTTAGGAAAGCAAGTCCGTGTTTAAGAAAGGTTATACTGAAGAGGGCCAAACCTGAAGTAATTAAAACTCTCTGTGAAATTACATACAACACGCTGAAGGGTAATCATAGGCCGTCAGGAAGAAGTTTCACACGGTTGTGTAAATATAAAAAGGGTATGCGTAAGCTTGCCGATGCAAGAAAATCTGTGACACGGCAACGTAAAGTGTTAGTGCAGCAAGGTGGGTTTTTACCTGTTTTATTAGGAAGTGTACTTTCAGGTGTGATAGGCTCTTTGATTGAGAAATATGCATAAAAATAACAGTCTTAACAAAATGCTTCTACTATCTCCAGAAGTATATGCACGCTTAAAAGATACAATCGAAAGCTCTTCTGCACAAACTTTGTTTGACAAACGCATGAACAAAATATTAAACACTAAAAATCTTAATGATAAAGCAAAATGGTATCAGTATAGGAATGTGCTTATGCAATTTTTAAATGCAAGGCGAACAAAACAATCATTTATGGAAATGAAAGCTGAAAACGTTTCTTCGAAAGACCGTATGATGGATCAACGTTTTAAAAATTTGCGCGACAACACCACTCAGACGAGATTTGTGCTTAAAAATGAGAAACACACGCAAACTTCACCTTCACGAGCTGAAGAGATATTTGAATCGGTAAACGAGATGACACCACTAAAGCAAGAATTACCTGTAGCTATTAAACGACGACTATCAGCAAGCGGGATAGCAAAAAGTCTTAAACCTGCTCCCAAAATTAGAAAAAGTGTGGCTGATTCATTTCGTGAGACTGAAAAAGGGTATAAAGTAATAACTAGTGATGATGGAATGACACAGTATACAATCCCGATGGATATGAGTATGGATGAGTTGGACGATGTATTCAATGATTTAGATGAAAGAAATGATGGAGGTGTCGTGGCGAACATAGGTCCCAAATCTGACAGGCAATCTATATTAAGACCCTCACGGCTACACCCTGATCAATATGAGGCTGACTCTCCCATAAGGAAGCCTACACGACAAAGTGAGCGGTTGAGATTAAGGACCGAGCCTAGCTCCAGTGCAAGAAGCCTGAATTGGGACAGAATCTAGAAATGCCTATTAACATTAAAGATGAAGATTTTTACGTGTGTCTTTTGAGCAACAGTTCCCTCGACATTTACCCCGACAATACACTAGCATCTTTCGAAAATATATTACCGAGTATGTGTAAGTTTACTGACAATTGGTATGTTGGTATAACAGAAATCGCACTACCAAAACGAAGAAATGAGAAAAATGGTTCAGATAAGAGCGGTATTTCTAAAAGGTCTGTGCCCTCTGAAGACGTAAGCGTTACCGAGGAACCACAATCTGTACCAATTGAAAAAGATTCAAAAGCAATAATCGCTAAAGTTGTTGGGCTGAGTAAATATCATGTTCGATTTAGATGGGATGCGAGTGATTTGCAAAAGTTATGTTATAAGGGAAATGATATGAACTTTTCATCATTCCTTTCATCGTTTTTCTTAGCAATTAGACCTGACTATTATAACTATTACTTATCCGAAATCAAACAAATAATACACGATCGTATCGTAGAAGATAGAGATGAAAAGGCAATCGCCGACATAAGAAGTATTATAGAAGAAAGAGATTTTTGTATACATATTTATCAGTCTGGAAAAATTGCTGAAAAGGTTTATTTAAAGTTAGGTGTAAAATTTGATTCGTTTCGGGCATTTATAGACTACATAATTGGTCAGATCCCGAAAAACAAACGAAATCATGCCGAATTGTTACAGATGATTGATCAATATATTCATCCGGCAAATAGTTTAAGGAACAAGCGGAACAAAGAAGCCAAACCGACTACCCACACATTTCATCTAAAAGATTACGGTGTGAAGGTTAATGTAGAGCTACCTATTGCGTCACCGATTAACATAACAGATTTCATTGCCCTATTACTAAGCGGTATTGAGTTCAATGATGAAGAGCTACTTGATAAAGAAAAGCCATCTGGAACCACAACATATCAACTGCGAAAACAGGTGTTTAACAAAATTGCCTCAGCAATCCGTGGGTCTGTATCCCGTGCCGTTAAAGAGTCCGGTACAGAGATATTACCCGATGGGTGGATCAAAACAACCGATTTCCACACCATTATTGATATGCCATACAAAAGAGCCGATGGGTCAAAAGCCACAACTCCTGTCCCAATAGAGGTGGATAAAACCGATAATATAGCTGGCTTATTCATTGACGCTTTCCTAAAAACACCCGTTGAGGTCCCAATAGAGGTGGATAAAACCGACAATATAGCTGGTTTATTCATCGACGCATTCCTAAAAACACCCGTTGAGAAACGCGACCCCGAAACAATCAATGCAACAATAAAAGAGTCGTTTGATAAATCAATATTGCTGGACAGTGTATTGTGACTCATCCAATAAAGGTATTGATGATTGCGAATAAACCGAATTGATAAACGTTTATACAGATATCATTAAACCCAGAATAATAGGAAATAAACTGGTAAGAAATCTACGGGCGATCCCCTTGAAAGGCTGTGATAGCGTGTTTAGATTCGAGCATGTGGAGTACCGTCCACTTGAGAAAAGCTCTATTGAAAGTATCTCAATCAAAATTACAGATCATCACGATGAACATATGTCATGCTTCATTTCAAGCGAAGGTTAGAATCTATAAATATTCCTACGTTGTAAATATCAACATAGTTTGGACACTGAATTTAACACAGTTCTATAATAATGCGATGAATTCACACTACGCACGTTACTACCTTGTCCAGAGTGGAGGTAGATTATCAGACATTGGTGAACTATATCGATCGCCACTTGTGTACCAGCGTGGAAGAGGTGTTGGAAGTTTTTTCAGTGGGTTGATACGTTATCTTCAGCCTTTATTTCTGTCCGGTGCAAAAGCTATAGGAAAACAAGTCATCGAAACGGGAAAGTCCATTTTAAAAGAGGCAGGAAGTAAACCACTGAAGCAGGTACTAAAGGAGCAAGGGAAATCTGCAGTACATGAATTAACCCAAGAAGGTAGAAATAAAATCTTTGATAATATGGAGGGTAGAGGAAGACGAATGGCTATAAAAAGAGCTAACCATTACACAAGTAAGCATTTGAAATCAGTGCCTAAGCATAAAAAAGGGCGTAAGGTGAGAAAGCTGTCATCGGACAAGACAAAGAAAACTATAAAACGACGGCGCCGAGTAAGAAGGCGTGCATTGGATATATTTGACAGATAGATAATACCTTCATGATGCAGAAAGAGTGTATGAAGTCTGAATTGGATATTTTTGCCTCCCCACCAATTCAAAACAGTATTTTGAAAACCGAAGAAGTTGCTTACAAACCAATTGCATCACTGGACAATTTTTTGGTGTTGGAATTTATTTCGCTTGGTCATGGGGATACATATCGTGACTTATCCAGCATCTACTTACGGCTCAAGGTGCAACTGATTAAACTAAAAAATGGTAAAGAAGAACTTTTCACCGGAAAGGAAAAAATTAAGAAAGCTGACGGGGCTGAAGGTGCAGCTGATCCGGTTGGTGTAGCTAACAACCTCATGCACTCACTTTTTAGACAATGCACAGTACAATTGAATGGGAAGAATATAGCTCAGACAGACAACAATTATCACTATCGCGCCTATATTGAAAATTTACTGAACTATGGTAAAGACGCTGCATCCACTCATTTGGAATCGGCCGGGTGGTATCTAGATCAGAATGAGATGGAGATGATTGAAGACTCAAGACCTGGCGGTGGTCCTACCGAGTTGAATGAAGGCTATCTTAAAAGGTCTGCAATGATGGAGAAGAGTAACGTGGTCGAGCTGATGGGCACAATTCACACGGATCTGTCAAATCAAGATAAACTTTTAATTAATGGAGTGGACTTGCGCTTAACACTTTCATTGGAAAAACCGGAATTTTATTTGTACTCGAAAGAAGATGACTTCAACCCACGTGTGAAAATACTAGAAGCGACAATGTTCATGAATCATGTTACCGTAAACCCTAGTATATTACTAGCACATGAAGCTGTACTACAACGCACAAATGCCGTTTACCCATACAAGCGGGTGGAAGTGAAAACGTATACACTACCCACAAACACATTTACACTATCTCTTGATAACGTAGTGATCGGACAATTACCGAACCTTCTTGTTTTCGGTATGGTGGATAATGACTCATACACCGGAAAGCGCACAAAAAACCCATTCAACTTTAAACACAACAGCATAACAAATTTCAATCTATCAGTTAACGGCGTTCAAGTGCCAAACCAACCGTTAGAGTTTGATTATTCGCGTGATAAGCCTGTTAGTACTAGGGGATACCTTACTCTATTTAAGGGCACTGGTATTAACTACTTCGATAAAGGCCATCAGATATCCAAGAAATTCTTCGATAATGGTTGTTTCTTACTAGCATTTGACTTAACAGCGGACAGCTCATACGATTCGGGTTGTGGTAGTTTGTTGAATCAAGGTGTGGTGAGGATCGAAGGGCGGTTCAGAGAGGCTTTGAAGAAAAGTGTCACCTGCATAATTTACGCCGAATATGATGGAAGTATTGAAATCGATAAGAACCGTAATGTATTCACAAGCTTCTGAAAGTATATAAATAACGTGAACATGTGAGATTTTGATAGAGTCTGCTCCAGAAAATAGTCATGACGCATTGTCTAGTGAATATTGAATACTTCTCGGAAGGTCATTTAACCTTTTTCAAGAAAGTGTCAATTGCGGGGTTCACCTCGCAGAACAAACTTTATTCAAAGGAAATAACGTATAAATATCCCACTTCCTCAGCTATAAGTACTGATCAGACAGGTGTATTTGGAAACTTGGAGCTCAAACGGCTTGATGAAGATCTTATCAGGTCCCTGGCGAAATTCACAACAGTCTTCGTAAACGGAGACTCAACAAGGGGGTTCCTACAGAGTTACGTAACATCACACACAAAGGTTGTAAACCTTGAAAACATATTCCTGAAAGAGCAGGAATGAACACGATAGAGATCATCAACACATTGAGAAGTAACATTAAAACAAACAGGTATTTTCAAGGTGTTTTTCCCTGTAATCGTTTACCTCGGAAAGTAAGGAAACCTGCATGTGTCATCGCCAACACCGATCCGGCCAGTAAAAGAGGGCGTCATTGGGTTGCATTTTATTACCCGAAAAAAGGTCCGGCTGAGTACTTTGACTCGTTTGGTAAATATCCTGATAACAAGTTCTTTAAAAAATTTCTTCATCAAAATGGAAAAGTGTTTGTGAATAATAAGCAGCGGTTACAAGGTGGCCTCTCGACAACATGTGGACAGTATTGTTGTGTTTTTCTACATTTTCGCTGTAGTGGCAGAAGTCTTAAAAAATTCCTAAAACGGTTTTCAACTGCAAATTACAATTTTAATGATGGTGAAATTATAAATTTATTTCGCAAAATTTACATGAAAGACAGTTCACAAAATGGGGGTGAGTATTGCAACCAGACCTGTATGCGAGAAGGCGATATAAAAGCAACTTGAAATTACGCACTAGCCACAGTTTATTTCTCGAGCTACGAAAGATGTCAACCCCTGTTAACAAGCCTACTAGTAAGCAATCACAAGCTTCTAAACGTGAGGTGCAGAAGAAGAAGAGAAAAGCCGTGAAAAATTCATCTAGCATCATCTCCAACTCAAAGGAAACCAGGACAAAAACACTCCCCAAGTCTCGTGTGCCGTGCGACGAAGATGTTCTTTTGAATTATACATACTATCTAGATGGATGCCATAATCGCAGGATAACACTAGGATTTGATCCACGATCATTTCAAGCAAAGGCTATCTTTCACTATCACGGACGGTTCCCGCTAGCAGTTGACCACAGCCAATGGAATGCGTTGTACAAACACCTAAACGATTTAAAAGGCACAGCAGGCGTTCAGTTCCCAGAGAACCAATTAGGATTTTTGAAACGATACCAGATACCTGTAGGCGTTGGTAGCATTACACTAAAACATGAAGAACTATTCAAGCTATTTGAGATGATGGAGTTCTTCAATATCGTTATGCACCACAACAACCTTGCTTCGGAATGTGTTAAGGAATACTACGAGCTGTATTGCAACAGGTGCAAAGAGAAAGATCTGTTGAAGCTAGGTCATGAGGACTTTTTCATTCCATCTCGAATTTATTATATAAATATTAACTATTCAAGACTCTTTTATGAATTTCCAATTTTATGCAGTTGTAATCTTATTTTTGATGTTTTGAAATAAAATAACACAATTATACAGTGCAAAATAAAACATGTTTTATTCTTACACTAGTAATACACACTATTCATTAAATAATACATATAAAGGTTGATACAATTTTGAGCGGCACATCTTGTTGAAGGTAGCGGGTCGTGAATTCTACAGGTTGTCTTAAAATTCTTGAGCTCTCTCAGTTTTGGTGTTTCTAGCTGTATTATGTTAGCTGCGGGTAAATATCTTTTTAAAAAACTCTCCTTGATAGCGCCTTTCACGTATATAGTCGTTTCGTAGAACTCTGCCAGAATTTCTGGAAGTCGATTATAGTCAACATCACCATCACACCATCGTAAGCCGTTGATATTAGTCACATCAAAATCATTTTGACGACGCGCTTTCGGATGTAACTCCTGATAAGGATATGGTGGAGCAAAATGATGAACCACAGGCAAAGTTGATTCGAAAGGTAAAACAGCTAGTTCTTTTATTAAATATTGACCGTTGCACCCACACACAAACTGGATGTCAATAATAACTTGTGTCATGTCTCACTGTTGCACGGATTGCAATGAAATGAAAGAAATGTTTAGAGTAGTGGTGTTTATATTTTATTCTGATAAAAAATTTATTACACCATATGTGTAACGAGTAATTACTTAATTTAATAACAAAGCAAATAATAACTTAACTACTTACTTATAACATATAAATGCAAAACATATAAATTCTGATATAAAAGTCATTAAAATATTATGTGTATTAAAATATATTATCTATACAAAACTTTAAGTGTTACCATAGCTGTCTGGTTTACACCTTTTGAAACCATAAGGTTCAGAGAAATATTCATTCGTCACAACTCTTTTGTCAAAAGTGAATCTCAAGTGTTTTTTTTCGGGTTCTGATACAACAACCCCTGGACGTTTTCGTTTGATTTTACGCTCTGTTGTCACACGTACGCCTTCAGTTGAATCTTCATCCAAAACTAAAGATTTTAGGCATTCAAAATTTACAACTTTTAAGTTTTCGAAGTTAAGAGTTATTCCTTTACATTTAATCACATGTTCAGGACCATGTTCAGTTTCAATTTTTAACCCATATGTCTTAGGACCTGTACTCACATATTCCGATATATAAGCATCAGAACCATAACATGCCACCTCATTGGTCAAATCACCCAGGAAATCAGAGATTGGAAAATTCATGGGTTTGTCTTTACTATCCACAAATATGACACTGTCTGTATCACAGTACAGAATCGAGGAGCCCAGTTTTTCTAGTAACCCGTATAATTTAATTCTAGCTAGAGCCGTTGTATATGCAGCAATAGGTATGTTTGCATGTGGTAAAGTTCTTAGATTCTCCTCTACAAATTTCCATGTAACCCACAAGTTATCATCATCAACTGGGTAAATTGAACAAATTTCTATACCTGGTGATTGGAGAAGTTCACAAAACTGATTAAAATTATTAATAACTTTAGTGTTTGTTTGATCATCTCTCTGGCCGAACTTGCCCCACAATGAGTTTAAACAAAGTTTGGCAATATTACGTCGACCAGAATTTTTTTGAATTTGGTTTTTATCAAGAATGATACATTCCCTTCTCTCGTATGATTCAATAAAATTATCTTTATCCTCATCTGATATATATTCATTACCCCAACCACTGGCCATCTGTTTAATTTTTAAAAAATTATTAACATACTCAGTAAACAATCCGCCAGTTTTTGTGTTAGGGTCGTACACTGTGTACTCATACTTCCACACCTCATACACTTTCAAAATTTTGTACCCCTTTTCAACAGCTAAGGCTATTTCAGGAATTACCCATGTGCCAGTGAGTTGCCGCTCATCACCTGAATGATCGCAACTTGAAATGTTATTACCTTCAGCACATTTTCTACAAAGTGTAAAATACAATTTATTGTCGTTTTTCATGGGTAGCACAGGGATCAGAAGGTTGTTAGGTGCAATTACATCGCATTTAATGAAACCATGCATTGAAATAATTTCATGTATGGGGGGTATGTTATCATTTCGAAATATCTGAGGATGTTTTATGGGGTACGGTGCGTATTTGTTAATATACGGATAAAGACTAGTAAAGTCCAAATAACGTATTACCTCTCCTTCTTTGACTGTATGGTATAATTTGAACACCTCAGTACGACCTCCAAATAGAGCATCCCGCACACATAGTGGAGGATTAATATCATTATAATATCGCCGCAATTTCTCATATAAAAACCTGTCTTTATTTAGTACTTTTTGAAATTCACATTCCCACGTATATACTAGATTGTATCCATTTCTCCGTATTACCTCGATACGTCTTTGTGTACTTTCATATCTTTGATTTAAAGTTTCTAAGGTCTGAAGGTTATTTTCCCCCGATTCTTGAAATTTAAAGCATTCTCTACAACCGTGATAGTAACATCCAAAGAACTCATAGACAGTATTTGATTCTTTATGAAAACCGTCGACATATAACCCACACTTATCCAACTTTAACTCACCGTTGTTGTTTGCTGAGATTAGCAGGCCGTTAGTTTGGGAGTTTTTCCAGGCCAACCACATACAGGCAATAATGGAATGTGTTTTGCTTTTGAAATAACCGTTCTTAGGCATTACAGCCAAGGTATTTTTCTCAAGATAATTTCTTCGAAAAACCAGCATGCAGGTCGATGCAATTGTGAGACTTTCTACTAAAGGGTTCACATTGGTCAATTTAATAAATTCAACCATGAATCTTACACAACCTCGCCGTAAAATATCAACATCATTTACACAGTATTTTACCAACTCATTCCTATTATTGAAGGTAGATAGCGTTTTTGTACTGTACCAATTGAGAAAATCCATTCTTTCCTTAGGCTTCATTGTATCGCAACCGTACATTTCAGGTGGGGGGTATGGACCGATATAATTTGCATTATCTACAGTATTGAAATAATAAGGATAGTAGCCTTTAGTACTGTCTTCAATATCGAAAACTTGTGGAAACTTGGATAGTGGGAATGGCAGGAAATTTAAAGAGTCAACAAATGAAACTTGCTCACATGTCAACTTCATAATTTTGGCTCCTTTCATTAAAGGCTTAACATTGTTTCTTCTTGCTATTAACTCCGAAATCAGAAAATGACCATCATAGCCTTGTAAGTTATGTGCATAACAATATACGTTGCTCACATTTGGTCGAGGCATTAAACAATAATCTAGAAAACTTTGCACAACAGATGATTGATCACCTTTTTCAAATATATGTTGTCTAACACCACATCTATCACAAGGTAGTTTGATATCTTCATTTTGATAACAATTGTGACACATCTGTTGGGCTACAATTAGATTTACAACGTGTACAAAAGATGAAGAGCTATTTCCATACAGTCCATCTTGGGTAGTTTCACAATCGAAAAATATTAATAGAAACTGTTTATCCTTTCTACTTATGTACGGTTTTATAAAACAGCTATGTTGGGATGGTACTATTTTTGAACACATCTGGCAGAAGTATTCATCACACTGATGTTTGTGTCCTTTTCTGTATGTATAATTTATAAATTTTGTGCAAAATACACAAATCTTGAAAGTGTCACATACAGTTTTACCACTCAACTTTTTATCCAAATGGTTAGCGAAACATAAAGGCCCTCTAAAACCACGATTACATTCTTTACATTCAGTCATCTGAGATACAAATACACAGGGCGGGTATGTTATACAATACGGGCATTTCATTTCACATTTATGAAGCGACTGATTTGAAACTTTATCACAATAACGGCAAACATAGCTTCTCGAAAACAAACCTGTGACCGATTTTATGACGTAGAAATGTTTTGTACTCTCGAAATAGAATAGGTAAATTTTTTTTGCTGTTATATCCCGTAGTGGTGTTTTAAAAAGAATGGAATGTGGATCTCGAATATTGTCAAAAACAATTATTTGATACTCACTTAAGTATTTTTGAAATTTATAAAGATCTAGGATGTTGCAGCCATTTTCTCCAATTACCACTTTGGCATTTTTACATAATCGATCAGCCTTCAAATCTAGCGATTGTAAAATGACTAAATTATTTAAACGATTTATATTACCCTCAGCCATTTCCATTGCATAACAAATACTCCTAGGTAAGCATGAAAGATCATTAGCGTTAGCGGCTTTTCCCACATCTACTAAAACTTTTTTCCTTTTTAAAAGCTCAGCATCATCTGTGTACTTTTTATTTACGCGCCCCCCGCCGAAAGGAATGTTTACGATATCCGCATGGAACTGAATGATATCATCCGAAAGAAATTTAGTGTTGGACTGGTTAACATTCGCTATAAGGCCAATTATATATTTACCATTAATTTCCTGAATGGGCTTTAAAGTTGACCATATGGGTTTAACGTGTGGTGATTGCGGGAGTGTTATTGCAAAACTCATTTTGCACCCGGGATTTGCGTTGGCACCAATGTTTTCGAGTACCTTATCGAAAATTTTCTCCAGCGCACTAAAAGGGCTATTAGTGTTATTAGTAAAACCTTTAATTTGAAAGTTTAAGGTGACACCTGTGACGTTAAACTTTTTAAATAACTTCTCTTTCCGAGAAATAATTTTAAACGACCTCGATACATCACTTGAACCAGCCCCTTGTTGATTAATTTTCGCAATATTACCTTGTTGAACATGATTACACCTGGACATGTCTTCATTCAAAAGATTTACTATATCACTTAACAAAACATTTGAAAACGACGTGTGATGTAGATTTGAAAATGCTATTAACTGTAATAAAAATCTGTACTTTTGCTCTACTGTCGAATGAATATTTCCCTCCCTAAATTTAACAGATGTATTCCTCAACCAGGTAATACAATCTTCAAAGCTAGATGCTAGCACAATTTTAAAATCTCTAATTATATTTTCCATCTTTTTATTTTTATATAAATTTACTTGTCTCTATTTTATACAATTAAAACTAATTCACTATTTTAAAGTTCTTAAAATCCTAATTAAACTATTTTTTTCCTCCCCAAACGTCAGGGGTATGATGCGATGTAACTCAGCCCTTTGTTGTCGTAATTTGACCAATCGCCCACCGCGCTTCTTTTTTTTGTTGTTTTGCGTTGTCGTTGGTTCGGGCACGCACTTTTTTCGCTGCAACCTTCTTTGCAGCTCTTCAATAGTCAGAGGTTGCGGCCCAGGAAGAGGTGACGCCCTCCTAACCTTCACGGGCTGTCGATTTTCTTCAGTTGTAGCTTCTTCACCTTGGTGGCCCTGTTTGGCTGCTGGAACCGCAGCCAAAACTTTTTGCGGTCGATGGAGATCCAGGGTGGAATATCGCTTGCGATATTCGTCTAAAGTTAGACGTCGTGGACTTTCTTTAAAAAGCATTCTAAGCTGACTTACGTCAGCTGCAAAATAGGCCTTGTGGGGCCACAATTTTCTAATTATTAAGGTTAATGCTGGAAAATTGAGAGATAAATAAATTTAGATAAAAAATAAAAAGATGGCAAATAAAATCACTTACCGCTCTGATAACCTACCAGGATGCTGTCCGAGAATTTATGATAATCCTAGGTACCAACCACGGATTTTTATACAAAATGCAAGCATACACACACTACAATCGACAATGCACAAATTGCAATCATATGCATGTAGTCTGTGCTACCAGTCGTGTTAACCAGAACGTCCTTTTTTTCATGAAGTTAATTAATTCACTTTGCAAATTGTGCCACTTATGTATCCCATTTCATAACAAAGTATAAAATATTACAACACAACAACTCATAAAAAATGCGGAAGACTCTTAAAGAATGCGGAAGAAAAAAAGACGTTATTTTCATGGTATTCATCCTCAATCTACAGTCACCCAACAACATCATGACACATCTCTACTCGAAAGATACACCTGTTGGAACGCGGTCAATGGGACGCCACGATCAACCTTGAGGAAATCCCTTTGATTACAATCAATGAAAACCAGTCTCTCCACATTCATTCTACATGACTAATTTCATATGCAGTTAATATTGAATTGTATTCTTTGCAATAATGTTTTCTTCCATTTTTCATGGGTCCATGGTATTAAAGATGGAACGAACGTCTCTCTGCTATGTACACATATCTATAGCTACTGTAAGTCCATACATGTGTTACCTCGTTATCCAAGCAACCATTCGTAAGCCTTGTCGTATGCTATACATATGATCGAAATACACGAATATGCCCCCATTGACGATACGATCGAATCAGTATGAATGGCAATTACCATTAAAATTTCACACTTCTTTTCACCCTTCGTTCGCACAAATATGTATAGCATACGACAAGGCTTTGCCCTGTACCCATCATTCTTTATCGTGAACAGGTGCAACATTAATTAACTGTAGCCATGCTTAAGTACAGCAATGCAACGGGCTGAAGTCAATGGATGGGTATTACATTAAGCTAAATTTTACACAGTGGCACAGAACATGTACGTGCAAGGCTTTACCCTATCCCCATTTTTCCAATTCACATGCATTTAACTGATACGAGACACGTTTCGATCGACACGGCATTGCAAGCGAACGAAATTCAAGTTGCATCGCAAGGCAGCTAATTAATATGCACCCCATTGCTAGCGAACGAAATTCAACTTGCATTTTGTACATATTTTTTCTGTCAGGTTTTCTGCGAGCCTGGCTCTCCATTTCACAAAAATTGTCTTCGACAGGCTTTCTAACGTACTCTAACCCCCTAGCAACCAACCAGGTATGCACACAACACCTCCCAACACATGACACATCTCACAAACTACAGCAAAAACATCTGACCCTATTTCTACCACCTATGACTTCCTGACGCACCCAACCGCAACACCCCGATCCTCTATAGCCAGCCATCAACGTTCAAAATCATCGCCAACCAACTGATCTACTATTGCCTTCTACCAACGCCGCCAATCACAACACACACCTGATCGGTAACCCCTCACAACACAGCCCTAACCCAGACCCTCCATAGCCTTCTACCAACGCCGCCAATCACAACACACACCTGATCGGTAACCCCTCACAACACAGCCCTAACCCAGACCCTCCATAGCCTTCTACCAACGCCGCCAATCACAACACACACCTGATCGGTAACCCCTCACAACACAGCCCTAACCCAGACCCTCCATAGCCTTCTACCAGCGCCGCCAATCACAACACACACCTGATCGGCAACCCCTCACAACACAGACCTAACCCAGACCCTACATAGCCCTCTACCAGCGCCGCCAATCACAACACACACCTGATCGGCAACCCCTCACAACACAACACAAATCTAAGCCCACCACCTGACAACCCCAACCAACCAACCGCGACACCCCTCTTACAAACAACAAATCAACGACACACACCTGATACAAAACCACAATCTCAGCCCCCATTCCAAGGTACATCCAAGACCAAGTCGCTCTGATTCACCCTATCCCGGCCATACAAACGCGGTACCCCAAGCCACTCGCTATTCTGATTGAAAAAGATTGAAAAAGACGTTCCCACCCATACAAAAACCGGTTTTCAGGTACGTTACTTACTACTTTTGCCTATTGTTTAAGGTTCAAAAACAACCTTAAAAGGACAGAAGGTCACAGATTAAATGGTTTACTAAATCCAAGTGAAATCAAAAACACAGAGATGAGAATAGTGAAAATTATTCAACACACCGAATTCTCAAAAGAAATTACAGAACTGCATAGTCCAAAAGGCAAACTTCGTAATTTATCACCCTTCCTTGATTCTGAAGGAATACTGCGGGTAGGCGGCAGACTCCGCAATGCTGACATTTCGGATGATGTAAAATACCCAATACTGTTACCGCGACACCATGTAACGTATCTTATTATACGAGATGCACACAAAGTGACTATGCATGGTGGCATAACGTTGGTACGAAATTATTTACGAATGAAGTATTGGATAATTGACGATCAAAAGGTTATTCGGCACGAAATCCATAGATGCCTCATATGTCACAGAAACGCCAATAGGAACAATTTCCAGATCATGGGTGATCTTCCAGCAGTTCGCATAAATCCAGCCAGTGCATTCACGTACTGTGGTGTAGACTACGCCGGTCCTTTCTATACTCGTATGTCTAAAGGCCGCGGTTCGACCACATCAGAGGATATATCGCAGTGTTTGTTTGCATGGTCACAAAAGCTATACATCTCGAGCTGGTAAGCGATCTAACCACCGAGGCCTTTCTAGCAGCCTTCAAAAGATTTATCAGCAGAATAGGACTTTGTCGAGAAATCTACAGTGACAATGGAACTAATTTCGTTGGTGCAAGCAAGATATTGGACGACGACATAAAACGCGCCATCCACAGATCATCAGAAGATGTTGCTCGAATTTCTGCTAAAGATGGTATCAACTGGAAGTTCATCCCAGTTGCCACACCTCACTTTGGAGGTCTCTGGGAAGCAGGTGTCAAATCAGTTAAGCACCACATTAAGCGAATTTTCGATGACACCGATATATCCCCTACCTTTGAAGAGTTCAATACGGTTCTCGTTCAGATTGAAGCCTGTCTTAATTCCAGACCCATGACTCCACTCTCTAGTGACCCTAGAGATTACCAGGCACTTTCTCCGGGACACTTTCTAATCGGTAGGCCTCTTCTTGCCGTAGCAGAACCCGATCGAACAAACACAACCTTACATGATCGCTGGAAGAAGCTGACCGCATTACATCGAATGTTTTGGCAAAGATGGTCTGCGGAATATTTGCACACACTCCAGCGCAAATCTAAATGGGCAAAGGACTGCGAGAACCCGACAGTTGGCCAGCTCGTCTTCCTTAAGCAATCCAATTTGCCGCCTTCGAAATGGGCTTTAGCACGCATTCACGAGCTAAAACCTGGTCCAGACAGCAAGGTACGGTTGGTCACTGTGAGATACGACGGACAAAAACTGAAGGATGTATCCATAGTGAACATATGTCCTCTACCAGTCGAAATACCTGGCGATGATTCAATCACATCCACGAGTAGCAATGAACCGGTAAACAATCCAGGAGATTTAATCACGAATACTAGTGTTCGACCTACACACAATAGCAAAGTTACGCTCAAAGCTACACCCAAGCCAAGGCAAATTAACGAGCGAAGTAATCCTGCAATCGACAATCGAAAGCGGCAGAAACCTCAGCACCAACCACCAGAACTGCAAAGAAGGAAGAAGCGTCGCATCGCTCCTTGCACTTGGGCAAGAGCGCTTCTAACAACTATTCACACGTTCCTGATGCTTGCAACCACCCTAGCTGACAACAACTCTCACCATGGATACACAATATTCAAGCCGTCTTCAGGATACTACATCGAAAATCTAGGAAAAACGCAAGTTTTACGGGGGAGTCTGAGAATAGAAATTCCTCTCCCATATAACGACATTTTAGCTGATGAGAGCAACGTCTTGCATACTTTCAAGCAAATAGAGAAAATATGCCAAGACACGAAAGCATTGGTACAGACAACCCACTGCAACGCATTAGTGCAGCACCTTAAAACTAGGAAAAATGAGATCTTCCGAAATATTGGACAAGTCAAAGGTGAAGACATTGAACAAACCAAACCGTCAAGAGCCAAAAGAGGGCTTTTTGGGAAAATGCTTACGGCTGTATTCGGCGTAAACGATGAAGTTTATGAAAACATAGACAAGTTGGACAAAAACCAAAGAATGCTACTGCATTTAACTAATCAGCAGCACTTACAGCTCTCTACAATCATGCAACAGATGCATACAGCAACTAGCGAAAAATTCCGACAGTTTGGTAAAAAGGTCAACGAACTGATAGACTCAATGAATGGAATGAAGGCCTGGTATAGAAAAATTGATGAGAACAAGATAAGCATTCAAGTAGTTTCAACTTATCTGACAGCCTCCGACTATTTCGATGAGATCGAACTCAAATACGGAAATCTAATTAAAGCAATGTATGATCATATTAGCATCACTGGCATTCTTTCTCCAAACACCATATCAGAAACAATCGATTGGGTTTCCGAAAAACTAGGGCCACTGTTTTCAATACCAGAGACTCTACAAAATAGAATTGTTGTTGAAAAAACAAAGCAAGCACTACTAGTCTATGGATATTTTTATATCATAGAACATAGCACCTACAATTTAATTCATGTAAGCGCGATTCCAATAAAAGTCGGACCACATGAGTTTATATCACCACTGATTGGAACACCGACTTTAGCAATAAACTTTAATCAACAGCAATATTTTGAGTTGGACGATGATCAATTTCGCAGCTGCTCAATTGTGAGAGACACTTACATTTGTGCACCTAGCTACATTATTAATATGAATACTAGACCCAACTGCGTAATAGACGAGATATATGGCAGACACAATAGAACCTCTTGTCACATGACCGCTGTAAAAAACTTTCAATTACTATGGAAACAGCTAATGATGCCCAATACTTGGTTTTTTGCAACGGATGATCCTAAAACAGCATCCATAACATGCAACGGAGAACGTGAAGAGGTACTATTGACCGATGTTGGAGTCATGCAACTTAAAGGTAATTGCCTAGTCCAAACGGAACACCATATTCTACGAACAACATTCAATCAGCAAAGGAGAGTCATCAATGCTTATACAAAAAACATCTCGATACCCAAGCTGGAAGCAACAAGCTACCAAAAAACGCACTTTTCAGAAATTTCCAAAATATCTGAACAGATGTTTGAACTTCCACCATCTCAACAACTAAACGACGATGTACCTCATTTTCAACCGCTGGTCATCCACGCATTAGCTTGGTCCTCGATTATCGTTGCCATTATCATTGCACTTGCTATTTTCTTTGCTATAAGAAAATATAGATCAACATCTAGCAGTTCGAACAAGGACTCCAGTGAAGAAGCAACACTTAGCGAAAGATTCCATCAAATATTTGCCAACCGTCAAGCAACTCCAAGCAGGTTCTATGTGACAACAGATGGACAACCCACAAACTAGTTCAACGTCTCCAGCCGTCCCGTGGCGCCAACCTGTTCATGACCGAACATTGCACAAGATGTTCATTGAACCTAAACATTATGGTTCAATGTACATCAATTTAATTAAGTCAACAACATACATTGGACTTAGCCAATTGAACGTAATGCGCATTCCTAAATTATTGCATTGGTAATCACAAACCAATTTTTCATGAACGTGCCTACTAAGTTCAATATATGTATGTTGCACATTTATGAATATTTGCTTACTTGTAAGATTCCATTTAAATTGAAATTGTTACGATTAACTGACCTAGTTTTTATGATTGTAAATAGTATATAAGTAGCATAACACTGAAATAAAATGCATTCATTTCCCAGTCGGAACCTGTGTGTATTATTCCCACTTACAGCTCCTCTATCACCAGTCTTTTGTGCCTACAACCATTGGTACACGAAGACTTCCTAAAAGTGCAAGATCGTCGTCTGGAGTGGACGGCCTTCAAACACTATCCCCTCATTGCATCGACTTGAGAATAGGTCCTGTAACTTAAAAGTTACAGCCGGATTTACGAGTCCTGGAGGGATTCGTGTACAAACAGTGCCAGTATGCCACTGGAGACATTTCCAAGGACAGAGACGCATAGAAACTTTGGGTTCCGGGCGAACTGACTGCCTCCGTAATACAGCGAGCACACGACTATCCGCTTAGTGCTCACGGCGGTATCGGAAAAACACTCAAGCGGCTTAAAGAGTTATATTACTGGCCATCCATGACCAAACAAGTCACTGAGTATGTCAGTTCGTGCGACGTCTGCGACTAAAGCGCCCAACCAAATTCTACGAGCTCCCATGCGTCCTACGGTTGTTCCGGAACGCATCTTTCAGCGTTTGTACATCGATCTCCTTGGACCATACCCTCGGTCTTCGGCAGGCCACACTTTCACTCTAGTAGTCCTGGACCTTTTGTCCAAATTTTTGTTTTTAAAAGCACTTCGGGCTGCATAGGCAAAAGCTGTCACATCATATTTAGAAGAGGACCTGTTCCATTTGATTGGAGTTCCCGAAACTATCGTCTCTGATAATGGGCCTCAGTTTAGGAGCCAACTTTTTAATCAGCTCTTAGAAGAGTACGGAGTGCGTCACACCTACACCGCCATTTATTCCCCCCAGGCAAACGCGTCTGAGCGCGTAAATTGCTCCGTGTTGGCCGTGATACGCGCATATGTCCACCCTAGTCAGCGCGATTGGGATCGGAAGTTGTCTGCCATCAACTGTGCGCTACGTGCTGCCCATCATACTTCTTTGGGATCAGCTCCATATATCGTGGTGTTTGGCCAAAACATGGTCGGACACGGGAGTTCCTACGCTTTGCTGCGAAAGCTGCAAACGTTAAATGATCCTGAGTCTGAATTGCTACCACACGAAAGAATGGCAAAAATACACCGCGAGGTGTCAGACCGATTGATAAAAGCCACACAAACTCAGCTGCGGATCTATAACCTACGCTCCCGTGAGCCTCGCTTTAGAGTAGGAGACACAGTCTACGTCCGAAATTTCGGTCAAAGTAAGGCTGTGGATCATTACAACGCCAAACTCAACAATAAATTCCTTAAGGCCACCATAGCAAGCAAACATGGCAATGCTTGTTTTCGAGTAGTGGGTCCCGACAACAAGGCCTTGGGAATTTACCACACGAAGGACATTCGGGCATAAGGTTCTCAGGCATGACTGCTCTTGGTGGCACAGCCGTTGGGTTGGCCACCACTGCACCATGCCGCCTCATGTGCAAGCTGTGATACCGGTTGCAGTCGTGACAGGCCCCGAAAAAGGAGAGATCCCGCTTGGACGAGACTGGATCAGCGGGAAGTCGTTTTTTGGAACTCGGGCGGTTGACTGGGTACTATAGGAGAAAGCAAGTCCGCATGGTGTGAAGCTGTTGGTGTTGAAAAATTCTGGAGAGTGTGGCGTTCACAAGTGTAATTAATTAAAAGAAAACTGTATGAGAATCGCTAGTCGCGAAGAAAGGATTGTGTTTTCGCGCGCGAAAATAGATCGGCCCGAGTTAGAAAAAATGGATAATTGAAAAGGGAGTTGGCCGGGGTCATAGATATCGTGTGTGTTGAATTCGTCGGATAATCAATTCCAATTCTTCACTTTTGTAAACCACCTGTGGTGAATTTTGCGCGAATAATCTTTTCCGCGGCTATGACCATGTGAAAATGAATTGTGGAGTCGAACTTTTGTGAAACAAAATATCAACGAACTAACAAAAATCGTAAGAGAACATTCGACTTTGAAATCTGCGATTTGTGCAAAAAAACTAAATCTTTATCAGGATATTTTTCTTTTAATGCTGAATTTGGCAATATCTGTGCGGTGATCCTGACGCAGTGACATTTGTTCCGATATAAGCTGAGGTGACTAGGTCCAGTTACGACTAGAGAATGGAGTTTTAACGTGTGGGTAATATCCGAAAAAAAAATTACATTGAGAACTTTGAAAAAAGAAAAGAAAAGAATTTAGATAAGTAATTAGTTTAGAAAAACATTTAAATACACACATATATATACAATCTTGAACAGTTTCTATTTAATTAGTAAAAATTTGCTGTCTTCTCGATTCGAGCAAATGAATCTAAGGTTAGGTTATTTTTGGAGGCGCTCTAATGCAGATTTAGGAATATTTTCATCAACTAATTTGCTGCCATGTTAATTTTCTTGTATTGTTGAAAGCTTCCCCTCAAGGCCTTGAAAGAAAGTTTCATCAAATTTTGTACACGTATGGCAAAAGAAAAGAAATTGTTAATATCTTTTAAATCGAAATGAAAATTTACGAAAAAAAAAGAGGAAAGAATACAATATAATAAGAATGAAAAATATATACAGTGCGCCACATAATTATAGAGTCACCGCAAGATTTTCCACTTTCAAACTTCCTTGCAGAGCTGATGTTGTTTTGTTCACAAATTACAATTACCCGATGAAGAGAGAGAATAGTTAACATAAATCTATAGCATTACCAGTCTAAATTAAAAAATAATTCTACAAAAGTTTCTTACATCCTGTCTCAAAATTATAGAGCCACTTCAAAGAAACTAAATTTATTCATACTTAAAACCATAATATTAATTAGAAACTTGAACTTTAGTAAGCAATTGGCCCTCCATTTTTATGTATGACCTGGAAAATGCGGTTTGGCATACTGTCTACCAAGTTTTGCAAGATAGTGGACTCCAGTGCTTCCCAGACTTCGGATATTGCCACTTTCAAAGAATTTACGTCTTCGTAAGTTTTATTATTAGCGTAAATCCGGCGTACAATTATTCCCCACAAATTTTCTACTGGGTTGCAGTCTGGTGAACGGGCTGGCCAGTCAAGAACCGTAACTTTTTTTTTCTCGAACCACTTCTTAGTGTCGTTGCTGGTGTGTATGGCGGCGTTATCTTGCTGATATGTTAGTTTTGAACGTCGATGCTTCCGCAAAAATGGCAACAGGCTACTTTCTAGGACATTCTGGTAATCCTTACTGTTCATTTTGGAAGAAGTGAATACCAAATTCAGCTTCCCGCGAGCACAAAATGCCGCCCACACCATACAACTTCCGCCACCGAAATTTCTTTTCGAAAAATATAGAGGCTCCTTCCGTAAGTCACGCCAATAATTGTTGTATCCATCAGGTCCGTCCAAACAAATTTTTTTTTCATCGCTGAATATTACCTAAATAAAATAAAAAATAACACTTTATTATAATTGTTTGAAAGTTTTCACATTTTGTTTGAATAAATAAAACACTCGCATCAGTCGGTGCTTAACTCACCAGATTCCATTGCCGGTTCATGTTCAATCTCGCAAATTCTAGCCTCTTTTGTTTATGAAGAGGAGTAAGAAGCGGTGCCGTCAACATTTTAGACTATACAATGTTCGGATTATTTTTTATAACCCGCCGAATTGTTTCCCTCGACACATTTAGCTCACATTCGTTTCGAATCTGTGCGAGAGATTTCGTAGAATTCGAAGTTGTAGCAATGATTTTTCTTTTATCTCGTGGAGAGAGTTTGGATGGACGGCCTGGACGTTTTCTCGTTCCATACTTTTCCGGATTTGCAAGAAAATTCTGTACCACATGGTGCGATCGCTTTATTTTGCGAGCAATTTCCCGCATACTGTCACCAGACTTCCAGTACGCCTCTATCATTCCTTTTTCTTTCGGTGAGAGAGTTTTACCACGTGGCATATTTAGAAAAAATAATTTTAGGCTGTTTAAGAAAAAAAATTAAAACACAAACTAAAAATGTAGATAATGGCTCTATACTTTTGTGACAGCACGAAATGACACTTTTACTGTTATTTCTACTTATAATACGGTATCACCACTGAAACTGCTTGCATGTGCACTGATGACGAATGCCAAACATACACTGCACGTTTTATAACTTCAAAGCGATAACCAACTAAAAACTGCCGAAATTAACAATTGGCTCTATAATTATGCGACGCACTGTATATATATATTATCAATATTGTCTTTGTAATTGCTAATTCTAGCGAACCATGAATAGGTTAGAGTCGAATTGAGATCGAAAAAAAAATATTTGAAAACTAAAAACAGTTCTATAAAACATTTATTTTATTTTTATATAAACTATGAGGTAAGACAATTTATCGAGTTATGATTATTATTGCTGAATTTGCTCTTATTATAATACAAAAAAAACATGCAAAAATAGAAAAACTCGCAGGGTGTAGATAGTTTTGAGGACACGTACATAATTAAATTTTCATTAATACTAATGTTATATGATAAGATTGAAATATATATGTAAAGAGAAAATGTATTATACCGAACCTAGATGTGCCAATTTGTTTGAAAAGAACGAAAATAAGAGAATAAACATGGAATATTATTACCTAATCAGCGAGAGTTTCCATAAGGCTCCTCCCTCCTTCAGACCTTAAGGAACAGGATTCACCTCGGCTGAAGTAAGTATTGGTGGGCCTATTGCGCACAACACAAGCGGACACGCAAGCACTAGGCCATGGTAGGGCGGGCCCAGGCAGCGACATCTGCGCCTGGCGAGCTCCGCTGAAGCTCGTCTTCCTAATCGAGAGTAGCACGGCCACCCGAGAGATTGTTCCGGTACGCGGTAGTCTTTCGTTTTTTTTTTGGTTTCTTTGAATAGTTTCGGAATTTTTACACTAGATCAATGTAACGTAAAGAAGTTTTTTTTCTCTCGGGTAGGTTTTGGAACGCGGTATTATCTCGGTATGCACGCGAGAATTCGTTGGGTAAAGTAACGTAGGAGGTATTGCCTCACAAGATGAATAGTTTGCTTTGTTGGATGGAATTTTTTTGTCGGTATGTAAGCGGGCAATTTGATGGCTGAATCTCTGGAAATGAGATTCGGGACTGATGCTAGAGAACGCACCCACGGCGATACGCGCCAGCTGAGCTGGCCTGCCAGCAGCCATCACTCCTCTAGCTAGGTAGAGGCCGAACCCGAATTCGTCTGAACGACACATGGGTTCGTTGCCTCGTCCCGGGGACTTAACGTCCTTGAGGCCAACAAGACGAAAGTCCTGTTGGCTTGAAATTTCGAAGCGATAACGTTCGCTTATAATCATTTCATTACAGTAGGAATACTTACATAATTTTACCCGTATTTTATTTTTAGATAACTTAAATACCGCCAGTGAACAGTCTGGTTGCAACAGTCTAGAAACTTGTGAACCTGCTGGTACTGAAAATAATGATGGACAGTTTTCTCGTCAAGAATTATTAAGGACTAGAGCAAAGAAATATCAAGGCAATCGAGCTTAATTGGTTGTTATTAAAAATCAGTCCCTGCGTGGAAAAGGGCTGCCTTGTCTTGGCCAAAATAAGAAAGGGGGCAAAATTCAATACATTATTCCCAGACCCGAGAGATATATGAAACCAGAATGCAATTGTGCAATGAGCAACAAAAAGTCCGTTATCAAATGTAGAAAATTTGATTAAATGGAGAGACGACGTATTTTTGAAGACTTCTGGCATTTATCGTGGACAGAGAAGCAAACCACTGTTGCATTACTCACTAAATGCACGCCACCCAAAGATACAAAAAATCGCAAAAATGCCCAGTCTAAACGACAAAATAGTATTCAGTTTCATTGGAAGATAAAAGATACAGGATTAATAAGAGTGTACAAGACAATATTCTTGAATACATTGGGCATTAACGAATGGAACGCTTTAAAGTGGGCCAAAACTGCTGAACGGTCTGTAAACTCTCCCATGCCAATGACCAAGCAGCAGAAAGTACACGGAGAAAGAACGACTGTAGCGTAGGACTTTTTGAGGAACCTGCAAAAGTACCTTTCGATTATTGTAGGCGATTGACTTCATTTGTTTATTTAGAAACGTTATGGTTCTCAAAAAAGGAGGTGTATCGTGCATACCTCAAATACTGCGAAAAAAGAAATGAACGACCTTTCCAGTTCAAGCGATTTGATTTGATTATTTATTTATTTATTTATTTATCACATTTCAACAGTATGAACATCCGGATCTTCAAGCCACGAAAAGATCAATGTGATGTTTGTGTTGGTCACACCAATGGCACTGTTCCCGAAGCGGGCTGAGCATGTGAAGAGAAAAGATCAAGCTAGAGCTCAAAAAGACAGGGAAGCTGCCCCAGCCAATTCCAACTGAGGACATCCCTCGTCCGTATGCAGCTCAATTACCTATATCGCAACGGAAATTTAATGACTTGCAGGCTATCAAAATTGTTCTTCCACTTGATGTACATACATTTTATGATACTATACCTCATTAAATAAATTTGTTCTGTTCTTTCGATTATTTCAATAAATATTACTTATTCATACTAATATTTGTCTTGCAGTATTTCATCAGAAACCTTGCAAGTCTGTAATTAAAAACTAGAAAATAGTTAAGAAAGCTCGTAAGTCTCGAAAAACATAAATAAAGTATGCAAGTTTTGAGAAAAATTCATTTTTAATACGGCATCTGATACATATTTACTTCAAAAACATAATATTACCAATTATTCCATGTGCAAAATAGTGCCGAATTTTTAAAACAGTTTTTACCTTCTCCTGTAAAATTTCGATTTTTAGACTTACGAGCTATTATAAGAAACATGACGATATTGTATTAACAAAAACAAACAAATTATTGTGGATAAAGTTAATAACTCGGAGAAACTTTCAAACATGTTAAAAAGAAAATTTCTTGAATTCCAATATAACTTAGAAATAAAGGAAAATTTACAATAAATATTAAACTCTACCACAGAAACACAGGAGATAATATTGTTATCTAGGTTAGAAATTTTATATAAGGATATATTAAATGCACAAGAAATATAGTAATACAATATTGATATGTACATAAGTAGAAAGTAAGGTTGTTATGGAGATGTTGTTCCTGATCGTGCACGCGAAAGTATAATCAACAGCGAAATCAGTTCTATGGGATGGTTCTTCTGATTATATAACTTTGATACGGACGTCTGCAAAAACATGCTGAACTCGCCGGCAGCGTCCAAGCATTTGAATTCAATGCACAGTTTGTGGTTATGCATAAAGCCGAATTTTCGCGCACTGCTTATCAAATATGTTTTAAGAGGAGAAATGCATGTAACTGCTCAAAAAATCGATTTTTTTCTCGTACATTGAAATGTCCCAAATACTCTAAGAATACGTCAAAAATAGTTTTGAAGTGATACTTGTATTAGTTCTCGAGTGAATGTCCGTTATAGGCAGGATTTTCGGAAATGACGTTAAGTTGTACGGGGCATTTTTTAAGGTGTTTTTTTCATTCGCTCGCATCGCCGCCGTTTTGTGTTGAAAAATTGTAGAAAAAATATTTTCAAGTACTTTGCGACATGCGCTTTAAGGATTTCATGTTTAAAATCTTCTGAATAAACAACACATATTTTATAAATCCATCTGAAATTTGCATTTGTTTAAAAAAATTACATATATGTTCCCCCTTAAGGATATGCAAATATTGTTGGGCGTCCACGGTTGACTCGATTAATGCCAAGTCTCCTACTCCTCTGTTTGAGATGCACTCGAAAATGTAACGGATAACTTACCAAGTTTCACAGTCGAAATGAAATTTCGATTTTCCACCAATGTTAAAGGCTCGCGCCATACTCTAGCGAGTCCATCATTGTAACACAACATATGACCTCGTCCCAAAAGTTAACGGGTTGAGAAAGATGCACCATAGCGAAGGAAAACGCTTTTCGATGTTAAGTGTTTAATATCGTGCTTTGTTTCCCAAATTTCAAGAGTTCAAAATTTTTCCCGCGCAAAAGCAGATCGAAACAATTCACAACCCGAAAAGTGCTCACCTTATCCACCACGGTGAGGTAGCAAGGATCCGGTTTGTTTGGGAATATTGGTGGGTTGAGTGTCGTTCGTTGGAGAAGGACATGTCCTAGGAAACTCCTGACACCGGTTTTCGAAGCGAAACAGGTTACCTGGGATAGGTTACGAAAGTTATTTCGCGATATCTTCCGCGCCCCATCTAAACAGCAATCTTTTTCGCGCACGCGCCTTCCCACGAGATGTGCATGTTACGTGGACGAGACACGATTGGAAACCGCATGCAAGCAATAAGAGTGGCGAACATCTCACATTTCGGAGTGCTAGCGGGTGTCGGGCCAGAAGAGCCGCGAAGCGCCTCGCTGTCCACGGGGGCTCGTGACTAGGACATTGAGCGGCGCCGGAGAAAAAAGAAAAAAGCCATGGCTCCAATTTTGTCGGCCAAGAACTTTTCGCCGATACGCAATTGGGCCGAATCACGTAGTGCGAGAGAGACCGTTTTGGATACCGTTCATCTGGAACGGCTCTTTGGAACGCAGCACGTACAAACTGTGGAAAGATGAAGGACGGCAGACGGAGGTCTCGCTCCGCCGGCAAACAGTTTCTGAATCTTCACGACTAAACGACGAAGCAGCAAGCCACCCAACTCTAGACGTCTATAAGGAGTAGATAATGTGATTCACACCACGCCCAAACTACTAGCATCGAATTTAATTAAAAATCAGAAAATTATGCGCCTCTCGTCAAATATGGGGCAAAAGTAAAAGTTCAAGTTTTGCGTTCAGTTGTTTTCAGTTAAGGAAGTTTCTGCTCTATTCTACATTCAAGCTTCTCATGCATTGAGTTTAATTTTTCCAAGAAAAAAAGTATATTTTTTGTTCTTTTAACGGTGAATCGATATCACGTTCTATAACTAATTTGATATAAAAATAATAATAAATAGATCACGTACTAAGATCAGGTGAATAGTGTTAGTCGCTGTGATCTACTTCTAGGATATTTCAAGTATAAAGAAAAGGAAATTTGTTGTTTGTACCAATCAATCTCCTCCATATTTAAAATTAAATTCAACATATAAGCTTATACGCCTTGTTCAGGAGACGTGGGTAATTTTCGTTCAATTGTTTGCTGCCAGATTATTATTTTTCCTTTCTGGTTTTTTTCTCCCAATCCCATCTCGGCGTTCGGTAAAGTGTTGTAAATATCCGAATTAAAAAAAAATTGAAGGAAGAAATCACCATTGACTAGCAATCATAATAGAAACTGATTGATCTAAGAGTTAGTTTTGTGTTATTTTTCACAGTAAATTATCGCGATTCAATAACTAGAATATGAAATGAAACTATAAACCTTGTAAAAGCAATTAATATAAGATATTTACAGTTAGTAATGGTTGTTGCAGAATAAATTCCGACCATGTGAAAAAAATTACATTGAGAACGTTGTAAAAATTTAAATAACATGAGAACACACAAGTAAAGATGGTATTAAAGTACACATGTAAATTTGAAATAAATATATAAATTAATGGTAACAATATTGAGGCCGATTAATGATAATGAATAAATTTAGGCTAGACGCTTAGAATAGGAGAAGAACAAAAAAAATAAAACTGCGATGAGGAAGAAATATTTAAAATAAGTAAGAATTTAATTAGAACGTGTATAACAATGTGCAGAAAAACTAAATAAATTATAAATAAGCAAAAATTTTAATGGACTGTGACAAGAAAGTTTGTTTAAAAATCACAAACCAAACCACAACTGGGGTAAGTAAAAATGGGGCTTAGTGCGCTACACATGCCTACCTGCCAAGCGTTAAGCTAAGGCAGGGAAGGCCCGGACAATAACATCGAAGTCCGGCGCGCCTCCGGTGACGTCTCCTTCTGGCCGAGCAGTAACTTAGCCGCCCGAGAGTTAGTTTGTTCGCACGATTTCTCTTTCGCCGGTTTTCCGTCGTTTTTCGTATTTCGCTGGTAACGTAGGTGTAAGTTTATCTCTCGGGTTGGCGTTGTTACGCTCGCGGTCGAGAATCTCGTTGCTTTGAAATTTAGTTGCGACTTTGTTTGTGAAGTAAATTCTCATTAAAAATGCAGAAAGTAGTGGTTTCTTGCCTGCAGCTCTTGGTGAAAACTTATTTGGTAGGATGACTTATCGTACTTTTCCATTAGAAACCGCAACATCACAATCTTTCTTGAGTTCCCTAGCAAATGTTCTGGTCGAAGTCAAGGGGTTTTTATCAAGTTTCTTTATCATAAGGCGCTCTATACGTTTAGATATTTTTGGTTTTGGGCCACCTCTACACTTTGGCTCCAATCTGTCCTCATTTTCAGCACGATTTATAACGTTATAGACTGTCTTTCGTGCTACATAAAACATTTCCGACAGTTCCTGCGTGATTTTACCTAATTGGTGATTATAGTATATCATCTGAACCAACTCAAAGGATAATCTTTTGCCTGGCGTTTTAAAACATAATATCTCACTTAATTATGCGTACTAGCTAAAAATAATCACCAACTAATGATCAAATTCATGGAGCTTTACAATACAGACCAAAGATGAAGGTAAATTTACCGCATCGGAAACAGTTGTGTAAAGAGTCTTGACACTTCGAAAATTGTAATAAATGTTTTCGTGGTTCTTCTCGTTCTTTTTTTGCATTGAGGTTGTCCTTTTTTGTATATATCGGTTGAAAATAATGTAAATATCTATAATTAAGAAAAAAAATCATTCACATAAATCAAAAGCAGTATTTTACAATTAGAAAGACCAAAACTTGATTTTTTTTGCTATGTGTAAACTCATTATTAACAGATTGTATAAACTCCAAAATTTGAAAACTGCTGTACCACAACAGAAGGAACTAATATTTATAATACGTGAATCAATAACAGATAAACAAATAAATGTCAGATAAAATAAGATGAAATATGAAAATAACAATATCCATAGTTGAAAAGTTTACAAATTAAGATTTTATGTAGAAGTCGTTTTCATACCTTGAAAGAAGAAAGATTTACAATTATCCATCAAATAAAAGAAATTAATTCTGAAGCTTAAAAATGAGCTCAATGTGACGGCTGGTGTAGAAACAGTTCGTCGACGATTAAGACAAAATAATCTTAAAGACTGTAGTCCAAAAAAAGTGTCTCTCTTAAATGTTAAGAACATTGCACGGCGCATACGTTTCACGCATTTGTACTGGGAAGTTGAGAATTTAAGAAATAAACTTTGGTCTGACGAAAGTAATATTGTGCTATATGGTGGTAAAGGGTCTCGTAATTATGTCAGAAGACCCCTTCATGCAGAATACGACCCAAGGTTCACTACAAAAACCATAAAACATGGAGGTACTAGCATCATCGTATGCGGATACTTTTCTTATTACGGTGTTGGCCCAATACATTGGATCAAAACCATCATGGATGAAACCGTTTATGTTGATATACTGCAGAATGTCATGCTGCCATGGTCTTCGGAAGAAATGCCACTCAGATGGGTTTTCCAACAAGACAATGATCCGAAGCATACCAGCAGAAAAGGGAAAAATGGTTTGAAGACAACTGCATAACCTTATTGGAGTGGCCTGCACAGTCACCTGATCTCCACCCAATTGAAAATCTTTGGGCGGATATTAAGAAAAGTATTCCACTTCGCAAGCCAACGAATAAAAATGATAATAAGTGGAGAAGCAGCAGATGTACCGGAAGGGATGTGTAACGACTGGATAACAACAGTATGGCCAAATTTAAGAAAAGGATATAAAGACAAAGAAATATTGAACACAGATGAAACCGGTTTGTTTTTTAGAATGATGCCTGATAAAACAATGAAGTGTAAAGGAGAAAAGTGTGTTGGAGGTAAATTTTCTAAAGAAAGAGTGACTGTTCTTGTAGCAGCAAATATGACTGGCGCGGAAAAATTAAAACTAGTGGTTATTGGCAAAGCTAAACGGCCTCGATGTTTTAAAAATGTTAAACCACTACCTGTCGAATATGAAAAAACCCCAAGAGGATGTCTGGATGGATGTCATCAGCCTTATTTGAAAAAAATATTTTGAGATGGGACAACAAGTTGATTCGACAAAAAAAGAAAATTTTATTGCTCTTAGACAACTGGCCCGCTCACCCGAATATTGAAAACTTCAAAGCAATGAAATTAGTCTTTCAATCTTCAAATACTACGGCAGTTCTCTAACCACTGGATCAGGGCGTAATCAAGTCACTGAAAAGCTTAAAAAACTTCAGATTAAATACATAATTAAATGACATGGACGAAAATGGTGTGCTCAAAAAAATGCATATCCTTGAAGTCTACATCCAAGTTCCGTCGAGTACGGACGTGTTTTAATAACTCGCAACTGAAGTTTCTTCATATCAGCTAAAGTGTGTAAGCACAAAGTACAACTTACCGTACAAGTTACTGTATATGTTGTTTATTCACGCAAAGAGAAAAGTGCTTACAGTAACGCAAACGTTATACAAAGGCCTACCCTGTATAGGCACATGAACCGCGTATTGCACGCGCTATCAAAAAATGCTCAAGTGAATGATCGTTGTGACCTAGTTAGCAAAAAAAGCTATCATAAACAAAAGTTACATAGTTACAAATACTCAGTGGATAATATCATTGAAGTTAAGAAAAACAGTGATAATAAAATACAAACTGGCTTAGAACGTTATATACCTATTGTGGAAAAAAGAAAAAGGCACCCTCATGGTGCCGACACTCGTGCAGCCAAAGGGTCAAGAGAAGACACTCCATCTACTAGCAACTACTATGCTATACTCGGAGAAGAGAACAATGACCGAAATTCAATGAAAACCATCCAAAAGCATAAGCCTCCACCACTTTATGTTAGAGAAACTAGCAGTAACAGTCTCATCCACGAGATTGAAAATATAGTGAGGAAAAGGGAATTCTACATTGTAGACCTTGAGAAGGACAACATCAAGGAAACAAAAATCCAACTACTTCAGGAGGTACACTATACGCAAGTAGTCAACTGACTGGAAAAAACAAAAAAAAACATTTTAGACGTACCAACAAAAAAGTGCTAAAGGACTTAAAGTCAAACTAAAAGGAATTGGCCCTAACGTGGACCCAAAAGAGATAATAGAAGATCTCAAAGCTCAAGGTTTCGAATTAAAAGAAGCACACAATGTTATCAACAGATACAAGGAGCCTCAACCAATGTTTAAAATCGAGCTTACCAAAGAATCCAGTAAACTACCAAAAGGTAAACCGCACCCTATTTACGAAATAAGATATGCGCTCCACAGGAAAATTACTGTGGATGAGCCCCACAAAAATAAGGGACCAATACAGTGTCAGAACTGCAAAGAGTTCGGCCACACCAAAAAATACTGCAAGCTGAAACTTGTCTGTGTAATTTGTGGCGAGTTACGTCTAACTATAAACTGCAACAAGGAAAAAACAAATACAACCATAAAAAATGTAGTAACTGCAATGGGAACCACACGACCAATGACAGGGTATGCGCAATGTATAGCTTTGTTCGTAAACGACAAAACCCTATAGGACACTCAACCCAAAAGATGAAACAATTAACAACCACTATGCACCACATGCAAGCTACACTTAACAAACAGACAGAAATTTTATGCAAGTTAGTTTCACCATGAGCACACTAATCATAGCTCAATGGAACGCTAATGGTGTTTCTGACCATAAACTAGAATTAGAACCGTTTCTAAAGAGCAACAACGTAGACATCATGCTTCTTTCCGAGACACTGCTCACTAGCAAAAAAAACTTCAAAGTAAGAGGTTATTCTTGCCATTGTAACAACCACCGAGAGGACAAATATCATGGTGGAACTGCCATTCTCATCAAAAACAGAATAAAACACTCACCCTTAATACAAGTACCTCTCGATAATGTTCATTACACTACAATCCAGGTCAAAGTAAACAATAGAAACCTTATCATTATCTTGATTTACTGCCCGCCTAAAAAACAATTCACACAATGCAATTCCATGATCTCTTCAGAACTTTAGGCCCCAGATTCTTCGCGGCGGGAGACTTCAACACAAAATTTTTACATTGGGAATGCAGACTTACAACCCCAAAGGGAAAACAACTTTTAATCTATCTTGTACAAACACGGCCTACATTGCCTCTCAGGGGGTACTCCCACATACTGGCCCACAGATCCTAAAAAATCCTAGATATAATTGATTTTGGCATCTTTAAAAACTTGAACTCAACCACGATCACTGCCTTAACCACAAATGATTTACCTTCGGATCACCCCCCCACAATATTCTTACTGGCAAGTACCCCCACACTCTCAACACCACCTGACAAAGTAACCAACCCTTAAACAGATTGGAACAAATTCCGAAGCATATACAACGCTAGTTTTAACGCAAACATCTCCCTCAAAACTACAAATGAAATAGACAATGCTGTAAACTATTTAACAATAACAATATACGAGTTCGCAGCATCTGCTACCCCGTTTAATCGAAAGGAAACGACCGCAAAAATTCAAACTACAACCAACCAGGGTGTCTTGGAATTACTCCGCATCAAAAGTAAGGCGAAGTGAGTGTGGCAGCAAACAAGGTCACCACAGGCAAAACAAGCTCGTAACGACACCATAAAGAAACTCAAACAAAAACTACTATCAGAAAAAAATAAAAACATCGAAGACTTCATTCGCAACTTAGACTACACCCAAGACACTAACTACTCACCATGGAGAGTCACCAAAAATACTAAAAAAAACAATCATGCCTCAAACCCCTATCAGAGAAGCAAAAGGGATGTGGATAACGAGCAATTCCTGAAAAGCCAAAGCATTTGCTACCCACTTATCAGCGGATTTTACCCCAAACAAAGAATTCATGACTCCAGAACCATAACCGCCAATCAAGGATACTCAGACTTCAAAGCCAATCAAATTCTCTCTTAAAAAATTAACACAAACAGTTAAAGAGCTGAATCCGAGGAAAACCACTTGTCACGACTCCATCACAGGCCTAATACTTAAGAATCTCCCAAAATCAGGAAGAAAAGCAATACTTTATATATTCAATGCAATGCTTCGCATTAACCACTTCCCATCCACATGGAAAATGCGCAAGGCATTGTTATACCTAAGCCAAACAAGGATAAAACCAAAGTCGAGTCATATCGACCCATAAGTCTTTTACCAATCCTATCAAAAATGTTCGAAAAACTCCTCTTGAGCAAGATGAAACCAATCCTAATGGAAAATAAACTGATACCCGACCACCAATTTGGCTTTCGAAATCACCACTGTACAATCGAGCAAGTTCATATAATAATTAGCAAAGTCAATACCGCACTTGATTAAAAAAATATTGCGTTGGAGTATTCCTAGACGTCGCCCAAGCGTTCGACAAAGTTCGGCATGAAGGCCTAAAATTTAAACTTGCCAAAGCGTTTCCCCCGAACATACACAAAATACTATTTAGCTATCTGGAAAATAGAGCTTACAAAGTTATCTATGCAGGATGCTCTAGTAACTCTTACCCCATAAAAGTCGGGATACTACAAGAAAGCTTTCTAGGCCCTATATTGCACCTAATCTACACTGCTAGACTTCCCAATTCAAAGAAATTTTATAACATCAACTTTCGCTGACGATACATTCACACTCTACACACACGTTACCCCAAAAACCGCATGTAGAAAACTACAAGAATACTTAAATAATATCATGGAATGGACAAACAAATGCAAAATCAAAATAAACGAAACTAAAACTGAGCAAATAACTTTTGCCCTTAGAAAGCAATCATGCAAGGCCTTTATCATTAATGGTGCCTCAATGCCCCAATCAAAGTCAGTAAGACACCTCGGGTTACATGTAGATAGTAAGCTAACCTAGAAAAATCATATGAAAAAAAAGGGAACGACTGAAATTACAATTTAACAAACTCTACTGGCTTTTGAACAAAAAAATCTAAACTCAACCTGGAGTCAAAAATTCTAATTTACAAAGCCATCCTAAAACCCATATGGACATACGGTGTTCAACTTTGGGGCTGAGCCAAAAAATCCAACATTGACATCATCCAACGTATGCAAACTAAAATACTTAAATCAATTCTTGGAGCACCAAGATATGTTAAAAATGCGATCATACAACGTGATGTCAAAATAGATACAGTCCATGAAGAGACAATAAAATTCAGCAATAACTACAAAAATAGATTGCAAAACCACCCAAATACATTGGCCAACAATATTCTTACCGCACATAAGTTCGCTCGATTAAAATGTAAAATTCATAGGGAGAAAGAACATCTTTTTAACCCAACACTTATACTTTTCAATGCTATTTTTCAAACAATGCATAAATAAGTATGCAATATTACTTCATGCTCAAGATACCTAAACACGGAACCACCAACTGAATTAGCAATAATACAACATTACTTCCAACAAAAAAGTAACAATCAGTGCAACAAAGATAGTAATTCGCTCCTGGGATGATTTGACCGGGTACCATGCATATATCTACCACGAATCACTCCAAAGGCAAATTACAACGGGCAGCTCTCAAACGAAAAAAATCATAACAGATAACACCGGATAAATTGTCAACTCGGTGGTTGTCAACTCAGTAGACATAGTGTCCTTTCAAACGTAGATTGTCGGCAAGTCTTTCGTATATTAATTGTACATAGACTTCAGAAGAGGCATAAAGGAAAAGCTGGCATCAATTAACATTAGCTGAACAGTCGAGGATGATGGATCACATTCACAGTACCACCAAAATCATCGTATGCTATTTAAATATTTAAATAATGTTGTATCAACTTCTGGCACATTTGCAATGAGCTAGACTAAATCATTAGCTTTAAGAGTTGTAATATAATAAGGTAGGGACCATCTTATGGTCTAATTCTTATTATTATGTATAATTCACTGGTAACAAAAATCCTTGAAGCCATTTTTCTGATTTCAAAAGCTTGGGATCGTGTTTCTCAACGCACAATAACCACTTGTTTTGCACATGCAGGATTTTATTTAAACGCAACAGAAAACTCTTTTGATCAAGATGATTCACTACCCCTAGCGGCATGACGACGACTACAAAATAAAAAGTATAATTGAATATTATTATTGTGTTTGGATATAGCGACCTACGGTTACAACGACGGAATTTCAACGTCGTTTCAAGAAATATATATGTATATATATATATATATTTATATATATATATATATATATATATATATATATATATATAAGTTACCGACGCATTCCCACGGAGTCAACAAAACACATGCCAGGTGCATTCCCACAGAGTCAGCACAACACATGCAGGTGAAAACGCATCAAATAGCAACGAGCAGACACCCCATCAGCAATTTTAGAAAATATAAGCCAAGTCAACGTTAGGAATAAGTTTCACTCTGTATGTAAATTTCAAGTAATAAAGCTCTTAGAGCATTTTTTTAGAACTTAAAAAGGAAAGCATTTTAACTGGCGCCCAACGTGGGGCTACTGATCGTGACACCGTAAATTCCGCTAAAGTAAAACACAGTAAGTGTTAGCGAAAAGGATATTGGTCGATCAACAAGCCCTAAAAGTAGATCGTTAAATTACTTCCTGAGACTGGGAAAGTGAGCCAGAAAAATATCCTATTGTATCCCGGGAAAAGAAAGAGTACCGCGAAGATAAAGAACGCGAATTGTGCGGAAATAGTGTAACAACTAGCAACAGCGGTGTTCATCTGAGGGAAGGAGGCCCCCAACGTAGTCGTGATCCAGGCAAAAAGACGTTAAGGATTTAACAGCCGCCCTCATCATCGATCCAGTAGCCAACCCAACGTGACGACGAAGATCGATATCCTGGCAGAAAAGCAACGTCGAATTGGGAAGGAATCAGCGAAGTCACCGAATATGCATTTGAGCTTTGCAGCTATAACATTGTAAGTTCGTAAGAATAATCATATTGAAAAAATTAAAAAGATCAAATAAGAATATTGAAAAATTAAAAGATCAAGACTAATTACATTAAAAATATCCTTGATTAACATATTGAAAAACTAAGTAGATTAAACTATATTGAAAAATTATAAAGATTAAGTACAGTGAAAAGAATAAATTGAAAAATTATTAAAAATATCTAAAAGAGTAATTATTGTCAAAAATATATGTTTTTGTATAACCAAAAGAATTTCAGCCAGTGAAAACAAATTGTGAAAAGTGAAATTGGTTATCTTTTACCTCTCTCAAAGTGAACTCGAATATTCTTATCTAGACGCTAGTGGTCTCCTTACAAGAAAATACAGTGATACTACCTGTCGTCCTCATTTTACAAAAATCATCGGCACTTCCTTGCGTGTTAAAAACCCTTCCTTGTTGTGTGAAAACTCACGGAAAATTTTCTGCTGTGATAATAATGGCCAACCGAAATAACCTGGTCAGGCCTCCACGCCTAAACACCAACGAACTTCCAACCGTAATGGAAGAAGCGGGTGCAGCAGCAAATCCCCCAAATGTTCCTCAAAATGTTTTAAACCATGACGATCTCGTCCGGTTAATTGCCCCAGTAGTTTCGGAAACGCTTCAAATTCAAGGCAGACAAATATTTGATTCCTTTATGAATCCAGCTTCTGATCCAAACCAAGATCAAGATGTACCCATAAACATAGACGCCGGAAGAGACCTATCCGACATGGATAAAATCCCAGACGTCGTGAAAAGTCTGCGAACCTTCTCCGGCGACCCAAGTGAATTCTGTTCGTGGAAGAAAAGTGTAGAAAGAATTCTGACAATCTACAAACACCTCCAAGGGACACCAAGATACTACGGTATCCTCTCCGTCATCCGCAATAAGATTTTAGGACAGGCGGATATCGCCCTTGAGTCTTACAACACACCCTTAAATTGGCCAAAAATATCGAAATGCCTAACATTGCACTACGCGGATAAACGCGATCTCGGTACCCTAGAGTACCAACTAACGACCCTCGTACAAGGAAATAGTTCAATACACGAATTTTACCATATTGTGTACCACCACTTCTCCCTTATCCTCAAAAAACTATCGTCTATGGACATGGGAGATGAATCAATGAGGAATAGACACATTCGTGCGCGGTCTCAAGGGTGACTCCCCACGTCTCCTAAGCATTCGAGAACCTGCCGACCTCCCACAAGCCTTGCACCTTTGCTTAAAACTACAAAATGTCGATTTTATGTCTCAACATGCCTTGCGCTCTCAAAATCCAATTAGAAGGGCCTACCCGAACACACCCCTTTCACTACCGCCAAAAAGGAATAATGCCCATCATTCATCCACACAAGGCTACATTCCAAGAAAGGATTTTCACCCCAAATTGCTGCACAATCCTTGCAGACCACAACCTCCGCAATTTCTTCACCCGAATCCGCAATTTAATCCATTCTTTTCAAACTATCGACCATTTGCACCCAATCCAAACTTTAGGCAACTACCTCCAAAACCCAGGCAGTACGAACCGATGGACATTGATCATTCAATTAGATTAGATTAGATTAGATTCAATAGCCGTAAACTATCAAAACCGGCCCCAAAATCAACATCAGCACCCAGCCCAAAAACGACCAACACCTCTATTGACCCATGTACCTAACAAACAACAAAGAATATTTAATGTGGAGCCAAGTAGCATTGCCCCTGATGAATATTACGATAACGCGCTATACGAACAACAATATGTCTACGACGAAACAAATGAGTACGAAGATCCACCTACTTAATACGATAACACTAACATAAATCCGGACACCCCTGACCAGAACCCTGGAAACGAACAGGACGATCTTCATTTTTTAGATTGTTGAGCTCTTCGCTTCCATATATAGAATACGTTGCGAAGAGCGGAGAAAACTTAAAATTCCTGATAGATACAGGCTCAAACAAAAATTATATTCAGGCTCGATTCATACGATACCCCATAGAAAACGAAAAAACGTTGAAGGTAAACTCTGTTGGTGGATCAGTTAACATAACACACCATACCTTTATCCCCTTATTTGGGCCCAATATAGAAAAAATCAAATTCTTCATACTACCATCCTTAAAAATGTTTGCAGGTATAATTGGTAATGACAGTCTTAAAACCCTCCAAGCAGTCATCCACACTGACAACAACTTCATGACTATCAGAGAAAATATCCGCATTCCTCTTAGGCAACATACTTCACAAACCGTGAATCACTTGAATTCACGAACCAACCGTATGAACGGAACGCAAATCAAAAATCTCAAACATATCGTCGACAAGTATCCCAACCTATCATCAGAACCAAACAAAAGCCTGACCTTTCTGACCACTGTTAAAGGAGAAATCCACACAACAACAAACGACCCTGTCTATGCGAAGTCCAACCCGTACCCAATGGCTCTAAAGGACGAAGTTGAGAAAGAAATTCAACAGCTCTTAAAGGATAACATTATACGCCCTTCCAAGTCCCCCTATAATGCACCAGTCTGGATAGTAAAGAAAAAACAGGATGCATCAGGAGATAGAAAATTCCGAATGTTAATCGACTATCGGAAATTAAACTCCATCACAGTAACCGATGCCTATCCCATTTCCGACATCAACGATGTCCTCTCCAACCTTGGAGAAAATCAATACTTTTCGATCCTAGATCTAAAAAGCGGATTCCATCAGATCCCCTTAAGAGAGCGCGACATCGAGAAAACCGCTTTCGCAATTAATAATGGCCAATACGAGTCTGTTCGCCTTCCATTTGGCCTGAATAATGGTCCAGCAATCTTTTAAAGGCCACTCGACGATATTCTCCGAGAACATATCGCAAAACGCTGCCGCATCTATATAGTTGATATAATAGTTTTCGGTAGGACCGAAGAGGACCACTTCAAAAATTTAGACATAGTCCTTAAGCCCCTCAAGGATGCCAACGTAAAAGTCAATTTGGATAAATGCGAATTCCTCAAGAAGGAAGTTGAATTTTTAGGCTACATTGTCAGCGTTGATGGGATCAAGACAAACTACAAGAAAGTCGAAGCAATTGCTTCATTCCCACTTCCAAAAACACTCCAAGGCATACGTTCCTTTCTAGGCATGTCAGGATATTATCGACGATTTATCCATGATTATGCGAAAATCGCTAAGCCCCTGACATCCATTTTAAGAGATGAGGATGGACGAGTCTTAAAAACTCATCCAAAAGCAAACCAATCTCCCTCGATAAGGAGGCAACAGCAGCGTACAACAAACTCAGAAACATTCTCATATCTCAACATGTCGTACTTTCACATCCAGACTTTACAAAACCAGTTGAGCTAACAACCGATGCGCCTAATTACGCGATCGGCGCAGTCTTATCCCAAGACAACAAACCAATCTTGTTCTTGTCAAGGACTCTCAGTAAAACTGAGGAGAACAACGCAACGAATGAGCAAGAAATGCTTGCAATTATTTGGTCACTAAACTCCCTTCGAAATAACCTATACGGTTCCAGTCATGTACGAATCTTAACCGATCATCAGCCTCTCACATACGCACTCAGTTCGAAAAATACCAACAGCAAACTTAAACGCTGGAAAGCCATCCTCGAGGAATATGATTATGAGATACGATATAAACCGGGTAAGGCAAATGTTGTCGCCGATTCCCTTTCCAGACCCCCCCCAAACAACCAAAATAATGACTAACATGACACACGACACAAACGAGATAAACCTAAGCAATTTCTTAACTCTCTTGTAAACTTTGTGCTGCGCACCGTTGAATGATCAGTTTGAATGAAATGAAATTCTAATTCTTTAGCCAAATTTAGCCCTTTTTTCACATCTTGTAAATCGAGATTTGCCACCCATTCGTTTTCCTTATTTTCGTTTACCGATGCATTTGAGTTGGGTGCATCAATTAATTCCATCAGTTCTTCCTCATCTAAGAGGATGGCTAAGAGATAAGCTTGAATGTTTATATAAACCACAGTATGTATACAATACCCAGTAAGCAAACTCTTCCTTCGAGGTCGTTTTGCCGTTCCGAGAAACGATGCAATGTGCTCTCAGAAATTGACGTCACAAGAGCACTGCCAGTTACGCACACAATAAAAGAATTTGGCGGACTTTTGGAAAATATTTTTCGTTTCTTTGGAGTAAACAAAAATGAAAATCTATATCAAACTACGTTCTTCCGATTCCCAGTTTCCTTGTATAATTTAACGTAAAAGCTTAAATTTCCAATATGAAGCAATTGTAGAACTACTATCTTAAATTGAAGCTGATGTTTTGAATAAATTATCTTAGTATTCCACTGAGAGAGTTTGGCTGCTGCCTCTTCATATGCTGTGATATAAACATATCCGGTTAAAACCATTTATTGGGTGCACGGAAACAACTGATGGGACGTTGTTGAACGGAAACCGCGCTGTAAGAGTACCGCGTTATAGGAGGGCTGTCGCAATTTCAGCTCCTCGTTATATGGAAACCGCGTGCTGAGAGTACCGCGTAATAGGAGGGTTGACTGTATATATATATATATAAGGACGGAATTTCACCAGCCCCTTCAACGTCGTTTCAAGAAATATATATATATATATATATATATATATATATATATATATATATATATATATATATGGGAAGTGCGTGTCGATGAGAACGGCCAACGTCTTGGAGCTAAATTTCGTTCAGACCACATTTGCACCTCTAACAGACCCTAAAAATAAAGGGGAGCTCGCCATGTCTTTTTATTTCTGCACAGAAACTTCTTTACGAAGTGCGTTTAACTTTTTTGATAGAGCATTTGAACCCCTTCAGTTTTAGTTTGTAAGAACACCAGTCATTGAATTCTTCAGGCCGATCGAAGGACTTTCCACAAGCTTCATTGAAGGCACATCCAAGGGTCCCAACGGTTTTATCAATACTGCATATGTCTTCAATCATTGGAGGTCCATCTTCAAACGCAAACCCGAAAACGTGTGGGCATTTGATCCAATCCATCCTCGTTTTGTTATTGAAGGTTGGATTTACTGAAGGGGCAGAAACCACATTGGACAATTATATATAAATGATCGGAGAAGGAGCACTCTTGTGATACGTGGCAACCCTTGACAGCCTGGTGGAAGTGCTCGTTAATTAGAGTGATATACAGACCCTCTCTGCGGTTTGCCATAAAGAAAATAGGATTCTCACCTTTGTTAATTAGGGCTGAGGTATGCAGCACAATGAGTTCAAAGAGTGACTCACCCCGTTTATTTGTGTCGGTGCTACACCAAACGCAGTGATGTCCCGACTATTATTGGGATGCCCCTAGCAGTGGTTTCTTTTGTGATCCTTCCCAGGGTGCTGAGAGGTGGCAGAACATCATGTGCAACATAACAGGAGACAGCCCAAAGGGATTTGGACGGCTTTTCCACTGCTGTGGCAACGGTGTCTTGGTCACTGAAATTATACGAGGTTAAAAACTTCAAGCCTTCTTTTATGACTATACAAGCTCTCGGTTCACCTGATGTGCAGAAAGATACTGTTTTATATTCCCTCATAATGAGCCCGCAAACCTGGTTGCCTACAGCCCAAGGTTTCTGAGCCAGTATTAGACCCTCTCATTTTTGGGCCACGTGGATGCGGTCTTTTAGTGATGGAGGCTTATCTGTAGAAACCTCAACATTACAAAACCGGGTTTTATCCACCACCTCGTCAGATAAAGACATCTACTCCTCCTCAATCAGGTCGTGGAATTGGAGAAGGTCCCCAGCCAATTCCGCAATGTAGGTGGTACTTCCTCCGTCATCGGAGAAAAGATGCGATCCCACTCTTCCACTTCCTCTCTTTTTACTTGGTTGTCGAACTGCTTTGTCAGAACGAACCTCACGGTATACTGGGAGGGTGATAGCCGAGAAACCGTAGCCTATCACCCCACCCTTAAACTCCAGTGGAGCCAGAAACTCCTCATTTAGGAGCCTTTCGCTGTCCATTGCTGGGTTCGCTTACTTTAACTATCTTCCAATTATCCACCAGAAAGTTGGCATTGCTGAGCCTAATAAAATCAACAATTTTCTCTGGTGTGGATGGCTCCGCTGGTATCCATGCCCTGGAGCGAGATCAATTCAGGAAGTCTTTACTGGAGATAGCTTCAAGCTTTGCTCCTGACTATACTTCACCCAACCTGCCGATAGCCTGCTCGCACGGATCTAGATTTCTAGATTCTTCTAAGTCAAGGCATACCAATAATGCAGAGTTAAGCGAAAAAAATTACGAAGAAGTTTTTTGACGATTCATATATCAAAAACCGTGATACCCACGTGCGTAGCTTATTCATTCACTCCAACTTCTTGCCAGTAACTGAGTTGAAACAAGGAAACAGCACGATACACTCAACAATTAGAAGAAGAAAGCAAAATGTGCGGTGTTAGTCGAAACGAACAACAACAACCGTGTTGTTTTTAAATTCAGATTAGCAATAATCTGAAAGTATAAGGGAACTTATCAATGTTCTCTTAGCAGTTTAATTCAATGTTCATCATTTTTGGGATATGCGTTGCGATATACGTGTGTTAGGCCAAGATATGTATTTTTCACAAGAATGTCTTCAATGTAAACTGTTAACATTTCTATGTTTTGAACGATCTCAAAAGACAATGTCTTTGACTTGCCAGGAACTATTTTTTTTTGCTAAACTGATATCGTTTTCTGATTGTGAAATTACTTAATAACTGTACCTGTGATAACAAAAATAATAACAAAATCATTCATTTTCATATAAAAAAATTCGGTACTCAATTTTCATTTTGTATTCTACCCAGGGTACATACCTTCGACATTCTCTTGTTTTATATAAATCCAATCGTAAGCGTTCCGTTTGCACTGACGGCAGGGTATGGAGTCGGTCCTGTTAGGAACGTACCCTATCAACATGACCAACCACATTGATTGCTGCAAATTTCAGACATTATAGTGCATCATCTTTTCGCAGCCCGGGAGCTTTTTGTAAAGGTTAAAGGATATATACCATATATATATATATATATATATATATATATATATATATATATATATATATATATATATATATATATTTAAAGGATAAGAAGAAATTTTGTATTTTCCTATTCGACGATAACATATCCGGAGACTTTTATCCAGTTTTTATCTCATTACTCGAATTTGGTTAAAAACTGCTTCAATTATCTACCATCTCAGGATAAACTACATACATTTTTAAATGTTAATAGCCAATTTCTTCTACATTTGTCGAAAAACTCATGCAATACGAACTCACCTTTTTGGTATGTAAAAAGCAAACATAAATTTGCTTCTATTATTTATTCACTTTTTAACAGCACTTCATCATTCAAAGTAAGTGATATATGGGGATTCCACTGCCGTTTATATGGAAATAGTTTTCGGTAAGCCACATCCGGAGTGAGGCATGGCTTATCTGATGTTGCGGTTAGCCAAGTGTTTAAAATCCTATCAATGTCAGTTCTACCATGCATGAACTACTCTACTAAAATATACAGGTAAACCCTGCATTGCCTACCTTACTAAAAGATAAACTCATCCATATCAAGTGATGGATGGGTTGATGATAAGATGGGATCGATGACGTCATCGTTTCGAGTGTGACGTCATGTCTTGTGACAAAGCGCTGAGCTGGTTGCGGCATTGACTAGGTTCGAGGCTTGACTAAGATCGAAGCTTACTCGTGTTGTTTGGCATTGTTCCTCCTTCTAATTTCAATGTTTTGAAGGTAATGTTTGTATTTAATGGAGTTGTAGATTTCTGATGTTGGATTTAATTGTGGTTGTAAGAGTTAATACCGAGTTGGATTGGACTGAACAAAAACGAGGATTCCCATTGGGAATAATCATCATACAATCTCGATGTCATTGAACATGAATTGTTGAGTAGTAAGTTTAATCTATAGCATAAAATCGTATTTTGGTAGTAAACAGAAGGACTCTAACCCATTTTTTCTACTGAACTTACATGATAGACTATAAAAGCAATTTAATCAAACGATAATAAACAATTTTAGAATTTTTTTTTGCTGGCACATTGACTGAGACTACTGAAAAACACCGAAAAACACGTTTTAAGGTCGTTGTAGCTTCTTGAAAAAGAAGGCAACAATTTCATTTATTCGAATAAATTATCCTCGGAGGTTTGGGTAAACCGGGCTGAATCACGCCAATAAATTGTGTCGATCGATTTCGACTCTTTACTGTAATCACAGGTTCCATATATCCTGTCGGATTAAGAAAGATTAAACAGACGCAGTACTTTGGAAGCCATTGCAAGTCAAAACTGGAGTTAAATTGATAAATTGGCTTCTTCAGACAAGTTTATTTTCGATACTACTTAACGTCTATACACCTTTCAAGCAGAGGCTACTGCAATATTCAATGAGAACGTACTGCAGTAAAATATAATTATTCCTGATTAATATTGAACTTTTACATATTATACATTATACATATTTCTTCTTTCTTTTTCAAGGAGCTATAAGGATATCAAAAAGTGGGTTGTTCAGTGTTTTTCAGGATATCTCAGTCAATATAACCGCCGAAAATTTTCTAATATTGTTTATTAGTGTTTGATTAAATTGCTTTTGTACGGTCTACCATGAAAGTTAAGTATAAAAGATGGGTTAGAGTCTTTCCTTGAAGACGTTTAATGAAATATTATTTGTATGATGTGATAAGAGATATCGTTTTGCTTATATATTTAATGAATATATTTTGGAAATATGCAGAGAATTTGAAGGTCATTTTAGCTTGGATTTTTTATGGCCGGTATACTATAGTAGTAGTGTGATAAGAAGTTGCGAGGGGTTCTTCATGGACAACCATGAAGCTGCTTGAATGCTTCCAATGTGACGTCATGTCTGGAAATGTGAACTCTGATTTTAGTTGTAGAAAAGACAAAAATTGGTAGAGATATGCGATGTAATAATATTTTGTGTTTGTATGTGAAGCAATAAGGTTAGTTTTAAGATTATCAATGTGAGGATTTCAAGGTAATTGAAGTTGGGTGAATCTGAGTGTGTGATATGAAAGAGCAGTGCTTGATGGCGAGTCATAAAGAAAAAATACGTGTGCTTATGAGGAATATGCGGTTTTGTGAGTTGGGAACGAATTGGCTGTGCAGTATTTTCTTCGTGAAGGGCAGGTTAAACAAATCACATGATAAGAAAGTTGTTTATTGAGGTTTCCCTAATATTGTTTAAAGTCGTCAATCAAGGTTTCTTGTTGTTTTTAGGATTTGAAAAATGTGGGAAAACTGTGATATGAAAAGCCAGTGTTAATATATCACAAAAAAGAACTTTACTTTTGGTTAACAATGCGAGTATTTGAAACAAGAAAAAAGATTAACCCGTTTATATGCTGTGTGAAGTGCAAGTGCGAGCTCAAAAAATAGGACTTAAGTTTATATTCTTCTGTAAAACAACCATGCCGTTTCATCATCAAAATCATCACCATCATCACGGTAGCGTTCATTTTTAGACATGCAAGGATTTAGAGGACCCGAAAATGATTTTGTTTTAAAGGAATAAGTGCTCGTAAATGTAAAAGAAAATTTTCATCGACGCTTTATCCTCAAATCTCCCTTAAGCTTTACAAGTCTTTCAAGAGAGCTGCAACGTCAAGTACATTGGTTATACGAAAACCATCATGGATTAAAATAGGAAGATGGATTTATAACGTTTGGGAAGTGAAATAATATTTACTTCTTACCATGAAAAATGTCTCAATATATGTTAAAGGATTGGAAAAAAACTGGCTTGTTGACTTGTTTGCGGAAATGCCATTATATTTAACTTGAATGACTACGGATGTCCCGATCTAAAAAAAATTATCAAGAAACACTATCCTGAGACGTCTCGATGTACGTTGCATAGTGGATGCTGTGTGAAGCAAAATGGATTTCTTCTGATAAAATTTTATTGTAATAGAGAATCATATTGAAAATTGAATATAAAAAATTTTTTAAAAAATTCTTTTTGCGAGTTTCTAATTTCAGTGTGCTTTACAAAATATATTTGTATTTACTTTGAAGTGTTTTGGTCATATGTGGTTCCAAATCATAGTGTTTCAAAGGAAATGATTGTATTTAACATGAAAATATTTTTGGGTGATGGAGTTTTAGGTTGTTTTAAGATATGAAGCAATGCTTTTCGTGAAGGATATGGTAAGTAAATTAAATGATAAGACAGTTGTTCATCAATGTTTTCAGATAAAAGTGCAACTTGTCGTACGATTGAAAAAACAGAAAACTGATTTCGAACATTTTATAGCTATTCGGCAGCAAAAAGATGATAAATTAGAAACGTGAGATATAACCGTGTGTGGAGACAGACAACATAACTTTATCATCATGGCGACAATTTTCTATACCGAAATGCAAGGATATAGAAGACCCAACAATGATTCTATTATCAAAGAGAAGAGAAAATATTTTCATCGACATTTTATACTAAAACCTTCCTTTAGCTTTTCAACACTTTCAAAAGAGCTGCAATGTCAAGCGCATTGGATATACGAAAATTATCACAGATTAAATTGGGAACGTGGACTAATGACGTTTTTGGAAATGAAATAATATTTACTTTTAAACATGAAAAATATGACAATTTACGTTAAAGGATTGTAGAAAAAGAAGTGGATTGTTGATTTGCTGGGAAATATTTCCCACGATATTCAATTTGGAGAATTAAAGCAGTCCATAGTGGATGTTGTGCGCTGTAAAAAGCATTGCTTTTGAAAAACTTTATCATACGAGAAAACATCAACATGAAAAAAGAATTATCCAGAAATATTAAATGATGCGCACAGCAGAATGTATACTTTCCAAGAAATTGTATGCTGCGAAAAATAATAACCCTCTAAATGAAAATTCAAGAGCAGTAAACCATTTTTAAGCATAAAGAAAATTTTTTTGAGTTATTGAAAAACCAATTTTATTTCTATTTGTGTCAATATTCAATACAATATATAAAGTTTTTTTTATAAATATTCAATTTCATCAGTATACTTTATGAAGCATAGCCAAATTTATGTCCACTTTGAGAAACTCCAATTCCTTGTGATCCTTAAAACATAATGTTTGTATTTAATGGGATGATAGGTTTTGGATGATGGATTTTAATGTGGTTTTAAGAGTTTATACCGAATTGCATTGGATTGAAGATAAACGAGGAGTGTCATTGGAAAGAATCATCATACAATCTCGATGACTTTGTGCAAAACCAACTTTTCAAGCATTTTATTTCTAGCATCCTTGTTAAAGTTGTTCAAACTTAAAAGATAAAAAAAGATGAAAACAAAATACTATCAACAAAAACAAATAAACAAGACAAATTTTAATAGTAACCATCTCTTTTATTTCTCTTCTTTTTCATTCGCATCATCGAAATATTTCATAGTTTCTTAAAGCTGAACCTCTTCTACTCTTCCGTTTCGAAAAAGAATGTTAAAAGTAAAGGTCAAATTCAGATACCGTACATTGTTTCATCTTCAAGTTTCTTATTTTATTCTACACGCGCACACACATTCCAACTCAAATAATAATAGTCTCGTAATTACTTTTTTTTGCTACTGCAGCCATCTTTAATTTTTTAGGATTTTACTAGTCATCAGCGTACGGTGTAATTGACTTTATTATTTCTTCAAACAACTGTTTAAATGAAATTTCTTTTTGATTTCCTAAGCACCACGGAACAGTTATATCTAGTTCGATGATACAATCACTCGAGTTGATTGTACTCATATCTCTAAAATAAATTACTTTGTTTAACTAACAACCTGTGTCGACTCTGCAGTATCTTGCAGCGAGCGCGAGCCAAAATTTCACCTATAATTGTAAGCTGAAAAAGTAACTTCTGATTATATCGTTGAAATGCGGATACGATTCATTTTTATTTTCACAAGACAACACTTGACCAAGTTTGGATACTAAAAAGTTTACAATCGTTCTCTGCAGACACAATGGTTTTTCTACTTTTCGATCACAACCTGTAAGACTTACATTAACCCTTATGTTCATACCCGGGTAACCAGGTGCCCACCGAGCTATATTTACATTAAAAAACTGGGAAAAAATTAAAACTTCATTTTAATCTCCCGAATCATCGTTATTTAGGTCTTTAGCAACAGAATTATGATTTTAGTTTTAATTATTATTTTTTAAACCAAAAATTGAGCTTAAACTGCACCCATCGCATTCGCACCCGGGTATCTGGGTACCCACGTCGATAATGAATAGAATACATGCAACAACTTTTTTAAACATTTAAAATATTTTTCCACTGAAAAAGATATGATACAACAATAATATATGTTTATAAATAAAGTCATGGATTACATTCAAAACATTTAATAGTATTTTTTGAGCGCTTATCGCAACTTGGCGATTCGCATTCACTGCAGTTCCTGCGCGTTTTCTTTCGTCCTTGGATCCCGTGATTTTCTTCCTTCCCGTTGAATCTTGCTCAGCCGCTGATCCAGGATTTTCTGCGATAACTACTACTTGACGGCCTATAATGCTTTCAACAGCAATTATTGTGGTGTAGTTGCGCATTACCTGAAGATTTGTCATGCGTGCTTCAATCATAGGCTTAGTAAGATCCTCACTTAGTTTGCGCAAAAAAGACGTCGTTCCGTTATTTTTTTGAAATTTTATTATTTTCATAATAAATTAGATATTTCACGACTGGAACGATGTCCAACTTGTTTGAGAACATTACTACTGGCAATCTTGAACATCGACGTTGGGTTGTATTTGTCCTCACCATTTGTGCCAAGGTGTCCACGCCAGTTTTATATTTATTGTAATAATTAATCATGTCCGGTGTCTTTCTTGTATCGTCACTCACAGCTAAAAATGAATAAATTTCCGGTATCGTTACAGGCTTCCATTGACGTTGAGCATTCGGATGAGCTGCATTGTAATTTGCATAGCCAATGCTTTTTTGTTTGTGTGCCGGATAATAAAATTCACCATGTTTTCTGTGAATATTTTTTTGAACGTGCCTTTTATCGACAGTGTTTCTGTAATGCGATGAGTCCCATTTTGTTGACGTAAAACATTTTGAACACTAGCCTGATGTTGATGCGGAGCTGTGTCTTTCCACTCAATTTTATCCTTCGCAATAAAACTGCTAGTTGCTGAGCCTAGAATTTGTAATTATTACAATACAAATTTGATATTTGCAGACAAAAATTATTATTTCCATTATAATCAGGAAAAAAAAGTACTACCTGTTGGCTCTACGCTTTCTACTTCATCATCATCCTCACCCGCATTATTTTCAGATTCATCCTCTTTCTCTTCTTCTGGACATTTTCTTCTGTATCATCAGCAAATTGTGCACATTCATCATCTGAATCATTATCTGAAACTGAAAGATTTGAAATGGATTGCGGAACCCAGTCTTCGTCATCACTATCAGACAGTCCGTTTGAATCACTTTCATCTTCATTGAATGTCGTTTTCAAAAAAGCTTCTTTCTCTGCGGCACTGATTTTAAAGATACAAGTATTGTATTATTTTATAAGTTTAAAATTAGATTATTTCAAATTATATCAAAATTACACAAATGTAGTGTTTAAAAATTTACAAATATTTCAGAGTTCGTTTTTGACATACAGTGTGTCTCTGGAAACAATGGTCAATATTTTGTGAAAGAACTTGCTATATTACCTTTCCAGTCAAACATACCAATGATTCAACATTTTGCCCCCCCATACCCATATCATCATTTTTGTAAAAAACACTACTTTTCCAAAAAAAAAATTATTAAATTAAAAAAAACACTTTAACGATTCTTTTCAAATATAAAAACATCATAAAAATGTTGATACGCATCGATTGACACCTTAATGATGCAAAGATTATATTTGGTTCTCGAGATATAATGAATGACGTAAATGACCTTGAACGTTTAATAAATTTTTATTTTTAATTTAATTTTTTTCGTAATCATGAAAAAAAATTTTGCTGTTTTTTTCATAAGAACTATTTGGAGTATATAAATTATATAAATATTGATTACTTCGATTCGAAAATCAAGTTAAAAATTGATTGTTTTTGAAAAAATCCCTTAATTTTTTGCACTTTCTTTTTTAAAATAAAAAACGGTTCCAGGATTTTTTTTAAAAACTTGATAGAATTACATAAATGTTAATACACATCGATTGACACCTTATGCAAGCAAATCTTACGTTTTTTTCGCGAGATATATCGCACGTCAGAAATGACCTTCAAAGGGTCAAAACAACAAACCACCCCGACCGAAGTGTACCAAAAACTAATCAGCTCTTAAGATTGCAAAGACGCTTCGTTTAACACCTCAACCAAGTTGATACAATTTTGTTTACGTGAGTTATACTCGTAGAAAAAAGTGTCCACGAATGTACGTAAGTACGTACACACACACACATACATACACACACACTCTATATACCTCATAACGTAAAGAAATGTTGAAAATTTCAATTTCGATTTTCGAGGCGATTACAAGAACTTCCCATATACTGGGAAGTTAAAAAAATTTAAAGCTCTTTCCACAAGCTCTATTATGAAGAAAGACACAGCAATACTGTCCCAGGTTGTTGAGAAGCTGCCTTGTAACCTCTGCTTATTATTCACAAACACTTTTCCGTTTTGACGGAGGAATTTTTTAAAAAACTTGTTGTTTGGATATTTTCCAAATGAATCGAAATACTCGATAGGGCCGCTTTTAGGACAATAAAATGCCACCCAATGAGTACCGTTTTTGTAGATCGGGTCGGTGTTGGCAATGACACATGCAGGCTTTCTTATTTTTCGAGGTAGACGATCGCAAGGATAAACACCTCGAAAAAACTTATTTGTAACAGTATTACTTATTAATGCATTGATAATCTCTATCGTGTTCATTCCTGCTCTTTCAGGAATACGTTTTCAATGTCTACAACCTTTGTGTATGAAGTGACGTAACCTTGCAAGAATTCTTTCGTAGATTGGCCGTTCACGAGTACCGTGGAAAATTTAGACAAAGATTTGATAAGATCCTCATCAGGCCGTTTTAGTTTCAAGTTTCCGGATACACCTGTCAGATCACTGGTTATAGCCGTGGAAGAGGGATATTTATACGTGATTTCTTTCGAGTAGAGTTTGTTCTGTGAAGTAAACCCTGCCAGTGATACTTTTTTGAAGAAGGTTAAATGACCTTCTGAGAAGTATTCAACATTCACTAGACAATGTGTCATGATTGCTGCCACGAACTTGTGTAGATACTATATAAATCTAGTGTATTGTTGTTGTATATATAGCTTTTTAGAAACTTGTGAACACATTCCGATGTTTATCAATTTCAATACTTCCATATAACATATAAAACATATAACAAATAAAACATATAAAAATTTAAATATATAAAATATACATTACAACAATATCCTTAACCCTAAAATACGTGCTACATTCAATGTTAATTTATACTGTTGTATGCACGCCACAATTTAGGAATGGATAATGGAAGGGCTTTAGAAATGCTGGATTTAAAATTGAACTTGGAGATGGTAGGGGAGTAGTGTTTGCTCAAAGTGTTAAATATTTTACAGCACCTATTAACTGGTTCATTATCTGCATCCCTAGTAAGATGCTGATATTCAGTTAGTAAACGTGTATTACGCGTACTTCTTACAGGCACATTAAGCTTTATTTTATTCGTCAAATACTCCACTTTAATGCGGCCCCTAATCACGTCAAAGGCGAAACAAGAGGACAACACTGTTCTTCTGGTTTTAAGAGTAGACAAATTCAGAAGCTCCAATCAAACTTCATAAGGAGGCAAGATTTGATAGTCATCAGGGCTATAAAGGTCTCTCAGAGCAAACAACAAGAATTGTTTTTGGACAGATTCTATTCTCGTATCATGAACTCCGAAATGTGGGTTCCATACATAGCAGGCATATTCAAGTAATGGGCGAACAAGTGAGGTAAATAATGATTTAGTTACCCACAGAAGCCAAGCTGTTTATGAGCTTTGGAGAGAATAGTATCGTAGTGGAAATTGAAGCATAGTTTCTTGTCTAGGACAACTCCAAGGTCAACAATGTTTTCTTTCATATCCAATACCGTATTGTTGAGAACGTATGCATTGTTCAATATCGTGGTTTTACGGGAAAAAGTCATAACAAAACATTTCTCAACGTTTAGATGTAGTTTGTTAACATCACACCATTGTTGGAGCGAAGTTAGTTTTGATTGGAGGAAAACAGTATGAGATTGCGACTTAATGGTGTGATATATCTTCAGATCGTCAGCGTAAAGAAGATGTGATACGTCCGAGAGTTTTTCAGATGAATCTGATATAAAAACATTAAAAAGAAGAGAGCCGAGGTGACTGCCTTGAGGTACACCAGAGTGTACGAGAATCGGCTTGGACAAATATCCCTGAAATCTAACTAACTGACTTCGGTCTCTTAAGTCGGAACTGAGCCAGTTGAGCATAGAGCCGGTGATTCCTATTTTCAGCAATTTGGAAATAAGTATGGAGTGATCAACCCGGTCAAATGCTTTACTCCATTTTACATAGGACATCAGAAACTAAAACCGTGAGATTGGTTGTAGTTGATCGGCCCTTGCGGATACCATGTTGTTGTTCATATAGAAGAGGCTCAATAATAGCTGAGAGTTTATGGCAAACGATTTGTTCAAATAGTTTAGGGATTATAGATAGAATGGCAATACCTCTATAGTTCAGGACAGAACGCTTGTCACCACTCTTAAAGATAGGAATTATATGGGAAGATTTCCAATAAGTTGGTAAACTCCCATTTGTCAAAGATTTATTAAAAAGAAAGTGAAGAGGTACTACGAACTGGTCCATACACTGTACCACAAAAAAATTGAGAAAGTAAATCTGGACCAGGACTCTTATTAACGTCAAGGTTGTTAATAGCTTGAGCAACATCTTCCCTTGATAGATACATGTCCATAAGCAGTACCACTGGATTAACTTTAGAGGACTCCGTGTCTACCGAAATCTTTGGCGGTGAAAAAACTTCTTGAAAATAGTCAGCGAAAAGATCACAGATTACTTTCGGAGATGAAGAAACGGTATTATTTTTGGTCATTGACGCTGGATAGCCCGATGATTTCCTCTTGAGATTAACAAAATCAAAGAACTTCTTAGGGTCTCTGATTATGTTTTCACCAGTTAAATTCACGTATTGTTCATAGGCCTCGCGGTATTTGATTTTGTAATCTTCTGACAAATCAAAATATCTATTTTTTAAATTCTCGCTAGCATTGTTGTTAAGCTTTAGTAATTTATATACTTTGTTTCTCTCATTCCTTAATGCGCGCAGATTGCTGTCTAGCCAGGGCTCAGATAACTTTCTCTTCTTTTTAATTTTAGGTACGTACCTTTCAACGGCGTCAAGAATTATTAGATAAAATGAGGATACAGCCTCGTCCAGGTCTAACGTTGAAAGAGTGCTTAAACATTCAACATTGTCAAGGTAAAGTTTAATGCTTTCGTAGTCAGCATTACGAAAATCATATACAATATTACAATTGTATGATAAGGGAGTTTGAGCTTCAGTAGTGGAGAGTTCAACTGTGAATGCTGTGTGGTGAGGGCTGTTAGTGAAGAGATGCTCCTCAGCATTAGTAGGACTGACCGCCACATCGTTATAAGTGTTGGTGAATATAAAATCCAACCAATGACCGTTTTGATTGGGACTGGGAGCGATTTGCTGTAAGTCATTGCCATAAAACGCACTTACCAGATTCATATCACAAGAGTCGAGAACATTTGTAGGGAGAAGACTGTTATCATCTCCGTCCGTCATAAACGATAGATTGGGGCGGTTGAAATCACCTAACAATATTATTTTGTCATCTTCATTTAAAGATGCAAATAAAGAAGAGATTATCAAGAAAAGGTCGTTGTTAGCGGCTTCGTCAGATCTGGGCGGAATGTAGTAAATGCCGATGTATAGGTAGTTTCTTTCAGAAGGAACCCTGATAATCAAATGTTGGAAACTCTTATGAAGAGTAGTGTGGACAATTTCACTCGACATACTGGAATTAACTGCAATTAAAACGCCTCCCCCTCGACTTTGCGTAGTAATGCGATAATCACGGTCGTCTCTATATATTGTCCAATTTTCGTCGAGAATTTCCTCGTTTTTATAAGAATCACTCAACCAAGTCTCAGTGAACGCTAGGATATTAAACCGGCAAGATTTCGCGTCAAGAAAGAGTTTATTTACTTTGTCTCTCATTCCACCACAATTATGGTAGAAAAGCTTGCGGCTGACTCGCAAGGATGAGTTGCTAGGAAAAATATTTTTTGTGCATATTCTCGACTTTTGAAGCACAGAAATGTGTTTAGACCTAACATAGGAACTGTAAGTATTTAGTTCTTGTTTGACTTGACTTGCAGAGACTCCCATTTGCTCATGATATTTTATGGACTGCAGGTTTAATGCTTCCAAGTCAACTGGAAGGCCCTTTTGATGGATAAGAACTTTCAGACTAGTTTTAGTTTTACCCTCAAAACAAGCCAAGTCTGAAGCATTATGCATATATGCTAGGAACAAACGGACATTTTTGTAAATTCTGTGATCCCGAAGTCATGGGAGGGTATATCTTCATTCAATGTCATCGCAGGAGTTAACAGTTGCTTTGACTACAGGGGGAATGAGTGGATCAAGGAAGCCTGGATCAGCATTGGCCGGCTTACTAGACGTTGAAGTGTTAGGAAGGATTATTGACCCACTGTAACTGGAACCAGGTCATCACCACGGACAAAGTTACTGTAGGAGTAAGATTTGTCTGAATTAAGGGCAGTTTTAAAGAGGAATTCGGGTAATGAATAGGAACAGGAGCCTTGGATGTGTCGTTGTTGAGTAGGGTAGTAGGTTTGGTTTGTGGAGGTCCGTTTGAGGAACTGTCTTTGTTTGTCTGTATATCAACATCAGTCAATATAGTCGAATTACATTTACTACTTAGACTAGTAAAATTATTATTTATGTTCTTATTTTTACATGATTTGGTTGTACTTCTCCATTTCCTAAACGTCACTTAATTTATAACGGTAATCGCATTTATTTAGCATTTTCTGTCTTAAACTTACTTTAATATTTAATATTACTGTATATTACAAGAAAAAATATTTATTTTACTTTTTTTTACTAAAGTATAAAATTTTCAATAATACCGGGTGCTATATAGTGTTGGTAACGTTGGGTATGAACATAAGAGTTAATATTGAACCCAATCTTATGCAAATTTTACCTTTTATTCTCATGATATATTCGTTCACCACTATATTGTAAATCACTGTAAAATATATTAAGTCAAACACTAAACATTCGTTATTCCTTTTTTCACAATACAATGAATTCATTATATACAACTGACCAGAACTCTTTCTTATTTATACAAAATCTGCAATCGATAAAACAATAAAAGAACACAATAGTCAATACTAGCTCTTTGACAAATCGCGGGAGAAATATGTCATATCATAATTATTTGCAAATGAATAATTTTCCGAGCAAACACTCAAATATTAAAACCGTTAACTAAATAGAGATTTACGAATACTCAAATTTTAAATTCGCCAATTACACAGAAATAACAGCTAAGAACGTAAGATGTTGCTAGTCAATCGTCAGTTGATTAAAACAACCCGTGGTATGCAAGCTACCCAATTTTATAGTGTCAACCAGAATCAAAAAATAAAAAAACCACATTTACCTGTATTTTTTTCCTAACATTACTTACCCTATCATTTAGCAAGAACTTGAGAGTTCGATCCGAAAAAAACAACAAATAAAAATAATAAATCGAATAAAATGAATGAAGAGAAGGAAAAAAAGAGAAACCGAAGAGAATTTTTCGAAGTGACAACACTGTTCTTCTGGCTTTAAGAGTCAACAAATTCACAAGCTTCAATCTAACTATAATACATAAGGAAGCAAGATTTGAAAGTCATCAGGGCTATAGAGGTCTCTCAAAGCAAACAACAAGAATTGTTTTTTGACTGATTCTTTTCTCGTATCATGAACTTAAAAAATTGGGTTCCATCTTTGAATAGAGAGAATAAGAAAGCGAAATCATTAAAGAGAATTGAAGCAATTTTCGACTTTCGTAGAACGAGACAGAAAATCACGCAAAATGCACCAGTGCCGTAGGTGAAAATCGTTGATTCAAATGGGTTTCATTCAAAAATCTATATTACCTGAAGAAATTATTGGGAAATTAAAGTCTTGAATTGTCAACAGTAAGTACAACAAAAATTTATTTAACTAATTTATACTCTTAAAATTGGAAAAGTAGCTTAAATAAAATAGACTAAAATACATTCTCTGGTCCAGCCGATGTTCCAGGAATATTTCGATAATTTACTCCTTCACGTGCAGTGCGTATTTCACAGTTATCTATTTCCTAAAGATAAATAATGATGACAATATTTTTTAAAGCTGAAAAAATTTACTTACCACATTTAATACCGCTTTCGGTACAGCATACGGCTTCAAATATTTCCGCCTTGCGCCCCTCAACTTATCTGCCTCCTCGAAATGGAGCTCACACACTTTTCTATTTTGAAGCTTTGAGTCACCTTCTATTATATATTTTATATATATTTATATACCCCGATTCAAAATGAAGCTCATAATTTTTTTCTTTATGCGGGATCGTCTCCTCCAATTATTTCCATCCATTCGGAAGCCCGAGTTGGTGACGTTGGGAACCTGAAATGATATACAAAATGTATAATGCCCCACTTCATTCTAGCGCTGCACCGACTCTGGACTGCTGAGCAGCACATGATTCGGTTTTGACAATTAGTTTGACCTAAATGTACAAAGCAATTGCTTAGCATCGCGCGTTAATTTTTCAATGAAAACATTGATTATATGCAGATAAGTTGTGTTATTTCCATAAAACTGACTTTTAGCTACTCACCGGAAAAATTAAACGCGACAAGATTTGCTTCGTAGCAAAGACTTGCAGTCAGGATAACAGCAACGCATTTTTGTAATTTACACAATAATTGTTCACAATTTCATTACTTATTCACTTAAACAAGTTATAGTATAGCACTCTTTCTCAATTACACTACACTTTTCCAACTGAATGTTTTATTTCCACCGAGTATTTTGCGAATTTACACAACGCGCCGAAAATTACCACGTGCAGCACCGAAGACAAAACGAGCAAAAGTACAATGCACCAATCGCGTAAGAGAGCGATGTCGTCATCCTAATTTCGGATTGGCTGGACGGCGATGCTGTGTGAGTGCTTTTTAGCATTTAGTTTGACCACTGCATAGCATCCGTGAAGAGCTTTGAAAGTATTGTACACCTTGCTGTGTGAGTAGTAAGCAGTATTGGTGCAATGTTTTGGTTGCGGGGCAAGCAAGGGGCAACGTGGATTGATTATCGCTCTCTTCGGTAAATAAGTTGCGTATGTAGTGAAAATGCTTCACCGCCGCTTATGGGGCAGCATAGGCCATTTCGGTTCCTTATTCTCTCTATTCAAAGGGTTCCATACATTACAAGTAGGGATGCAACATCGCTCATAAAAAACATCGATGTTAGAACATCGATTTTTTGAAAAGTGAAACATCGATGTTAGAAATATCGAAGTTTATGAACGATATATCGATGTTTTTATCGATGTTTTATTTAGCAGAAATGAGACTACTTAATTTATCTTTAATGAATAATATTTTATTTTAACGGAAAACAAGTATGTATTTATTATTTTAACATAGAATTTAAAAATAATAATTTTGACAACCTGGTTCCTAGTAAGCGGTTTCTCTCCTGGGTGATTGTAGCTCCAGTTTCAGAGAATGACCGCTCACTGGGTACCGAAGTTGCCACGATAGGCAAAAAGGTCATAGCGCTCGTTTCATTACGCATTAAGTAATTGTTTACATAATTTATAACTTATCCCTTTGCTATAGGATCTTTAAAATGCATTAGCTTGAAACGAGGATCCAAAGGCGGTAGCAATTGCCAACGATGAACATATCTCTAGTTTGTCAAATCTCTTTGAAACTTCCTTGTCAATTTCTGCTTTTAATAAAAGGGTGCATTCAAATGTTGGTGAATATTTATCTAGCATGATTCGTAAGCAGCTTACAAGAGAATTGATTTTACTCAATATGATAAAATTTTGCCCACAAATTTCTTTTGTCAATCTCTCAAAGAGTTACAAAAGTTGTGTGTGTAGCTGACATCGTTCATAAAACATCGTTCATGAAGAACGATGTTACATCGATGTTTTAGGTTTCGATATCGATGTTGAAACATCGATGTTTATGAACGATATATCGATGTTTGAAAAACATCGATGTATCGTTTGCATCCCTAATTACAGGCATATTCAAGTAATGGACGAACCAGTGAGGTAAATAATGATTTATCTACTCACAAATTTTTAAACTCTTTGACTCGTATTTTAATAAAGCCAAGCTTAAACAGCTTAGCTTTGGATAGAATAGTATCGTAGCGCAAATTGAAACTTAGTTTCTTGTCTACGACAACTCCAAGGTCAACAATGTTTTCTTTCCCATTGAATACCGTATTGTTGAGAACGTATGCATTGTTCAAGATTATGCTTTTGCGGGAAAAAGTCATAACATGACATTTCTCAACGTTCAGATATTGATTATTTACATCACACCATTGTTGGAGGGAAGTTAATTTTGATTGGAGGAAAACAGCATCAGATTGAGACTTAACGGTGTGCTATATCTTCAGATCGTCAGCATAAAGAAGAACAACAGTTCATATGTAAACCTATATAATTAAAAATCTCAGTACAGTTACTATTACCGTGAAACTGCACAATGGGTACCACCATGGCCGCAGTAACAAATCATTTAATCTACTTTTGAAAGGAAAACCAAGCAACAAAATGAGCGGATGGCACCATCAAGAGGCTGCAGATCCATTAATCTCGTCTCGCTGCAACTCACTTTTAAAGCGTACATGAGTCCTTTAAAATCTTCTATTGCCGGTATAAACAAGAACCGTGCGATTCTGTCAAACTGATTGATAAATTTAATTGATTATAATCTCCTTAGATCATATTGGAAGCGTGAATCAGTAAAGGAAGATAATTTTACGTAAAAATTTCTAATATCCTCAACATTATTCAAAATATGTAGATTTTTTCACAGAATATTGTACAAATGCATTAACAACGACACTTCTACGCTAGAAGCTAGAGCGGAAAAATCATTTCAAATAGTAAACAGATGGAGCTTGTATGGTATAAATATTCTTCTACCCGCGTCTGCAGGATGGATTAATTAGGAACTCAGAGCTGCGAAAAGCAAGAGATAAATTCAAATGCATCAATGCTAACAAATCGTCGCTATTCTTTGCCATAATTATGGAGGTGATTTTAGAAAAAAGGAAACTTTATGTGGACGCAAAACCTTTCTGACTATCTGGGAAACCTAGGTTGATAGTTTTCACAAAAATGACAAACAAAATAACAAACTGATAGCGTTGCGTAATTGGTTTCGCACGTGGTTGCTCAAGTGGCTACCAGCGACCCTTCGCACAGGCAACGCGTCAGGGTACTGAACCTGGTAAACCTTTCTGACTTCTACTTTACCAAGAATTTGACCATAAAAACACAGCCCATTTAGTGCATTACAGTGAGTTTAATCCTATAGAAAATGACATAAATAGAAAGAGAAACTAATAACAAAAAAAAACAAGGAAAATTCAACAATTCAAAGTAACGCTTGCTATCAGCATGATGACATACAATAACTAGACGCTAATACTGTGAAACAAACAATGCGTTCAAGCCACAATTATAGGTTTGATATATAAAATTGGACATTCGAAATATTCAGCACGGTCATTTTCCAATCCGTAAGTACAACAAAATGTTTTACGTTAATCAATTAAACGTTTGTTATAATATCATTGAATGTAAAATATTTTTTAAGCACATACAAAAGCACTAATCATGAACCACCACCTTCACGTAGTCAATTTCAAAGCGACAACAGCCTCCGATATTATTTGTTGAAATTTCTTTTATAGTTTCCCACTGTTTTAATTCTACCGCCGATTGCTATTATTTCCAACACGATCGATTAACCATGAATTGTTTTATCCGCCGTGGAAAGCATTAACAATTTTATTACAATTTCCCAATAAATTTTTTGAATAGGCAATAGACAAATATAACGGCTCGGATTGACCAGATCAACGCAAAACACGATCTTAAGCATGATTGTATTGGTTATGCTTTCTCATTGTGGAAATTCATTCATGTTGCTTAAAAATAAAAAATAATCGTAAGTGCAGATAAGTAATGAGTATCAGCAATATATTGCTCCCTACAAATAAATGAGAGAATTGTTTCTCTGGTTTCAAATCTGCTTGCAACTTTACTTTGATAAAAATTTGCACATATCCCTCTATCTTTTCGGTTAAACGCTCCAAGTAAAGATAAAGTGAACACCAGATAACCGTGCTCGTACATTGACTGTAGATTTTTACAAAGAACACTTTTGCTTTCGTAAAAACTAATCTACACTAGTGTTGCGATATGACCCTTGTGATAAAACCCTAGATTAATTCTTTCAACTCTCAAAAAATCCTAAATATCCCTTACCAAGCTGATCTCAGCACTTTCGGTTACACTTGTTACATATTCGATGGCGAAACACACAAATGAATGCAAGCCGGAATAATATAATAAAAACATTAAAGACACTTGCATAAATTTATTTGTTTAGTAGTCGGTTACGCTTCAAATCACAGTCTCCAATTTTCGAAGATATTAACAGCAGTTTTCAACGAACAGACGCTTTTAGTCAGCTGGCAAGAAGCGAATTTTTTGTGAGGAAACCTATTGAATGGCTGCCAGTTGAAGTCACATTTTCCAAATTTTATGGGACGATGAAAAAGTGCTGTCATCGTTTTTCACGGCCGATTTTTTTTGAAAAAAATATGAACTGCCGAATCGCCAGAGAAAAGTGGGTTTTTTTCCTCCGGTATGTATCGAAGATAATGCCAGTCAAATCCTGGCACGCTTACTTTTATGGTAGATTTAAATACACCGTAAATTCATTGTGTATGTAATAAATGATAAAAATAAATTGTAAATCGTGAATTTACAGCAATTTGTTACCCATTGAAAAATAAATGTGAATTTTAAGGTAAATGAGCAAGTTATGCAGAAGTTAGCATTGTTAGGCGAAGTTTTAAGAAATAAGCAGAATTTAGAAAAGTTTGTAATGTTTTTGGAAATCAGGCAAAATTTGGTGACGTTGGCCAAAATTTGTCCAAATTAGGGAAAGTTTTTAATCTATTGTTACTGTAAAGAAAATTCTGATTTCGGTTTTAATCGATAAAACTTATGTCAAACACAGTAAGACCTTTTCAATTTTTAGTGAAATTGTTTACACTTTGTCACACCCGAAATTCCTGTAACGTTCACCACTGCACTGTAGGCGATCCTGGCCACGGTTTGGACAGTCCCAGGCACGTCAGCAGGCGATTTAAGCTTCGTACTCGTCTTCCATATTGGCCACAGCGTTGCACCTTGGTTAATACTGTGCTGCTGTGTGTGGGATGTGGTTGGAATGCTGGTGAAATAATCGCGGCAGTCCTTAACCATGGTGAATTGCAAGTGCAAATGGTTGTGGGTATCACAGGCGCATAATATACTCCATTGCCGTATCGTAGACCGGGCGGAGCGTGGATTTGGATCTGTTGCGGCTGTTGGGTGAGCGTTGTTTGTTGTTTTGATTGCTGGCAACTTATCTGCAGGGTCTGTGACGTTGACTGTAATGCATTTTGCTGTTGAAGATACTTAAATTACGCAGCCACGCGCGCACGATCAGGAACACTCCATCAAAACCTTACTACCTGCTTATCTATGTACAAAATCCAATATCCTCAACATACCTACATCTCTATATTTATATCACTCAATACCTATAGCCCAAATTGACCTATACTCTACAATATAATTCATTAATAACAATATAATTCATTAATAACTTGGTTGGGTGAAGTGGCGAACGTAACATTATCAATTTTCAAAAGACAGCGTTTACCTGCACGATGGTATGGGGTCTTCAAGAACAAAAAAAGGGGAAAAGGAGGGAAAAGGAAAAAAGCAAAAGTCTAGAGAGAGGTGGGAAATATCCATCAAAACGCTAGGAGCAGGGACGCAGGAAAAGAAATGGATTTCGGGAGAGGAAACGGAGTCCTGAACAGGTGTGGCCTGTACCAGCCTATACTTGGTCGTATGGCTACTCTGTGTAGGGCTTCAGGTCTTTGGAATTCAATACGCCGGCGTCTTTACTCTTCTCGTCCACTAAGCGGTAGGTGGCCGCAGACACCTTCTACTTAACTATAAAAGGCCCAATATATTTGGGTGCCAGTTTTGCGAAAAAATACTGAGCCGCATCTGAAAGGACGACGTTCCTTCTCTACAACTGGTTATTTGGATAGAAAGGTTCCTCTCACTTTTGGAAGTTAGACCGGGTCTGTGCTGTTTCCGCTGCTTTGCTTAAGCGAGCAGCTACTTCGTTACGAACACTGTTCAGCGCTTCAGCTTGGTCCTTAGGATGAAGATCCCGTTTGTCCCCATTTGGAGGCGTGGGTTCAACGCGGAAGGACATCATCTCCCTTCCGAAGTTGAGAAAGTAAGAAGTTACCCATCACTTCATGCGTGTACGTTCGAAGTGCACAACCTATCTGGGCGAGATCGTTGTCCCACCTTCGGTGATTGTCGGCCACATAGGAACGCACCATCCGCTTGATGTTCTGGCTGACGCGCTCTGCTGGGTTGGCCTGTGAGTGGTAAAATGCTGTGTATTCCACCCGCGTTTCAAACTTATGCGCCAAGTTCTCGGAAACCTTGGGACGAAACTGTACCCATTGTCGCAAATGATCACCGCCGGGACTCCCAACAGCATGAAGACGTAATCCTCTAAGTTACGCACCGCTTTTGGTGCCTTTGCTGATCACAAACTTGGTGTAGTAGTCCACCACGACGAGGATATAGCAGTTTCCACGGGTCGAGCGTGGTAGGGAACCTATAAAATCAGCACTGATTATATCTCCCACGGGTGTTCGGCCTGCCCCGCTCGAGATATCATCGCACCTCGGAGTGCCCGGCGTTCGACCTAAACTGCCTGGCATACTTTGCACTTTTCGACATACTTTCGGATTTCTGTCATCATCCCTGCCCAGTAAAAGCGCTGTAACACACGATCCAGCGTTCGTTTCACACCCATGTGCCCCGCATTTCGATCATCGTGACCCTGCATAAGTGCCTTGCCGCGTCCTCCCTCGGGCAGTACACGTTTCCATACCAGATTTTCCAACTCTGGGTATCGTCCAGACATGTGTTACATGCAGTTCATCCTCTTCTAACCTCCAGTCCGCATATTCCCCTGGGTTTTCCGTCACCTTTTTCTTCATCCGGTGGTACCACTTCCCTGCTTCCACTTCTACCGGGGCTACCTCTGGGACCACTCGAGACAGTGCACTGGCCACCAGATGCTCTTTGCCTTTCCGGTGTACGATGTCAAAGTCGTATTGCTGCTGCCGAACTGTCCACCTTGCCAGGCGACCTGTTGGGTCCTTCAAATTGTTCAGCCACACGAGGGAGTGGTGGTGAAATGCATACCTTCTACTTAAGGACGCAGTTTCTCTGCCGCCTAAAAAACTGCCAGACACTCCTTTTCGGTGGTGGAATAATTCCTTTCCGTCCTGCTTAGCGACCGGCTTAAATAACAGATCACTTTCTCACCATCCGGGTGAGTCTGACTAAGCGCCGCGCCGAGCCCCAGATCTGATGCATCCATTTGGATGCTGAACGGAAGGTTATAGTCCGGACAAGTCTAAATGTGTGCCTGAGATAAGCGCACCTTGGCCTAAACTAAAGCCAGTTCGCATTCCTGCGTCCAATCGAACCGTTTTTTTTTCAGGGAGCAGTCAAGGGTGCCATTGCAGTTACAAAATCTGGAATGAACCGCCGGTACCACGAAACCATTCCTAACAACTGCCGAAGTCCTTTCACATTAGTAAAGGTACTCCACTTTACCCGGATCTACATTCAGCCCGCGCAACCCCGCTTCCCGTAGCCTGCGGAATACTTCTGAATGCACCTCCACGTGCTTCCGGAAATCTTGGGTGACACCATATCGTTCAGGTACGTGACTACGTAGGGCTCGAGCTCAGGTCCCAACACTCTGTCAATCAGACGTTGACATGCTGCAGGTGCGTTTTGCGGCCCAAATGTCATTCTGTTAAATTGGAACAGCCCACGTCCACGTGACGCTTTCGCCATGGGTACCTGCCAATAAGCCAACTTAATGTCCAGTGACGACAGAAACTTTACGTCTCGCAACTTATCCAGGGTGGCTGCTACATAAGGTAGTGGATAGACATCTCGTTCCGACACCTTGTTTAGTTTTCGGAAATCGACGCAGAACCGATAGTTCCTATCCTTTTTCTTCACTAGGAGGATCGACGACGACCAAGCACTAGATGAGGGCTTTATAACACCTAGCTGAATCATCTCCTTCAGCTCCGAGTCTATGTGCTTTTGCACTGCATGGGACACCGGATAATAGCGCTGCTTGATGGGTAATGCGTCAGTCTTGATGACGTGCTCCACCATGGTTATACATCCCAACCCTGTATCTATTCGCTCAAATTCCCTATCCAGGGTCTACTTCAAGATCGCCTCCTCGTGAGTCGAGAGCGCGGTAGTAATTGCTCAGTGGAGCCACATTCTAGAGAGCTAAGTAATTCCCACGTCTCTCCTCGAACGTCCAGTAAGACCCCAAAGCGCCGTAGAAAATCCACCCCAAGTATTGTTTTATCCTTGAGGGACCACCAAAATTTTCATCCATTGGGTACCGCCACCAGCTTTTACTGGCACCCAAACAGCTGCCCTGACGGTACACGCAAGGCTGTTGGCCATTTGAACACTTTGGTGATCCGAGCTTTTGAGCTCGACCCCCAGGGACCTCAGTACTTCCCATGCACCTACACCCAATATCGTTCAGGAGGTCCCCGAATCTACCAATCCCAAGAACGTTCGACCCAAAGTATCCGCACTAAGGTAAGGTCAGATTTTCCAGAAGCAAATCTACCGGGATTCTGCCCTTTCGCTTCGGGCGTCCGCTCGTTTCCGATGGCTTGGGCCTGCGCGAAATCACCTTGCATTTCTTGCCCCGTTGGCCAATAGAGCGATGTGGATGGGGAGATAATTCATTCCGGTCTTGCGCGGTCGTCACACTGACCGTGCTCTGCCTGCCGCTTAGTGAGCACGGGAATCGTTTGCCGACCTCCTCGGTTATGTGTTCCGGGAGTCTGGGCGGAGACCCGGCGTATTTCGATATGTTGCAGGGGAACAGGTAGGACATCTGGCCCTGACTGTGCCCGGTCATCCGCATCCAATGCAAGTCCTTACTTCACGGCATTCCCAAGATTCCGGTCCTCTGGCAATTCCAGCATTTCATTCCGCTCGCTTGCCGAGCTACTGTAGCGACTGCCAACTCTCCGGTGTCCACGTACGCCAAATCAGCCTCCAGGAGTCTAGGAGCCCTCCGGGTGGGTGGTTGCACTAAGGCTCCCACCACCACTCTTGTGGATTCGAGCTTTCACTCCAGAGTGACGAGCTCGGCTATCGTTCCCACTGGCATGAAACCCAACTGAGTCTGGTAGATAGGAGCTATATTTTTCCGCAGAATCCTCAGCTTCTCTCCCTCGACGCACCTGGTGGACAACCTTCGAAATAACTCCCCCATCACTGCTACGTACACGCTGATCGACTCACCATTACCTTGTGTTCAATGGCGAATCTCCGCCCATAGACGATCATCATAGTCGGGAGGCAGGAATTCTGCCCGCAACTCTCGACAAACCACTTCCCACGTCTCAAAGGTCCCTCGATTGGCTCGAAACCAGATTATCGCCTTGTCCTCAAACAGGTCGTTGGCCGAGCGAAATAGGTGAGCCTCCGACATTCCTCGAGCTTCCCGGAACTCCTACACCCTCTCCAAGAAAACGCTAACAGATCCAGATGCCTCACCTGAGAATTTTATGCCCCATTTGGCTAGTTCCAGGATTTTGGGTGCAGCAGCCGGGGGATTTTTAGGTGTCGAAAAGGATGGCATCTCCGACACTTATCCTCTTGACGGCTTTCCATCCTCCGAATTTTCGGCTGTCGGTACGGAATCTTCTCCTTCCTCTCCCTCCTCAGCTGCTACGACAATCCTGCACATAGCCTTCTCCAGGCGCCGTTGCGATGCTTCGACGACGGGATCCTCTGTACCCTTTTCCCGGAGCATGCTACGGAATCCCTCGCAGCCAGAACTCCGACTTAGCCTGAGCCTTCAGAAATTGAAAGGATTTGAGGTCCTCTCTGAAATTCACCGCAAGCACCTCTACTTCCTTCACCTTTGCCGTAACAGCGTTCAGGTCTTGTTGGTAGGTGAACGGGTAGTGGATGGCAGTAGTAAGTAACGTACCTGAAAACCGGTTTTTGTATGGGTGGGAACGTCTTTTTCAATCTTTTTCAATCAGAATAGCGAGTGGCTTGGGGTACCGCGTTTGTATGGCCGGGATAGGGTGAATCAGAGCGACTTGGTCTTGGATGTACCTTGGAATGGGGGCTGAGATTGTGGTTTTGTATCAGGTGTGTGTCGTTGATTTGTTGTTTGTAAGAGGGGTGTCGCGGTTGGTTGGTTGGGGTTGTCAGGTGGTGGGCTTAGATTTGTGTTGTGTTGTGAGGGGTTGCCGATCAGGTGTGTGTTGTGATTGGCGGCGCTGGTAGAGGGCTATGTAGGGTCTGGGTTAGGTCTGTGTTGTGAGGGGTTGCCGATCAGGTGTGTGTTGTGATTGGCGGCGCTGGTAGAGGGCTATGTAGGGTCTGGGTTAGGTCTGTGTTGTGAGGGGTTGCCGATCAGGTGTGTGTTGTGATTGGCGGCGCTGGTAGAAGGCTATGGAGGGTCTGGGTTAGGGCTGTGTTGTGAGGGGTTACCGATCAGGTGTGTGTTGTGATTGGCGGCGTTGGTAGAAGGCTATGGAGGGTCTGGGTTAGGGCTGTGTTGTGAGGGGTTACCGATCAGGTGTGTGTTGTGATTGGCGGCGTTGGTAGAAGGCAATAGTAGATCAGTTGGTTGGCGATGATTTTGAACGTTGATGGCTGGCTATAGAGGATCGGGGTGTTGCGGTTGGGTGCGTCAGGAAGTCATAGGTGGTAGAAATAGGGTCAGATGTTTTTGCTGTAGTTTGTGAGATGTGTCATGTGTTGGGAGGTGTTGTGTGCATACCTGGTTGGTTGCTAGGGGGTTAGAGTACGTTAGAAAGCCTGTCGAAGACAATTTTTGTGAAATGGAGAGCCAGGCTCGCAGAAAACCTGACAGAAAAAATATGTACAAAATGCAAGTTGAATTTCGTTCGCTAGCAATGGGGTGCATATTAATTAGCTGCCTTGCGATGCAACTTGAATTTCGTTCGCTTGCAATGCCGTGTCGATCGAAACGTGTCTCGTATCAGTTAAATGCATGTGAATTGGAAAAATGGGGATAGGGTAAAGCCTTGCACGTACATTTTCTGTGCCACTGTGTAAAATTTAGCTTAATGTAATACCCATCCATTGACTTCAGCCCGTTGCATTGCTGTACTTAAGCATGGCTACAGTTAATTAATGTTGCACCTGTTCACGATAAAGAATGATGGGTACAGGGCAAAGCCTTGTCGTATGCTATACATATTTGTGCGAACGAAGGGTGAAAAGAAGTGTGAAATTTTAATGGTAATTGCCATTCATACTGATTCGATCGTATCGTCAATGGGGGCATATTCGTGTATTTCGATCATATGTATAGCATACGACAAGGCTTACGAATGGTTGCTTGGATAACGAGGTAACACATGTATGGACTTACAGTAGCTATAGATATGTGTACATAGCAGAGAGACGTTCGTTCCATCTTTAATACCATGGACCCATGAAAAATGGAAGAAAACATTATTGCAAAGAATACAATTCAATATTAACTGCATATGAAATTAGTCATGTAGAATGAATGTGGAGAGACTGGTTTTCATTGATTGTAATCAAAGGGATTTCCTCAAGGTTGATCGTGGCGTCCCATTGACCGCGTTCCAACAGGTGTATCTTTCGAGTAGAGATGTGTCATGATGTTGTTGGGTGACTGTAGATTGAGGATGAATACCATGAAAATAACGTCTTTTTTTCTTCCGCATTCTTTAAGAGTCTTCCGCATTTTTTATGAGTTGTTGTGAATTGGAATGATCATGAATGGCATAATGCATAATTAAACTGTGTGCTTGCTTTCTGGGTGCTTACGATTGCTTGGCACGTTTGAGGCAAGAATCGCTGGACATGAAAAGACCTGTATTTTGAAATCATCTGAGGGTGAATGTAATTAAAGGGATTCCCTGACGCGTGTATGCATATTTAATTACTTTACACGTGTGGCATAGGTGCAGGTCAGGGCTGATGGTTGAATGCTTTTGTGTTGCGGATCGCGTGTTCGTTCTGTATATTGAAAACATCTGAGGGTGAATATAATTAGCTTGAGTGCTGTTGAGTTTGTAATTACTCACCCGTATTACCCTATGTGCGCGTAGACAGTATAAAAGTGAAGGGTTGCAGTCAATAATCAGGCAGAAGATTTTGAAGTCTTTTGATAGAAGCTAGGACTCGAAGAAATATGGTGAGTAACGATATTACATACATACAGGTGATGTTTCTTTTTAATCCTTTGTTATTTTTTCCAGAAAACTGTAGAAGTGTTGAACAATGTATGCGAGTACATTCCGGATCAACACGTAGCACTTGTTGCTTTGGAACATGGAAAGAAATATAGGGTCAAATGTTTTCGTTTGGTCAACACGCAATATGGATCACGCCTCACCGTACACCTAACCAATGGAACCTTTTGTTTTCTCCCACCAAGATTCTCAGAGAAAATAAAGAAACAGCGTCAAATTGAGGATCTGAACGATATTCCGGAAAACTATCTGATTTTCGAAGGTAAAGATGACACAAGAGGTGGATATTTAAAAATAAAATTTGTTCAGCATAGCAACGATGAATTTGAATAAAGAGTCGCTTTTGTCATACAACATTGTTTTATTTCCATTTCACTTTTTTCAATTTCACATCAGTGTAAGAAGAAATAAAAGGCTGGTTCGAATGTAATTTATAATTTTATTTAAATATCTCTTTCAAAACTTTTCATTTCTCAATTTATAATAAAACGATATTAATTTTTTAATTCTGCCGGAGATTTTTTCCACATGACAGCATTCGCAGGTATCTGGTCCGGAATCGGCGTTGTCATAAAACCATGGGCAGGATTTGTAATGTGATCCGTGAATTGATGTGGCAATCGGTATCGTCGAATACAGCTTTAGTGTGCTGATATCCCTTAGCAGCTTCTCACGATGTTCGTCCAGGAGTACGTCCTTGTATTCCGCAACAAAATCTTCAAACCTACGTAGCTCCGTCGTGCAAGACATCTTGTTCATCTAAAGGTTGTTTCTAAACTGACTATGTTACATGCAAAAACCTGTCATTGAAAATTTTCTCTCTGAACTTTTTAGAAAGAACAGGTGCTATAATTTCATGTAGTTGTGAAATACGCTGGTAAAACCTAAACCTGTCACGAGCATGTATTTCCCACTCTCCTTTACGACTCATGCGATACGCATAGTTCCAGGCTATCATGCATCTAATGCAAACTATATCAGCGAATTTAACATTTTTTTCCATTTTGGCCGACCGTAACAGACTTTTAGCAAGGTTTCACACTACATCTTTTATATCTATCCATGAATTATGCGTCGAAGAAAAACCGAGCCATTTTACAAGAACACGATTTTTCTCCTTTTTTAAAATTTTCTCGACAAGGTAAACATCAGGGTGTTTTACCTTTGATAATTCTAACTCATAAAACCCGCCTTGAATAGTGTTCCCTTGATAATCCTCAAGAATATAAGTGCGTGGTTGTGTATTTTTTACGACTCTAATCTTGAATATCTCTGTTGACCAATTCGGGGTGTAGCCTTTTTCAAAGACATGTTTGAACTTGCTTATGCGAACATAATCACCGACTTTATATTTAGGTTTAGAAACAACCTTAACTTTCCTATGCAAAGATGAAAGTAAATGAACCTCGTTAGATGTATTGACATCAATAGGTCTCATTTTAATAGTACGATGCTTGGTTTTATTGTACTTATCAATGAGTCTTGGTAATATATCAATCCAACGGTAATTACCATTCATACTGAATTCTTTCCACATAATATTTTTTAACGTTCGATTAAACCTTTCAACAATAGATGCTTTCAATGTGCTGAATGTAGAGTAATGATTTATTTCATAATATTTCATCAGCTTGCGGAATATCATGTTAAAAAATTCTTTGCCGGCGTCAGTTTGTAGGTTTCGGGGGATGCGTCTCTGGTTAAGAATGGATTCCACAGCCTGTGCTACTACTCCTGCACTTTTATTTTTAATAGGTAGAGCCCACGCATATTTAGAGAATGTGTCAATTACAGTTAACAGAAACTTGGTTCCATGATTTTCAGCTGAGAAGGCAGTCATATCAACTAGATCTGCTTGCCACAAATCATCTATACCCCTGATTGTGACCCGCCGACGTGCAAATCGTCTACGAGCGGGTCTGTGGAGTTCATTGACTACTTGTCGTCTACTCATTACACTCAAAAAAGATATAAATATTCTTCACACCATTATATTTACGCACAATTTCGGAAAAGCGATGCTTTACTTTAAACACCCGTTCACTATGATGATTGCAGGCCCGTCTGGGTGTGGCAAAACGACTTTTATAGAAAATCTTCTTGGAAACCCGACGATGATTCAACCGCAGGTTAAAAGGATAATATGGTGTAATGCCGAACAGCATGCTATACCAGTACACAAACCCATTAAGAATATAGAGTTTTTAAACTCAATTCCTGAAGAATTTCCCAATACTGCAAATGAACCGATACTAATTGTATTGGACGATATGATGTTAAATGCATTTTCAAGACAGGTGTGTGAGCTGTTTACAAAAGGTTCCCATCATCGTAATCTTTCTGTTATCTTGGTGACTCAGAATGTATTTCATCAGGGTAAATTTTGTCGTGACATTTCACTCAATTGTAAATACCTGATTTGTTTCAAGAATCCGCGAGACAAGAGTCAATTTCAGCACCTCGCCAAACAGATATATCCTGAAAACAGTGTAGAGCTCATGAGAATATATAAAGAAATTACTTATCAACCTCATAGCTATTTGCTAATAGACCTAACACAGGATATCAATGATACATTAAGGTTTCGCACAGACATATTCAATACAAAGTTTTTAACTTGCTATTGCCCCCCACATAGTTTGCAGGAAAACAATGGTGTCACGAATGAAACGATTGAAGGACAACAAGCATATGTTGTATGTTCTTAGGAAAGCAAGTCCGTGTTTAAGAAAGGTTATACTGAAGAGGGCCAAACCTGAAGTAATTAAAACTCTCTGTGAAATTACATACAACACGCTGAAGGGTAATCATAGGCCGTCAGGAAGAAGTTTCACACGGTTGTGTAAATATAAAAAGGGTATGCGTAAGCTTGCCGATGCAAGAAAATCTGTGACACGGCAACGTAAAGTGTTAGTGCAGCAAGGTGGGTTTTTACCTGTTTTATTAGGAAGTGTACTTTCAGGTGTGATAGGCTCTTTGATTGAGAAATATGCATAAAAATAACAGTCTTAACAAAATGCTTCTACTATCTCCAGAAGTATATGCACGCTTAAAAGATACAATCGAAAGCTCTTCTGCACAAACTTTGTTTGACAAACGCATGAACAAAATATTAAACACTAAAAATCTTAATGATAAAGCAAAATGGTATCAGTATAGGAATGTGCTTATGCAATTTTTAAATGCAAGGCGAACAAAACAATCATTTATGGAAATGAAAGCTGAAAACGTTTCTTCGAAAGACCGTATGATGGATCAACGTTTTAAAAATTTGCGCGACAACACCACTCAGACGAGATTTGTGCTTAAAAATGAGAAACACACGCAAACTTCACCTTCACGAGCTGAAGAGATATTTGAATCGGTAAACGAGATGACACCACTAAAGCAAGAATTACCTGTAGCTATTAAACGACGACTATCAGCAAGCGGGATAGCAAAAAGTCTTAAACCTGCTCCCAAAATTAGAAAAAGTGTGGCTGATTCATTTCGTGAGACTGAAAAAGGGTATAAAGTAATAACTAGTGATGATGGAATGACACAGTATACAATCCCGATGGATATGAGTATGGATGAGTTGGACGATGTATTCAATGATTTAGATGAAAGAAATGATGGAGGTGTCGTGGCGAACATAGGTCCCAAATCTGACAGGCAATCTATATTAAGACCCTCACGGCTACACCCTGATCAATATGAGGCTGACTCTCCCATAAGGAAGCCTACACGACAAAGTGAGCGGTTGAGATTAAGGACCGAGCCTAGCTCCAGTGCAAGAAGCCTGAATTGGGACAGAATCTAGAAATGCCTATTAACATTAAAGATGAAGATTTTTACGTGTGTCTTTTGAGCAACAGTTCCCTCGACATTTACCCCGACAATACACTAGCATCTTTCGAAAATATATTACCGAGTATGTGTAAGTTTACTGACAATTGGTATGTTGGTATAACAGAAATCGCACTACCAAAACGAAGAAATGAGAAAAATGGTTCAGATAAGAGCGGTATTTCTAAAAGGTCTGTGCCCTCTGAAGACGTAAGCGTTACCGAGGAACCACAATCTGTACCAATTGAAAAAGATTCAAAAGCAATAATCGCTAAAGTTGTTGGGCTGAGTAAATATCATGTTCGATTTAGATGGGATGCGAGTGATTTGCAAAAGTTATGTTATAAGGGAAATGATATGAACTTTTCATCATTCCTTTCATCGTTTTTCTTAGCAATTAGACCTGACTATTATAACTATTACTTATCCGAAATCAAACAAATAATACACGATCGTATCGTAGAAGATAGAGATGAAAAGGCAATCGCCGACATAAGAAGTATTATAGAAGAAAGAGATTTTTGTATACATATTTATCAGTCTGGAAAAATTGCTGAAAAGGTTTATTTAAAGTTAGGTGTAAAATTTGATTCGTTTCGGGCATTTATAGACTACATAATTGGTCAGATCCCGAAAAACAAACGAAATCATGCCGAATTGTTACAGATGATTGATCAATATATTCATCCGGCAAATAGTTTAAGGAACAAGCGGAACAAAGAAGCCAAACCGACTACCCACACATTTCATCTAAAAGATTACGGTGTGAAGGTTAATGTAGAGCTACCTATTGCGTCACCGATTAACATAACAGATTTCATTGCCCTATTACTAAGCGGTATTGAGTTCAATGATGAAGAGCTACTTGATAAAGAAAAGCCATCTGGAACCACAACATATCAACTGCGAAAACAGGTGTTTAACAAAATTGCCTCAGCAATCCGTGGGTCTGTATCCCGTGCCGTTAAAGAGTCCGGTACAGAGATATTACCCGATGGGTGGATCAAAACAACCGATTTCCACACCATTATTGATATGCCATACAAAAGAGCCGATGGGTCAAAAGCCACAACTCCTGTCCCAATAGAGGTGGATAAAACCGATAATATAGCTGGCTTATTCATTGACGCTTTCCTAAAAACACCCGTTGAGAAGCGCGATCCCGAATCGATCGATACAGAAATAAAAGAGTCGTTTGATAAATCAATAATGCTAGACAGTATAAGTCAGCTGGAAAAATCATTATCTGCACTTGAGAAAAGAACATACTGTGACTCATCCAATAAAGACATTGATGATTGTGAAAAAACCGAATTGATAAACGTTTATACAGATATCATTAAACCGAGAATAATAGGAAATAAACTGGTGAGAAATCTACGAGCGATCCCCCTGAAAAGTTGTGATAGCGTGTTTAGATTCGAGCATGTGGAGTACTGTCCACTTGAGAAAACCTTTATTGAAAGTATCTCAATCAAAATTACAGATCATCACGGTGAGCTAGTCAACTTTGAGCCTAGCTTTACTCCAACATATGTAATGCTTCATTTCAAGCGAAGGTTAGAGTCTATAAATATTCCTACGTTGTAAATATCAACATAGTTTGGACACTGGATTTAACACAGCTCTATACTAATGAGATGAATTCACACTACGCACGTTACTACCTTGTCCAGAGTGGAGGTAGACTATCAGACATTGGAGAATTATATCGATCGCCACTTGTGTACCAGCGAGGAAGGGGTGTTGGTAGTTTTTTCAGTGGGTTGATACGTTATCTTCAGCCGTTATTTCTGTCCGGTGCAAAAGCTATAGGAAAACAAGTCATCGAAACAGGAAAGTCCATTTTTAAAGAGGCAGGAAGTAAACCACTGAAGACGGTACTAAAGGAGCAAGGGAAATCTGCAGTGCACGAATTAGCCCAAAAAGGTATAAATAAAATCTTTGATAAAATGGAGGGTAGAGGAAGACGAATGGCTATAAAAAGAGCTAACCCTTACACAAGTAAGCATTTGAAATCCGTGTCTAAGCATAAAAAAGGGCGGAAGGTGAGAAAGTTGTCATCGAGCAAGACCAAGAAAGCTATAAAACGACGGCGCCGAGTAAGAAGGCGTGCATTGGATATATTTGACAGATAGATAATACCTTCATGATGCAAAAAGAGTGTATGAAGTCTGAATTGGATATTTTTGCCCCCCCACCAATTCAAAACAACATTTTGAAAACCGAAGAAGTTGCTTACAAACCAATTGCATCACTAGACAATTCTTCGGTGTTGGAATTCGTTTCGCTTGGTCATGGAGATACATATCGTGACTTATCCAGCATCTACTTACGGCTCAAGGTGCAACTGATTAAACTAAAAAATGGTAAAGAAGAACTTTTCACCGGAAAGGAAAAAATTAAGAAAGCTGACGGGGCTGAAGGTGCAGCTGATCCGGTTGGTGTAGCTAACAACCTCATGCACTCACTTTTTAGACAATGCACAGTACAATTGAATGGGAAGAATATAGCTCAGACAGACAACAATTATCACTATCGCGCCTATATTGAAAATTTACTGAACTATGGTAAAGACGCTGCATCCACTCATTTGGAATCGGCCGGGTGGTATCTAGATCAGAATGAGATGGAGATGATTGAAGACTCAAGACCTGGCGGTGGTCCTACCGAGTTGAATGAAGGCTATCTTAAAAGGTCTGCAATGATGGAGAAGAGTAACGTGGTCGAGCTGATGGGCACAATTCACACGGATCTGTCAAATCAAGATAAACTTTTAATTAATGGAGTGGACTTGCGCTTAACACTTTCATTGGAAAAACCGGAATTTTATTTGTACTCGAAAGAAGATGACTTCAACCCACGTGTGAAAATACTAGAAGCGACAATGTTCATGAATCATGTTACCGTAAACCCTAGTATATTACTAGCACATGAAGCTGTACTACAACGCACAAATGCCGTTTACCCATACAAGCGGGTGGAAGTGAAAACGTATACACTACCCACAAACACATTTACACTATCTCTTGATAACGTAGTGATCGGACAATTACCGAACCTTCTTGTTTTCGGTATGGTGGATAATGACTCATACACCGGAAAGCGCACAAAAAACCCATTCAACTTTAAACACAACAGCATAACAAATTTCAATCTATCAGTTAACGGCGTTCAAGTGCCAAACCAACCGTTAGAGTTTGATTATTCGCGTGATAAGCCTGTTAGTACTAGGGGATACCTTACTCTATTTAAGGGCACTGGTATTAACTACTTCGATAAAGGCCATCAGATATCCAAGAAATTCTTCGATAATGGTTGTTTCTTACTAGCATTTGACTTAACAGCGGACAGCTCATACGATTCGGGTTGTGGTAGTTTGTTGAATCAAGGTGTGGTGAGGATCGAAGGGCGGTTCAGAGAGGCTTTGAAGAAAAGTGTCACCTGCATAATTTACGCCGAATATGATGGAAGTATTGAAATCGATAAGAACCGTAATGTATTCACAAGCTTCTGAAAGTATATAAATAACGTGAACATGTGAGATTTTGATAGAGTCTGCTCCAGAAAATAGTCATGACGCATTGTCTAGTGAATATTGAATACTTCTCGGAAGGTCATTTAACCTTTTTCAAGAAAGTGTCAATTGCGGGGTTCACCTCGCAGAACAAACTTTATTCAAAGGAAATAACGTATAAATATCCCACTTCCTCAGCTATAAGTACTGATCAGACAGGTGTATTTGGAAACTTGGAGCTCAAACGGCTTGATGAAGATCTTATCAGGTCCCTGGCGAAATTCACAACAGTCTTCGTAAACGGAGACTCAACAAGGGGGTTCCTACAGAGTTACGTAACATCACACACAAAGGTTGTAAACCTTGAAAACATATTCCTGAAAGAGCAGGAATGAACACGATAGAGATCATCAACACATTGAGAAGTAACATTAAAACAAACAGGTATTTTCAAGGTGTTTTTCCCTGTAATCGTTTACCTCGGAAAGTAAGGAAACCTGCATGTGTCATCGCCAACACCGATCCGGCCAGTAAAAGAGGGCGTCATTGGGTTGCATTTTATTACCCGAAAAAAGGTCCGGCTGAGTACTTTGACTCGTTTGGTAAATATCCTGATAACAAGTTCTTTAAAAAATTTCTTCATCAAAATGGAAAAGTGTTTGTGAATAATAAGCAGCGGTTACAAGGTGGCCTCTCGACAACATGTGGACAGTATTGTTGTGTTTTTCTACATTTTCGCTGTAGTGGCAGAAGTCTTAAAAAATTCCTAAAACGGTTTTCAACTGCAAATTACAATTTTAATGATGGTGAAATTATAAATTTATTTCGCAAAATTTACATGAAAGACAGTTCACAAAATGGGGGTGAGTATTGCAACCAGACCTGTATGCGAGAAGGCGATATAAAAGCAACTTGAAATTACGCACTAGCCACAGTTTATTTCTCGAGCTACGAAAGATGTCAACCCCTGTTAACAAGCCTACTAGTAAGCAATCACAAGCTTCTAAACGTGAGGTGCAGAAGAAGAAGAGAAAAGCCGTGAAAACTTCATCTAGCATCATCTCCAACTCAAAGGAAACCAGGACAAAAACACTCCCCAAGTCTCGTGTGCCGTGCGACGAAGATGTTCTTTTGAATTATACATACTATCTAGATGGATGCCATAATCGCAGGATAACACTAGGATTTGATCCACGATCATTTCAAGCAAAGGCTATCTTTCACTATCACGGACGGTTCCCGCTAGCAGTTGACCACAGCCAATGGAATGCGTTGTACAAACACCTAAACGATTTAAAAGGCACAGCAGGCGTTCAGTTCCCAGAGAACCAATTAGGATTTTTGAAACGATACCAGATACCTGTAGGCGTTGGTAGCATTACACTAAAACATGAAGAACTATTCAAGCTATTTGAGATGATGGAGTTCTTCAATATCGTTATGCACCACAACAACCTTGCTTCGGAATGTGTTAAGGAATACTACGAGCTGTATTGCAACAGGTGCAAAGAGAAAGATCTGTTGAAGCTAGGTCATGAGGACTTTTTCATTCCATCTCGAATTTATTATATAAATATTAACTATTCAAGACTCTTTTATGAATTTCCAATTTTATGCAGTTGTAATCTTATTTTTGATGTTTTGAAATAAAATAACACAATTATACAGTGCAAAATAAAACATGTTTTATTCTTACACTAGTAATACACACTATTCATTAAATAATACATATAAAGGTTGATACAATTTTGAGCGGCACATCTTGTTGAAGGTAGCGGGTCGTGAATTCTACAGGTTGTCTTAAAATTCTTGAGCTCTCTCAGTTTTGGTGTTTCTAGCTGTATTATGTTAGCTGCGGGTAAATATCTTTTTAAAAAACTCTCCTTGATAGCGCCTTTCACGTATATAGTCGTTTCGTAGAACTCTGCCAGAATTTCTGGAAGTCGATTATAGTCAACATCACCATCACACCATCGTAAGCCGTTGATATTAGTCACATCAAAATCATTTTGACGACGCGCTTTCGGATGTAACTCCTGATAAGGATATGGTGGAGCAAAATGATGAACCACAGGCAAAGTTGATTCGAAAGGTAAAACAGCTAGTTCTTTTATTAAATATTGACCGTTGCACCCACACACAAACTGGATGTCAATAATAACTTGTGTCATGTCTCACTGTTGCACGGATTGCAATGAAATGAAAGAAATGTTTAGAGTAGTGGTGTTTATATTTTATTCTGATAAAAAATTTATTACACCATATGTGTAACGAGTAATTACTTAATTTAATAACAAAGCAAATAATAACTTAACTACTTACTTATAACATATAAATGCAAAACATATAAATTCTGATATAAAAGTCATTAAAATATTATGTGTATTAAAATATATTATCTATACAAAACTTTAAGTGTTACCATAGCTGTCTGGTTTACACCTTTTGAAACCATAAGGTTCAGAGAAATATTCATTCGTCACAACTCTTTTGTCAAAAGTGAATCTCAAGTGTTTTGTTGCGGAATACAAGGACGTACTCCTGGACGAACATCGTGAGAAGCTGCTAAGGGATATCAGCACACTAAAGCTGTATTCGACGATACCGATTGCCACATCAATTCACGGATCACATTACAAATCCTGCCCATGGTTTTATGACAACGCCGATTCCGGACCAGATACCTGCGAATGCTGTCATGTGGAAAAAATCTCCGGCAGAATTAAAAAATTAATATCGTTTTATTATAAATTGAGAAATGAAAAGTTTTGAAAGAGATATTTAAATAAAATTATAAATTACATTCGAACCAGCCTTTTATTTCTTCTTACACTGATGTGAAATTGAAAAAAGTGAAATGGAAATAAAACAATGTTGTATGACAAAAGCGACTCTTTATTCAAATTCATCGTTGCTATGCTGAACAAATTTTATTTTTAAATATCCACCTCTTGTGTCATCTTTACCTTCGAAAATCAGATAGTTTTCCGGAATATCGTTCAGATCCTCAATTTGACGCTGTTTCTTTATTTTCTCTGAGAATCTTGGTGGGAGAAAACAAAAGGTTCCATTGGTTAGGTGTACGGTGAGGCGTGATCCATATTGCGTGTTGACCAAACGAAAACATTTGACCCTATATTTCTTTCCATGTTCCAAAGCAACAAGTGCTACGTGTTGATCCGGAATGTACTCGCATACATTGTTCAACACTTCTACAGTTTTCTGGAAAAAATAACAAAGGATTAAAAAGAAACATCACCTGTATGTATGTAATATCGTTACTCACCATATTTCTTCGAGTCCTAGCTTCTATCAAAAGACTTCAAAATCTTCTGCCTGATTATTGACTGCAACCCTTCACTTTTATACTGTCTACGCGCACATAGGGTAATACGGGTGAGTAATTACAAACTCAACAGCACTCAAGCTAATTATATTCACCCTCAGATGTTTTCAATATACAGAACGAACACGCGATCCGCAACACAAAAGCATTCAACCATCAGCCCTGACCTGCACCTATGCCACACGTGTAAAGTAATTAAATATGCATACACGCGTCAGGGAATCCCTTTAATTACATTCACCCTCAGATGATTTCAAAATACAGGTCTTTTCATGTCCAGCGATTCTTGCCTCAAACGTGCCAAGCAATCGTAAGCACCCAGAAAGCAAGCACACAGTTTAATTATGCATTATGCCATTCATGATCATTCCAATTCACAACAACTCATAAAAAATGCGGAAGACTCTTAAAGAATGCGGAAGAAAAAAAGACGTTATTTTCATGGTATTCATCCTCAATCTACAGTCACCCAACAACATCATGACACATCTCTACTCGAAAGATACACCTGTTGGAACGCGGTCAATGGGACGCCACGATCAACCTTGAGGAAATCCCTTTGATTACAATCAATGAAAACCAGTCTCTCCACATTCATTCTACATGACTAATTTCATATGCAGTTAATATTGAATTGTATTCTTTGCAATAATGTTTTCTTCCATTTTTCATGGGTCCATGGTATTAAAGATGGAACGAACGTCTCTCTGCTATGTACACATATCTATAGCTACTGTAAGTCCATACATGTGTTACCTCGTTATCCAAGCAACCATTCGTAAGCCTTGTCGTATGCTATACATATGATCGAAATACACGAATATGCCCCCATTGACGATACGATCGAATCAGTATGAATGGCAATTACCATTAAAATTTCACACTTCTTTTCACCCTTCGTTCGCACAAATATGTATAGCATACGACAAGGCTTTGCCCTGTACCCATCATTCTTTATCGTGAACAGGTGCAACATTAATTAACTGTAGCCATGCTTAAGTACAGCAATGCAACGGGCTGAAGTCAATGGATGGGTATTACATTAAGCTAAATTTTACACAGTGGCACAGAACATGTACGTGCAAGGCTTTACCCTATCCCCATTTTTCCAATTCACATGCATTTAACTGATACGAGACACGTTTCGATCGACACGGCATTGCAAGCGAACGAAATTCAAGTTGCATCGCAAGGCAGCTAATTAATATGCACCCCATTGCTAGCGAACGAAATTCAACTTGCATTTTGTACATATTTTTTCTGTCAGGTTTTCTGCGAGCCTGGCTCTCCATTTCACAAAAATTGTCTTCGACAGGCTTTCTAACGTACTCTAACCCCCTAGCAACCAACCAGGTATGCACACAACACCTCCCAACACATGACACATCTCACAAACTACAGCAAAAACATCTGACCCTATTTCTACCACCTATGACTTCCTGACGCACCCAACCGCAACACCCCGATCCTCTATAGCCAGCCATCAACGTTCAAAATCATCGCCAACCAACTGATCTACTATTGCCTTCTACCAACGCCGCCAATCACAACACACACCTGATCGGTAACCCCCTCACAACACAGCCCTAACCCAGACCCTCCATAGCCTTCTACCAACGCCGCCAATCACAACACACACCTGATCGGTAACCCCTCACAACACAGCCCTAACCCAGACCCTCCATAGCCTTCTACCAACGCCGCCAATCACAACACACACCTGATCGGTAACCCCTCACAACACAGCCCTAACCCAGACCCTCCATAGCCTTCTACCAGCGCCGCCAATCACAACACACACCTGATCGGCAACCCCTCACAACACAGACCTAACCCAGACCCTACATAGCCCTCTACCAGCGCCGCCAATCACAACACACACCTGATCGGCAACCCCTCACAACACAACACAAATCTAAGCCCACCACCTGACAACCCCAACCAACCAACCGCGACACCCCTCTTACAAACAACAAATCAACGACACACACCTGATACAAAACCACAATCTCAGCCCCCATTCCAAGGTACATCCAAGACCAAGTCGCTCTGATTCACCCTATCCCGGCCATACAAACGCGGTACCCCAAGCCACTCGCTATTCTGATTGAAAAAGATTGAAAAAGACGTTCCCACCCATACAAAAACCGGTTTTCAGGTACGTTACTTACTACTGATGGCGCATAAGGTCGTCTCTAGTAGCGCCTCCGCCTGCAGCGTCTCCCGGAGCTCCTTCCCCATGACCTCGACGGTACCCGTAGGCATGCTGAGTACTTCCAATTCATACGCCAGCTCCTCCTTGCTAAGGCGGTAAACCAGGGCGCTGGTAAACTTCACCATGTTGAATCTAGAAAGGGGGAGGTCAGCACAAAAGGAAAAGAGAAATACGAACTAAGCGAGAAAAAAGTCATTCCTTTATTTTATTATTACTAAATATAAAATTTCTTCACTTCTTCTTCTTTCGCCCGCAATCTCACACACCCGTGATTAGCACACTCCCGCGATTTGATGCACGTGTAAGCGCTTTGAACTCGGCCACTTTAATTTCACAGACATACTCACGGGACCTATCGAACGTATCCGCCGTTCGAACGCTGCCGAACCCAATTTCCAATGTGCTGGTTTTTTAACGGCCCCACGTTGGGCGCCAAATGTTACACCTGAAATTCCTGCAACGTTCACCACTGCACCGCAGCCGATCCTGGCTAGTTTGGACAGTCCCACCCGTCTTAAACCCACGAAGAGGGGTGTGGTGATATTTTTCCAAAGGAGCACCACCCGTTTCTGCGCCGGGACTAGCGAATCCAGAAACGGGAACAGGATTGACCTATTTAATTTATTTGTAAATAATATATAAACAACAATTAATTTGAATAAAATTCATTCCCAATTGGAACTACAACTAATGAGTTGTCTTTAACAGTCAGCTCCTTTCCTCTTCAATCGTCTGCACCTATGAGCATTGGTGCAGGAAGATCTTCTTCATATCGCAAGATCGTCGTCTGTTGTGGGCGGCTTTTTAACAATATTCTAAGAGTCTTTTAGAATTTTCCTAGGACTTGATTAAAAGTAGGATGCTGGTATTTACAAACTTAAAGTTACAGTTCGCAGAGTAAGTTAAAAGTATTTTTAGAATAAAATCTATGTGAGTGAAAGTCATTATGTGCGTGTTTATTTTCTCTAGAACGATATCTCACGGAGAAAAAGTCATAAAGTCTCTGTTAGTGCGTAGCACTAAGGATATATGACATCGATCAACGCATATTATAGTTTGTATAATATGATTTGACTTTTCGATTGGTTTTTATTTTAATAAAAGGATGTAAAATATGAAAAAAAAATCGTTCAAGAACGCCTACTTGAATGAAGAATATATATTAGGGTATATGCAGTAAAAGCTCACGTCCAGAACTGTGCTGAAATTGAAGTTTTTAATTGACACTGAAGACGAACGTACGGACTTTTTGTGATTCTGCCAAATTCGCAGTGTGTTTTCAAGTCGGGAGGAGATCAGTAGCGTTCACAAGAGCTAACTTTAGAACGATTGTGCGTCTCGTTCTTACACTTAAGGACGATGTTCGGCACATATATAACTAGCAATTTATGCAAAAATTTAAATAAGACAATTCTGAAGGTTGTAAATGGATCACCCGCTTCGCTCTTCATTTCAGTTTGGTTTGATTATGAACTTCAGCTAATAGTGTGTAGATTTTTTTGGTGAGTTTCAAAAACTAATGTAGCTGATATTCATAATGTAAAAAAATCACTTGAAAATTAACAAAACAAAACCATAAAGCCCTGTTTCTCACAATTTCCTGTTATTTCTTAAGAAAAATCTTAAATGTAGGGTGAAAGCCTGATTTGGCATCAATGTAAGTCATAAGTAAACGCAGTCTCTTATAACCTATATCTTTGGTATATTTTAGGCGCATTTCGTGGCTTCCCATTATGTTTCGAATGGATCTTTCTCTCTCTCTCTCTCTAGTGTAACCAATTGATGATATTTCAAGGAATTATTCCGCTTTCTCTGTTGGTCTACAAATCTAAATAAGTTAAGTACAAATAGTAAATGTCATTTCTTTTTTTGAATAATATTCACTGGATGCAGGTTCATGATTTGCGGAGCTCTTTTCTGAGACTAAGTGTGGGTCACTGGAGAATGAATTAGAAAAACATATATTATACAAGGAAGGCATCCACTATAATTTCACCCGAAAATTGACAGCTGCACAAGTTTACCTTTAATGAATTCGCACGTAGTTCAAGACTCTTGATTCTTAAATAATTAACTAGACCTTGTCGCAACGTACCATCTAAATGCTCACAGGTACTTGGATACTAGTAGTCAATACGTGCTGCTTCATAGCCGATCATGTTTTTTCGCAAATTTTTTACAAGTTATTATTTATATTTTCACGCACAACACGTCAAGTTTAGCTAAACTTGATATCTCGATCGAGAACTGTCAAATCCTGAATGAAATCCATGGCATCGATTTGCGTTTAAACAAATGAATGACACTACTTTTATTTGCATCTCTGTCTTTCGTGCATGAACTATTGAATTGCAATTTTGTTACTTAGTCACTAATCCTAATGTACATGGAGAGAGTGTTCCTACTCAGATGGGGTTTAGCTGCACGGTCAACGATTGAACGACGGGCAGCAACGATGCGACTGCCAACGACCTCTCACTCGGAGATGGAAGTACCAGTTTGCCTACTGCTCAGTGACCTTACTGGCGGAAGCGAGGACAATCTTACGGTCTTGACACCGGGTTGAATCGCAACTCAGCGTTGAGCCCCTAAAGATGCCGAAGAAATCCTCAAACTTGGGTAATTATGCTTTTAAGACGTGTCTTTGTGGGCTATAACCAAGATATGGGTAATAAACCATAGCCATTACTTTCCTACTCCCCTATAGGGAGTCTTCATCGTTGGCAACAATTGCATCCACTATCTCTTATTTGTCATTGAACCTTTGGGTGCCACATTGCTAACCCTCACAGACTGATTGGATGTATGCTTTTTGGCTTGATTTATGCACTCAATGTGCTTACATTCAAAACACAGTACAGCACTTAACGCATAAGTCAAATTCAAATTTAATGCTACTGCTTTTATTTCAGCACTGCGAAGCCTTGTGACCTTACTTTTGTTTGCATGTAATAAGTATTGAAAAACATACCTATTTGTCCCGTCGACTTTTTCTAAGATTTATTTAAAGTTTTCATCTATAAAATTCATTTTATTTGGTTGGTGATGTGTATTCACGATCTTCTTTTCTTCGCGATGTTTTTGGCGCCGTAGACTACGAATTACTAAATTTTATCCATGCTTCATACAATTTAATAGTCCTTTGCAGTAGTTTAAACTATTCATTATCAAAGAATTTAGTTGATTGCTATATTTAAATTCATACTACGTCAGGTAGAAGAGATTCAAAATAATTACCCTTAAACAAATTTGCTCACACAAATATCTAATACAGGATATAATAAACACCCACTGGTTAATATTAACACTTTACAATCATTAAAGTACCAATCTCTTGACCAATTTCATGGAAAATAAATAGCGTCAATAATAACTCAGCAAATGATTTTGTATAATGTTTAAAATATATTCAACTGATGCAATAGATATGCTTTTATATACTTTAATTAAAAAATTTGATGCAAGGTTAATCAATTTTAAACAAAATTACACACGAATAATATATAATGATTATTAGTTTACTGTTAGAAGGGTGTTGCTGCTTAATCTTCTAATTTTAACCATTGTTTCTGAAGGTTGCACCTAAGCGAATAATGCGAGTTTTGGGATATTCTATCGTCATTTCAATTGACGTAAAAATTAGCGAAATAACTAGAGAAAAGAATTGTCCGTACCACCCACAGGCAATTTCGAGTTATTCTGCAGCTTGACTGGACAGTGTATGTTAACACCTGAACCGGAAATCTACCAGCACGAGCAGCACCACATCAGCACTACTTTACATGCGCAAAAAAAGTATCGCAACGTTGCACTTTACCAGAATCATGGAAATGAGTAAATCCAAATCAGCGAAAGTTACGTATTTAAGTCATTGTAATTAGATAGATTAGGCGCTGTTATTTTGTTTTTTTTGCTACGATAAAGTTCAGGGGTCTCTCCCTGACATATTTTTTTTAAGTAAATAAAACAGTGTTTTAATTAACTGGCGCCCATTGTGGGGCTGCTCCAAGTGATTGTTCCTTCCTAGTGTTGTAGTTTGGATAAACCACGTTAAGCCTAAAGGCTTTAAACTTTGGCTGAGGCTGGCAAAAGGTCCATTTTTTCTTAAGTGAATTAAAAGCAACTTACAAGCAAACACGCAAGAAATAAACCATTCGACAACCAATTCGAAACCCAAAAACGTGCCCGCAGATAACAACAATTCTTCCTGGAGGCCCCTTAGTAGACCCGACACAGGACAAAAAGGATACCAAGCCTCCAAGATTTTCGAGCAGCCTAGCAAGAACCCGCATTCGAGACGATAACAGCAACCAGTCATTGCATCTACAATTGCAGCGACTCCTGATAAGTAATTTAATGCTCGTCATCTTAACGTAGGTTTTTACACCATAATATAAAGTTATTAGAGAAAAAATCAAAAAAACTTATAACTTGAACAGAAAAATCAAAAAAAAAGATGAAACTATAAGTTTATAAATCAATAAAAGAACACAAACATAGATAATTTGAAATTATAAAATTTACAAAAATATATTGCGGAAATCAAGATTTCAAGATTTTATATTCAAGGTTTTATTCCAATACATAATGCCAACAATTTTTTATGTAAACCTGTGAAATATTGTTGTCTCAGTGAAAGTGAACACAGTGGCACAATTTTGTGAAGTTTTGTCTAGTGAATTCATCCGTTCTCTTTCAACTATTTGCTGTGAATGTTTATTTTTTCCAAAGAACTTTTGACCATTCTGGTCCAACTTTGTTGACTATTTAGAATCCCTGTTCGTTTTGGTGGTATTGATTTTGCCTAAGTGTTTCTCTTAAAACGTTCGGGTGATAAGATAGTATCATGTCAAATCCTAACAATTTGGTAAGACCATCTCGGTCCATCGAACAACGTGGATCGTCCCCTCGAAAAGAATCCCCACCTCCACCGGGAAATAACAACAACCATATAAACAATAATGAGATAGTTGAATTTATTAGTAGAACGGTAGCAGAAGGCTTACGCACTCAGGGGAGGCAAATATTTAACTCCCTTATGAACCCCGCTGGCGACATAAATAATGATAGTGATATTCCGATAAATGTCGAAGCAAACGCAAACCTGTTCGACATGGACACAATTCCAGACGTGATCAAAAGTCTGAGATTTTTTCGGGATAGCCAGGTGAATTCGGCTCTTGGAAAAAGAACGTCGACATAGTTCTCAAGATGTACGAACATCTTCGTGGTACGCCGAAATATTACGGTATTGTTTCATGCATTAGAAACAAAATAATTGGTCACACAAATATTGCCCTGGAGTCCTATAACACTCCACTTTATTGGGACAAAATAGCAAAGTGTCTCACACTTCACTATGCCGATAATAGGCATCTCGGCACCTTCGAGTATTAGTTGACGACTTTGGTACAGGGAATAAATACTATCCCAGAATTTTATCAAGCCGTCTATCATCATTTGTCCCTTATCCTAAACAAACTAGAATTATTGTATGCGAGTGTTTGCACACTCTTTAAACTTCCCAAATAAAGAAACAAAAACGCGGTAAGATTACTTATACTCGTCTTTATTTTTCTAGATTATAATCCTGACTGACTCTAATCTACTTCTTCGTTCTATTTATTGCCTTCTTCACATTGTTATGATACGTTCGAGTGATCGACAAGATCACAGGAACGATCCATTAGCTTTTCTTTAAACAATCTTTAATTTTTATATAAACATTCGATCGCAATTAATATTTGTCATTCGTTTTGATTGATACATTAATTAGTGACATCAAAACGAATGGACCCATTCAAATTAAAAGGCACTTTCGGTGGCTTGATTAGGTGCCGTGGCACGTGGCTCTATAACACGCCCCTCTTTAATTTGCGTGTCTTCACGCAATGTATCAAACTTTAAATTAATACGCGAACCAGAACTTTTGAATTTGAAATACATTATAATTATGACGGTAAGTATGATCAATATTATTACGGCATCAGAAGTTATTCTGATCGAAGATGATGTTTTATGTTTAAATTCTAATAATTCTATATGGTCCATATTATCTATGTTTTTTCTGTGTAAATCTTTTAATGTGACATTTATTTCTTCGTTATATGACACGTTTTGCAAGATATTAGGTAGCGCCATTTGATTGCTAATATGCTGTAATCTATTTTTGAAAGTAAAATTTCCTATCGTTAAAGTACAATTGCTAAATTTAATAATGTTGTAGTGTTTCACAATTATTTCTTGGTCATTACAATTATGTAGTAATTTTGTAGTTTCTAAATTTTTTGTAATTACAATGCTTTCAGAAACCTTTTCAATAGTTTCTTTTGTATTTAATTTCATTATACAATTCTCAGGACTATTCAGTAATCTTCCGATACATTTGTCTGCAACTAGTATAAATTTATACTCTACGTTATATTTTGTGTCCATATATATATTGTTTTTAGAGGTGATTATTGTTTTGAATTCCGTTATTAGTTCTAAATTATTCTCATTAGGTATTGGTACAATCTGCGTTCTAAAATATATATTGTTTGAGAAATATGGTATTTGGATAATTATAAACAGTAATTGATTATTTTGTGCGACCGCTATTCGGATGTTCTGCAATTTTAATGAGTCAATTTCGTAGTCATGGATTTCTTGTGCTTTTAAAATATCTTTCCCCAGAAATTCAAGCCTTGATAAAAGGATAATATCTTCTATTTCTGTGATTGAGTTCAAAATATGCTGAAGATTTTCTTTGATTTCTTGGAGGTATCGGAATTCTAAAAACTTCCTTTCTAATAAGTCAGAAGTTTGGGTTAATTTCTTTAATTTTTCTAAAATGATATGTTGTCCTTTATTTATATGATAAGTAATATTTTTGAGTTCGTCGTTGATTTGATTATTAACATTGATTTGTTTATTTATATTACCAGCAACCATCCTTAAATTTCCATCAACAGATTTGAAGTGTTCTTCTATGTCCTGCCTGTCGTCGTCGTCCATGGTTCCGCCGATCCAATGTAAAAATTTCCCGTGAAGGTTGATTAGACCCCTCTTTTGGCGTTTGAATTGATATGGTTCTAGTTCTTGAATTTTTTGGAGTATTCTTTGCTTGAGTAACGTAATTGCAGGGTGAGATTGGTAAAATGTTGGAGGGATAGAGTTTTCGACGTATTGTAACATTTTGCTAAATTCTTCCAAATCTATTGTATGTATAACTTTTACGAAGCTTTTGATTATTTTCACTTCTTCTAGCCTGATAATGTAATATCCATTACCTTGGGGAATTTCGTCGATCATAAGATTTTGCCCATTTGCAGCAATTATACAGACGAACAGCACGTAGGATAGGGTTCCTGTAAGAAAATAGGTTGAAATTTTTTTCGTTTCATGAAAATTCGTTTGTTTTGAATTTTTCTGTTCTTGTTGAATTTTTTGTTTTTATTTTTGTTTATTACGTATTTTGAGTTGATTTCCACTATTTTCCTGTTTCTATTTTTGTATTCATTGGCTTTATTCTGCTTGGTTTCTATATATTTTTTGATTTCAGGGTATTTTGTGAAAGGGACAATTCCGTTATGAATTTCTATCGGTTTATGATTTGTTGTGGAATGTATAGTTTCGTTATAATATTTGAGGATTTCTTGAACGTCTATCATGTTTGGAGATACTTTTGACTCCGTGATTTTGATTCTTATATGTTCATTGAGAGTATTATGGAGTCTTTCAACATCATAATAGCCAGTTTTTAGACCAGGTGTCGTAAAATGTAAGGTAATGTTTTCGATTTTGAGGAAGTTTTCTAAGTTACATTTTAAAGCAATTTCATTATCTGTAATTAGATGTTTTGGCTTACCACATGTTGCAAAATGTTGATTTAAGGCTGATTTTATGTCAATCCAGTTTTGAGTGTCTAGTGGTATGGCTTGTGCGAATTTGGAGAATTTGTCGATGAGAGTTAAGTAAAAGTGATTTTTGTCTACAAACCATAAATCTACGTGAACTACTTCGTGTGGTTTATTTGGGATAGGAGGTTTGAGAAATGGTAGTCTAGAAGGCTTTCTTTCACGTTTACTGATTTGACAAGTATGGCAGTTGTTGATTATTTTCGTGATCTCCTTCTTTAGATTTGGGAAATAATATTTTGGTTTTAGTTCTTTATAAACTTCTTCTATTCCTCTGTGGTTATTACGTTTGTGTTCTTTTAGTATTTCTGCTTGGATTGCTCCTCTTTCTGTACAATCGAAAAGTTTATAGCTACATTTTATAAATTTAATGGTGGCATGTGGAGTTCTCCATTTTAAATATTCTGTTTGAAATTCATGAAAGGCGTGCAAATTTGGCATGTAGATTCCGATTACTCCTTTTTTCGGTCTTTGATTATCCAATATATATCGAAAATACTTGTCATTTAATTCTTTGGAGATGCAAGTTATTCGGGTTTTTCCAAATAACTTCTTCTTTGTGATGCGATTATCTTTTCCTAATTTTATTATCAATTGATTGTTATATACATTTAACGGAGATTCAGATATGGCGATATAATTAGTGTTATCCTCGTCGGCACTATGGCATGTTGCTGCAGTTGAGTCGTTTCCATTATTATTAACATTATTTTGAATTTCGTTTATATTTATGTGCAATGTTAAACTGTCTCTATATGATTTTTGTTTTATTTTAAATTCTCGATTTTCGCTCGAGCAAGATTCTGTTTTCAATTCAATCTCAATATTGGGTTGGTTCGTGAAAGGGCATCAGCAACTTTATTTTCTTTGCCTTTTATATATTGAATTTCGTAATTGTATTCCTCTAATTGTAACTTCCAGCGTTGCAACTTTGGATTTGGTTTTTTATGGTTAGCTATCCAAGAAAGTGGTTTATGATCAGATTTAATTGTGAATTTCCTGCCATATAAGTAAGGTCGGAAATATTTAATAGCCCAAACAATCGCCAAGCGTTCCTTTTCTATAGTTGAGTAGTTGATTTCGTGATCATTGAGAGTACGTGAAGCAAAAGATACAGGGTGACTATCTTGTGATAAAACGGCTCCGATAGCGTAGTTGGAGGCATCTGTTGTTAGAACAAATTTTTTGTTGAAATCGGGATATATTAACACAGGCTCTAAAACTATTAATTTTTTCAGTTTTTCGAAAGAATCAACATAATCCTTATCAAAAGGATTTATTTTTGTATATTTTTTGAGTCTAAGTGTTAATGGTTTAGCAACTTTTGAAAAATCTTTAACGAATTTTCTGTAATATCCGTCGAGCCCTAGGAAAGATTTTATTTGTTTAATAGTTTTTGGGATAGGAAAGTTCAAAATTGCTTGTATTTTCTTCGGGTTAGGTTTGATGCCTTCGGTAGTAACTATATGTCCAAGGAATTCGGTTTCGTGTTTCATGAATTCACTTTTGTCAATTTGAATCTTTAAATTAGCTGATTTTAGGACGTCTAAAACCTTTTTCAGTGATAAAATGTGTTCTTCGAGAGAAGTACTAAAAATAATTATGTCGTCCATATATACGAAGCAGATCTTTCCGATGTATTCGAAGAGGATGTCGTTCATTAATCTCTGAAAGGTTGCTGGGGCATTTTTTAACCCGAATGGCATTCTAGTAAATTCATAATGTCCACGATCGGTTGAGAATGCTGTTTTTTTCAATATCTTTCTCATTAACTTCAATTTGGTGGAAACCCTTTGCCAAATCGAGAGTTGTGAAATACATTGATCTGCCCAGCTTGTCTAGTATATCACCGATATTCGGTATCGGAAACTTATCGTCGATAGTAATCTCATTTAATCTTCTATAGTCCACTACCATTCGCCACTTCATTCGGTTTTCTTTGGGACAATCCAAATTGGCGAAGAATACGGGGATTTACTAGGACGTATAATCTTTTGAGATAGCATATCGTTGATTTGCGCTTCCACCTCTGACCGATGTATAAAGGGATATCTGTATGATTTTGTATACACAGTATTAGTACATGTAGTTTTTATTTCGTGTTTAATATTATGAGTGAAGGTCAAATTGTCACCTACTTGAAAGAATAATTTTTTATAATGTCCTAATAATTTCGTTAGACAACTTTTTTCTTCAACGTTCAAATGATCTGTTCTTAACAGAGAGAGGGGTTTTTTAATTTTATTTGTTTCCGGAATGTATAAGTTGTTGATGTATTCTTCCATTTCTTCCTCTTCTTTAGAGTGATATATTCGTAAAGACTTATCATCAAACTTTATTACTTTATGTTTTAAATCAATTATTACGTTATATTTATCGAAAATATTATTGCCTAACAACCCATCGAAGTAGTCACAGAATTTATATTCGATGAATTGGAATTTTTCTTTACCTCCAAGTTCCTGGAAAGGTTTAATTTCAACAAGGTGCGAATATGATAATTGAGAATTAAGGGTGTTAATATTAGATGGTTCTTTTGGAATACGTAAGTTTGGATGGCATAGATTTGGTCTTATGATGCTCAAGGTAGCACCTGTATCTATGAGAAATCGGAGTGAAATTCCATATGAATCTATTCTAATATATGGCAGGTTACTGGTTCTTGGGCAGTTTCCGAGGCAAGTTTCTGAAAATTTTGGATCCTATTATTTTCGGTGGCAGAAGACTCTTGATTTTTATTTTGGTTGATATGAACTTGTTTTGAGTAATCTATTTCCATAGGTTGTGGCTGACCGAATTTCCTAATACGACTCTGAAGTGAGTTTCTTGGAAAATGATAGTTATTCTGAAAGTTTCCAAATTTTCTAAAATTATTATGATTTGGAGACGGGTAATAATTTTGAGGAAACTTGTAATTATTTTGAGGAAACTGGTAATTATTTTGAGGAAACTGGTAATTATTTTGAGGAAACTTGTAATTATTTTGAGGAAACGGCGGCCGAACATTCTGACGATGGCAATCTCCGAATGGTTGCTTGTATTGCCCTTTATCTTTTTGTAGTGATTTATTTTCACTGTAAAATAGATGACCTGTTTCGGTTAAAATGCTAATTGCATTCTCAATACTATTGGGGTTACGACAAAATAAAAGTGTTCGACTTGGTTCTGGTAGGTTATTTTTTAGCACTTCAACAGCATGTTTGTGATTGTTTAAAATAAGTTCAGGCAAATTTGAGTGATTGTCTTGTTGTACTTTAATATTTAAGGAGGTTAACCGTTTTTGCAAAATATTGATAAAGTTTATTGCAGAACCTCTGAATTCTGTGGTTCTCAATTCATTTAGTAACTGAGAGCTGTTTCTCTGGTCCATGAAATTTGCAAATAGTAAATTTTTTATGTCATCCCATTTAAATAAATGTGGATTCGCGTCTATGATTTACTTAGCCTTACCGACTATTTTACTTTTTATGACACTTAAAATAATCTTCTGTGAATTGTGGTTATAAGCTGACAGTTTTGGGGCCATTTGGTCTACCATATCTACGAAACTTTTCAGCTGATCCCTGTTTCCGTCGAAAATAGGGAGACGCGATGCGTGTTTCAGCGGATCTATCACGATACTTAGCCGTCCTTCTCCTCGTTGTCCCTTGTTTGGTTGGTCTTAATGCTATCGTTACCTGTTGCCATTTTCTTTATTTTTCTGGAACCTGGATTAAATTTCTGACTTTCCTGAAACGTGAGGTCTGGAACTAGGATTTGTTGAGTATCTTCTTAAGGCTTATCGCTTGTTGCTGTTTCTCTTTCTGGAGTTTGGTATTTTTTTCCACTTTTTATGGGTAACTGCACTGTTTTAATTTTTCAGATTCTGGCCTTTGTCGCGCGCAACTTTCACACACTTTTGGCTGAATTCTTTTTGATTGTCGGCTTCTCCGCACGCAATTTTCACTTACGCACTTTTGCTGACTTGAACAGATTTCGGACCTTTGCTTATGGGGCTTTTATTTCGACCGCGACGTTATAACCTTTTCGCGGTTGTAACACAATATAGTTCGCGATTCTTTTAAAACGTTCGTTTCTGGATCCTTTTATTTAGAAAAAAGGATCCTACCGACTGCGCCAATTATTGTATGCCAGTGTTTGCACACTCTTTAAACTTCCCAAATAAAGAAACAAAAACGCGGTAAGATGAATTAAACTCGTCTTTATTTTTCTAGATTATAATCCTGACTGACTCTAATCTACTTCTTCGTTCTATTTATTGCCTTCTTCACATTGTTATGATACGTTCGAGTGATCGACAAGATCACAGGAACGATCCATTAGCTTTTCTTTAAACAATCTTTAATTTTTATATAAACATTCGATCGCAATTAATATTTGTCATTCGTTTTGATTGATACATTAATTAGTGACATCAAAACGAATGGACCCATTCAAATTAAAAGGCACTTTCGGCGGCTTGATTAAGTGTCGTGGCACGTGGCTCTATAACACTAGGATCTATGGATTTGAGCCAGGAGTCATCAAATATCATGACTCAATCATATCGAGACAAAGCACTCGACACGTTTGTATGAGGTCTGAATGGAGAGTCGCCAAGGTTTTTGAGTATTCGGCAACCTGCAGACCTCCCACAAGCTTTACATCTTTGTTTCAAGGTACAAAGTATACATTTTCGAGTTCAACATGTGCATAACTCACAAACTTCCATGCGCAGAACTCAACAACAAGCTCCACCACCAGTTCGCTGTCGTGAAAATTTTGTCCCAGTTCAAGTTCCAAGTATAGAATTCTATCGCGAACTAGCCCATTTTCCACGAAATCCACAACCACCACTATTCAATAGACAGAATAATTACTAATCCCGACCATACACTCAAAATCTTCATCCTCTCCCACCTAACCCACAACCAAGACCTGAGCCAATGAATGTTGATAGGTCAAATGCTATAAATTACACGAATAGGCCCCGCAATCCTCGTGTGATGCATAAACGTTTCTCAGCACAACAGCATCATCATGTACCTAACAAGGTACAAAGAGTCTTCTATACATAATAAGATAACGAAGATGAAATATCTCAAGAAGAACTTTTAGCAGAATATATCAGTTCTAATGATGAATCAAACCTCGATCACCCGGAAAAACTAGAAGACATTTATTTTTTTAGGTTATGTCACTCTTTCCTTCCCTATTTCTAAGTTGCATCAAAGAATGGAGAAATTTTTCGTTTTTGGATTTATAATGGATCCAATAAGAACTATGTACCACTACGACTTACTCAAAATCCTATTAAAAACGAAACGACCTCTTTTGCAAATTCAGTCAGAGGTAACATTAAAATTACGTATCATACATCCATCCAGCTTTGCGAACTATCTACCGAAAAAAATCAAATTCTTCATATTACCAAGCCTTGTTTCATTTAATGGAATTATATGGAATGATACTTTGACAAAACATGGTGCAATCATTCATACGAAAGATAATTACATGGTTATCCAACCAAGTATTTACATCCCCGTTAAACAATACGTTTCGGAAAAAGAAAGCAATATTAATTTCAGGACAGAGCATTTAAATCAAACTTAGGCAACTAAACTAAATAACATCCTCCAAAAATACTCGGCATTACTATCGAATCCAGATGAAAATTTAACTTATACAACAAATATTAAAGGTGTAATACGAATCAGCACCAATGACCCTGTTTATTCTCAATCCTACCCATACCCCAGAGCTTTGAAAGTCGAAGTTGAGAAGCAGATAAATAAATTGCAGATAAATAAATTACTCAGAAGAAATCCTCACGCATACCGAGATAATACCGCGTTCAATACCTACTCGAGAGTTCAAACATCCTCTACTGTGTTGCTATCGAAGATCGAAACTCCAGAACTACGCAAACAGAAGTGTAACAAAAAAAGACAGATTACCGCGCGAGTTATATTTCTTGTAATGTTAATTCACAAACAATATATATATAAACCACACTTGGTTCATTAAATGAAACACTTTATTTCACTATAATATTAACACTTTATTTAATGATAATAAATTTGAATAGAACTTATGGTAATAACTTGTAAACCAATGATATAATAACTTTAACTGACTGATCTGAATAGCAACTAACAACTAGTCTTGACGATTGATTAATAACAACTGACAACTGTGACTGATCCGAATGACATTTGAATAATAACTAACACGATTGATGATGGACTAATAACTAATAACTAACTTGATCTGGATGATCATGTGGTATTTATACTGATGGGAAACAAAGAACCTAAAATTGCATAGTTGCAATTTTGATCAAGGGAATAAAAAGATAAGATCAGCATATTATGAAATATGATATTACAAGATACATCGGCTGTGTAAACAATGAATTGATACGTTAGTGTAAATCGTTTATAGTATGAAGCATGCATCAGCATATTCAGTTCATGATGTTAATGAAATTGGATATGTTTAAAGAATTTAAAAATGCTGACTTGATACAACGGATGTTTAGAAGAAACGTACGTTGTTTATAGATTGGTCATCAATCTTAGGAGCTTGTTTGTCAATTGTAACTTGCGCACCAACCCTTTCGAGTGGCTGTGCTACTCCTGGATTGAGAACGAGCTTGAGTGGAGCTCTCCAGCCGCAGATGTCACTATCTGGGCTCACCTCGCCATGGCCTAGCGCTTGCGTGTTCACATGCGTTTTGCGCTTTAGGCCCACCAATACCTTACAGCCTCAGACGCAATGAGTGAGGATCTTTGAGAAAACTCTCTAGGATGAGATTTTTCGATGTTTATTTTTACTTTAAACAATCAATAAATTTACTACATGCAAAAATGAGTTCTTACATCTGAGTTGATTTAAGGTACTTACTGTTACTTAACCTTCAAAAGAATAGGGATTTTTTATCGCAGCATCTTTTTATTCAAGCACCAATTCAAAACAGTCATTGTCAGTCGAACAATAAAATTGACGCTCTTCGCTTTCCGAATTCTTACCCTTACTTTCAACTTTATCTGTAATCTATAGTTTCGTAAATTCTAGTCCGGGGTTACAGATTTTACTTTCAATTAATTTCTCTATTTTCAAGCTGAGAATTTCATTTTTCTTGTATTCGTTGCATATGGCGGATTCTTAAACTAAGGTTAATTCCATAAAGTCGTTTAACATCTCCGTATTCCGACCATATATTTTATTTCATTTATAACTATTACATTTATCAAATTCTTAATTGCCTTTCTTTTCCTTATACTCAATCCATATGTTTTATATGTTAGCACTCTGAATTTAAAAAAAATGTGTTTTTCAACATCTCGCTTTGCAAGTTTTAATCCCTAGCTAATTTTTTTACACAATTAGTTATTTTCAAGTTTAAAATTTCATTTTTACCAATGGTCACCTCCTTTGAAAACTTCCATCTAACTAGTATTACTTTCGTATAAACATTGAAAATTGTAAAATCAAGTTCGAAATCTTATTTCGCTTATATGTTAAAAGTTCTATTGTATTCAACTTTCCTTTTATTTTTTCTTTCCGTCTCGTCCTTGTGTCTCGTATTCAAAGCTTCAACTTAATCTCGCACCATTTACTGTTCATCAGGTCACAGACGATTTTCCATGATCCGTCAGCCACAAGCCAATACTGTCCTGAGCATAAAATGACGTGGCTTACATAATACTGCATCACACAATGAGAAATGCAACAAGGTCTCGGGTTAGTTTATGTGTTCTCCTGCCAGATGTTGTTCAGCTTGTTCTGTTATTCATGTAACTATCAATACATGATCTGAACTATACAGCTATGTACATCTACACTGCAAAAATGTTTTTCGACGGCACTTCCCTACAGCATGAATTTTTGATTGAAAATGGTCCCGCAAAGAATTCGATCGTCAAATGTCCTCTTGCAGCTCAATATATTCAAAATAAGACAATTGATTCACGACATGTGCCCTTTTTTTGTGTTGAGCAAAATAAAAGTGCATCTGCTGCCTCACAATCAACTTTTTTTCGATGAATATCCACCGGCTCCGCTGCCAAAATTTCTTGAAAACCTTCTGCTCGGGTACTCGCCACAAACAAGGCTCCCTTTTTTCTATCCACCTGCGACACAACATGTCAACCCGTAACGGTTGTTCTTTTAAAAGCCGATAGTGCAGCAGCCAAACCAGCTGCTAGAACCAGGGCGCAAGCCTGTAATCGACGTGATTGAGTGTGGGGTTGCCGCTTTTGAGCAAAAAAAATTAAAAAAATGAAAGATAAATTGACAAAGGTATATATATATATATATATATATATAGTGAAACTTCTATAACTCCAACTTCTATATCTCGAATTTTTCTATAACTCGAGTTTTATTCTTGGCAACTGCATTTTGAGACGATATTTCTTCAAAAGATTCTTCTGTAAGTCGAATTTCTTTAACTCGAACTATTCTATAAATCGAACAAAATATTTCATCATCTGCGAACAAATTGAACTTCCGTAACTCGAATTCAAATTCTTGGAAATTGTATTTCATTGCAGTTTCAAAATATTTTTAGCTAACGAACATCAATTCTTCACGTCGAGGGTCGAGCGATGTTCTGTGAAACGAAGCATAAAAAGAAAGGAACCACAAGAATAAAAGGGGTTTCCCCGAAATGTTTCGCTGCTTTGTGTGTTTATCTGAGAATATGAATGGGAATTTAGAGATTTGATGCTAAAGTTGCATCAAAGTGTCGCTTTATTCACATTGTGCGCTGGAGTAGTTTGAATATAATTTATTGTGAACGTTTAATTAAAAAGTGTTCCGTTGCAGTGCCATTTCATTCACACTGCGCGCTAAATATAAGGCGTGGAACAATCAAAATCGGTAGTTGGAATATTATTTACTGTAATCCATGAATGAAAACGAGTTTTATAATATTACTAGATATGTCAGGACGAAAACTGAAGTCACTGAAGATAATCGAGAAAGCTGCTTTAATAGAAAGGATTAAGATAGATGATAAAGAGAAAGGTATTGCCACTGAGTTTGGGATACCCAGAAGTACATTGTCAACAATATGGAAAAATAGAATTTCGATTTTAGCCACAATTGATTCAACACATTGCTTAGGAAGAAAGAGAATAAAACCATGCATTTACAATTCCATTGACAGTGCAATTTTAAAGTGAATTCAACTAGCTCGAGTAAAGGACTTACCCCTTACAAGACCTATAATTAGAGAAAAAGCTTTGGAGTACGCAAGAATCCTTGGCTGCGAAAATTTTCAGGCTAGTATAGGATGGCTAGACAAATTCAAAGTCAGAAACAATATTGTTCATAAGAAAATATGTGGAGAAAGTGCATCAGTTAGAGAAAAAGAGTGCATTGACTGGAAAAGAAATGTTCTACCCAAGTTGTTAGAAGCCTACGAGCCGAAAAATGTGTTCAATATCGACGAAACGGGACTATTTTTCAAATGTTTACCGAGCAAGACGCTTTCTTTTAAAAACGACAGGTTTTTGGTGGAAAGAATAGTAAAGAGTGAATAACTTGTCTAGTTGGAGCTAATATGGACGGTTCCGAAAAGCTAAAATTGGTGATAATTGGAAAAAGTGCCAAACCCAGATGTTTTAGGGGAATCAAAACATTGGCTGTTGAATATCGTAGCGATAAGAAAGCTTAGATGACAAGTGTGCTATTTGAAGACTGGCTGCTTATAGAAGACAAGAAATTTGCTTTTCAAAAAAGAAAGGTCATATTTTTTGCCGACAATTGCATTTCCCATTGACTTTCAACATAAGCTTCAATCGATAAAACTAGTTTTTTCCCCACCTAATATGACGTCAAGCTGCAGCCGATGGACATGGGTGTCATAAAAAACTTAAAAGTCTATTTTAGACAGAGAATTTTAAGAAAAGCTTTAAGCGCTATTGACAAGGGCTTAACTACAGCATCCATAACACTCTTAGATTGCGTACGAGAAATATCGGCTGCATGGACTGTGGACGTAAAGCAGAAAACAATAAGCAACTGTTTTGAAAAATGCGGATTTGGTGAATTCTCAGAGTGGGATGATGAAAATTTGATACCATTGGCGAATTTTTCAAGTGCAACTGAGGAAAATAATCAGTTTGAGGAACTGTCAGAGTATTGGAACGAATGGAATGCGCGTATGGCAAGCAATTCATCTTTGAGTTTCATGGACTATGTTAACGTAGACGAAAACGTTGTCATCTCAGAGTATCTCACAGACTCCGACATTTTAGAAAGTTTGTCTGCCCGTGCGACGATTTAGATTCGGATAGTGATGCTGATGATCAAGCAGGAAGCATGTCAGAAGTATCGAAACCGACAAGAAACGAAATTCAGAATGCTCTTGACATTGTACGTCAGGCGATAGAAAACAGCGGAGTCAGCGCCCAGAAACATTTCTTTCAGTTTTTATCAACTGGAGAAATATTTAAACACAAGAAAGGAAACATTGACACAAACTAAAATCACCAGTTACACAATTTAAACTTTGCAGTATACTAACTGCATGTTAACCTAATGTTTTACATGTAAACTCATAAAGAATTTAAATTTAGAATAAAACAATTCATTTCTTTATTTGTATACGCTATAGTTGATTATTCGTACTCGTAGGTTTCAGTTTGGTTTCTACATTATTAGTTAAAAATATAAATGTAAACGTACTCCATAATTCGAATTTTCTATAAATCGAACAATTTTCTTTGGCAGTTGGTGATTCGACTTAGGGAAGTTCGACTATATAGATATATATATGTGTGTGTGTGTACGATACACGATATATATATATGTATATAAATACACGATATATATGCGAAATGCATATTTTCCTTGTAGATCTTTAATCGAAAGTTCATTAATTCATACAAGCAGAACCTAGCACTCGAAATTCGAGTGCAATGATGATTTTATTATAACTGACTCTAGAAATTTAATCGAATAATCATCAATCTCAGTTAGAACCCTTATTTTCACGCTTTCACAAATTTAAGTTAAATTCAAAAAGCTTTTTCCAAAATTTCCTTAAAAATTTAAACTATTAAACCAGATGTACATTTCGTCTGGCACACCCAGGCTTCTTCAGTGTATAAATAATTCCCTAAGTTCTGTGTTTCTATTTTAATCCCTAACATTTTACATTTTCATCGCAAAATTTAATCAGCATAATTGATCCATTCCCTAAGGTTTTTGAATTCAACTTAAATCATCAACCAATATAATAAAACGGCAAGCTAAATTTGGTTTTCTATTGTGATTAAATAATGTTTATGAATTTTAATAATGTTTAAAAATCATTATTCAATTATTGCGCTTCAATGCGTCTCGAACGTATAACAATGCTAAGCGTTTTGCGCATGCCATCATTCGATTTTCACATTCATGAGATCTACCAAACCGGTTTGTGTAAATAATGTTAGGAAAATCAAACATCGTTTTTAAATCTTTAAAATTTTCTTCAACTGAAAACGCTTTTTTGTGGAATGTTAGACGACCTACAGCAAAACAAACAAAAAAAATGACCAAATAGTGATGTGTGAGGCAGCCCTAAGTCAACCGAGTGCCCAACTGCAGGTCACCAAAAGACGAAGATTGGTCGCGCCCAATCCTGCCAAGGGCAGGAGTTTTAGCGAAGTGGCTAAGGGCAGGCTGGTATGGGCTGTCATCGACAGGAGTAGCAGCGATGGAACCATCTCACCGTCAAACTGGAAGATGGTAGAAATCGCTCTTCTTCGGGTGTACAAACCCATACTGGAGGCAAACCCAGGCCCTCCACCTAGTTGCCGTGATGCTGCTTGGTACCAGGGTCGCGTTAATCTGATAGCCTGTACGGATCAACGCTCAGCGGATCTATATAAGCAGGCTATTAGCAGATTGTGAGAAGTCTGGCCCGGAGCAAAGCTAGAAGCTGTCTCCAGGGAAGACATCCCGAATCGGCCTCGATCCAGGGCATGAACACCGGCGGAGCCATCCACACCGGAGGAAATTGTTGAGCTTATCAAGCTCAGCAATGCTGATCTTCCGGTGGACAACTGGAAGGTAGCCAAGGTAAGTGAGCCCAGCAATGGTCAGCGAGACGCCCTCATTATTCTTAACGAGGAGGCACTAGCTCCGTTGGAGTCGAAGGGCGGGGTGATAAGCTACGGTTTCTCGGCTATCACCCTGCGAGTATATCGCAAGGACCGTACTGGGAAGGCAGTACTGGAACCGAGCAAGGGGAGTGGAAGCTAGGGAACTGTGGAAGCATTAGTAGACCCGACCGTGGATCTCTCTAAGTCAGATCTTCTCTCCGATGACGGAAGAAGCTCCACCTCCACTGCGGGGTTGGCTGTGGACCTTATCAGATCCCTCGACCTGGTCGAGGAGGAGGAGATGTCCTTATCTGATGAGGAGGCGGATAAAACATTGTGTCGCGATGCTGAGGTTTCTGCAGATTAACCTCCAGCACTCTAAGGCGACATCCGCCGCGCTGATCCTCCAACTGGCTCAAAAAGGAGAGAAGCTAATACTGGCCCAGGAACCTTGGGTTGTTGGAAACCGGGTTTTCGGGCTCAACATGAAGGGATACAACACAGTATCCTTCAACACAGCAGGTAAACCGAGAGCTTGCATAATCTTAAAGGAAGGCTTGAAGTTTTTAACCTTGTATAATTTCAGTGACCAGGACACCGTTGCGATAGCAGTGGAAAGACAGTCCAAACCCCTTTCTGCCACCTCCAACTAGCATGCAGAGGATCACAAGGGAAGCCACTGCAAGAGGCATCACTTTAATAGTCGGAGTGGACGCCAATGCCCACCATCGCATCTGAGGTAGCACCGACACGAATAAACGGGGTGACTCACACTATTTGAATTCATCTTATTACATGACTTAGCCCTAGCTAACAAAGGTGAGGATCCTACTTTCATTACGGCAAGCCGTAGAGAAGTTTTGGATATCACTCTAACGAACGAGCACTTGCATCGCGCTATCAAAGGATGGCATGTATCACAAGAGTGCTCGTTCTCCGATCATTTATATCTAATGTTCGATGTGGCGTTTGACCCTCCCAAAAATCCAACCTTCATCAACAAAAGGAGGATGGATTGGGTCAAATACCAATCAGTATTCGAGTCTACACTAGAAGGTGGACCTCCAAAGATTGAAGACATAGGTGGTCTGGACGAAGCCGTTGGGACCCTTACATTTGCCTTCAATGAAGCAGCAAGATCTGCATGTAGTCCAACGAAGCCTAGAGGGAAATATAAGCCCCCATGGTGGAATAGTGACATTGCGGAGCTGCGGAAGGAATGTAGGTACTCCTTCAATCGGGCTAAAGAATCCAATGACTGATCTTCCTATAAACTGAAACTGAAGGAGTTTAAGTGCTCCATCAGAAAAGCCAAACGCTCCTCGTGGAGAAGTTTCTGTGCAGGAATAGAACACTCCAAGGATGTCACTCGTCTGCGAAAGGTTATGACGAGCTCCCCCTTATTTTTGGGATCTGCAAAGATGAGAATGGGATCTGGACTAAATCCAGCTCTGAGACGCTAGCCATTCTCATGGACACGCACTTCCCGGGCAGTGAGGATGCGGCTGATGAAGCTGATCCACATACGGCCCCGAACTGCCTGTCAGCCACTGTGTCTGTAGATGACAGGCTCCTACGCTGGGCCATCAGCTTACTTCAATCTTTCAAATCCCCTGGAATGGACAACATATCACCCGTTGAAATCCAGCAGGGAATCAATATAGCGCTTCCATGGCTAAGAGCCATTTTTAAAGCATGTCTACAGATGGCTTACATTCCAAAGCGGTGGAAAGAAGCTAGAATAGTCTTCATACCCAAAGCGGGCAAGACATCCCACTCCTCACCTAAGGACTATAGACCTATCAGCCTCACCTCTTTTCTGCTGAAAACTCTGGAACGGCTGATAGAGATTCATTTGAGAGCTACTCTGAAACCACTCTCTTATGCGCAGCACGCAGATACAAAAGGGAGATCGGTTGAAACAGCTCCTCACTCGCTCACCAGCTTCATCGAAAAATCGCTAAACATCAAAGAATATACGCAGGCGGTTTTTATAGACATCAAAGTGGCTTTCAACAATATCAGCCACAAGGCTATTGAGAAGGCACTCGAGGAAAACAATGTGGATGGTAACCTGATTAGGTTCATCGTACAACTGCTAAGCTGCAGGAGCATTAACTCCACACTAGGAGACGGTATCCTAAGAAGGAGGACGTGCAGAGGCACCCCGCAAGGTGGGGTGCTATCACCCCTTCTATGGAACTTAGTGGTAAACAAACTCCTGTCAACAATAGAAGCGACTGGGTGCAAAGTCGTAGCCTATGCAGACGATATTGCAATAGCAATATCGGGCAAATTCGTAAACACCCTATCTGAAAGACTTAACTTTGCCCTGAGTATTCGTACCAAGTGGGGCTAAGAGTGCGGTCTGAAGATTACTCCGCAGAAAACGTTGTGCTGTTCACAAAAAGGTACAAAATTCCACGATTTATCCCGCCCGAACTCGATGATATAAGGCGCATACCGTCTCACCAAGCTAATTATTTAGGCGTAAGTCGGGACTCCCAGCTCGCATGGAAAGCGAACCTAGAAAAAAGAGCACGCAAAGTGACATGCGCAATCTACTGCTGCAAAAGAGCCATTGAAAAAAGGTGGGGATTGAAACCCGAAATTGTATCATGGCTTTATACGGCGAAAGTGAAACCAATCGTTTTTAATGGCGCAGTCATTTGGCGGCCAGCGATGGCAAAAAATCAAACGCGGACTAATTTAACAGGGTCAGGAGGACTGCAGGTTTTGCAATCACCGGGGCTCTACCCATTACCCCGACAAAAACATTGATCATGCTATTGAATTGGCTTCCGACAGAGCTACTTACGAGACAGCAGGCCAAGTGCACTGCTGTTCGATTGAAAGCTCTGCGACTCTGGCATGAGGAGGACATTGGTCACTCCACAATACTACGGAGAGATGGACCAACGTCAGGGAAAGTGGACCTTGCATCTCCGATTCCCTGTTTTTACCATGGTTTCAGGTCAGTCATCCCAAGTAGGGAGGACTGGGCAATAGAAAGAGGTGGGATGCAGGAATCGGTTGACATCTACACTGATGGCTCCAAAATGGACGGAAAAGTTGGCTGTGGTGTTTTCTCAGAACAGCTAGGGCTGAAACTATCCTTCCGGCTTCCAGACCACTGCAGTGTTTTTCAGGCAGAGGTCATTGCAATATATAAGGCAGTAGACTGGTTGAGAAATCAGAAAATTTCCATAAGAAACCTGAATATTTTCTTTGACAGTCAAGCTGCTATCCAAGCACTATCCAACTTGTACACCTCATCCATGATGGTGATGGAATGCCGTACATATCTGAACGTTATGTCACTTCACTGTGAAGTGACTCTACACTGGGTACCGGGGACATAGTGATATACCGGGAAATTGCGAAGTGGATGCCTTAGCGAGAGCTGGCACTGTGCTCCAGGAGTATACACTCACACCCCAAGTTGGTCAACCTCTAGCTTCTATAAAGCTAGGATTTAAGCAGCATTACATCAAGGCTGCAAATAGAGCCTTGTTGTAGGAGGAAACCTGCAGGACAACCAGGCACACTTAGCGTGCACTGAGTTCCAGACGCACCAAGCAGCTCCTGAACACGAGTCGTGAAACCTTGAGTTCTATCGTGTCCATACTGACGGGGCACTGTCTAATTGGCAGGCACGCAGAAAGGTTGGGCGTTCCCTTCAACGATTTCTGCCGGAGTTGCAGATCGGAAGAAGAGGAAGAGACGGTCCAACACTTTCTGTGTGAATGCCCGGCACTGTCCAGGAAACGCATGAAAACCTTAGGCTCACCATTCCTGGCCAGCCTGACGGAAGTAGCTGATTTAAATATCGGCTGCATAGCCGGCTTCATACGAGAATCGAAATGGTTCTCGTCATCTCACAGGTTCTAGTGCCGCCTTCGTCTTTTCGTGGTATCACAATGGGCCTATCTTGGCCTAAGTGAGCCATCTTTTCAACAAAGAGGGCTGCCACTACAACCAACCAACCAACCGTTCATGTGTGAGAATGAAAATATTGCTGAATGTGGTGAAATTTGATGATTTAATTAGCTTCCAAAAAAAACTAAAACATTTATAACAGTCCTAGATACGAACCTGGAACTCCCGCGTGCAAGGGCAAGTTACAACCGCATGCACTACACAACCCATAGAAAATGAGGGTTTCTATTTTGGTACTGAAGTTTAGTATACCATTCGTATTCATCGCTGTGTGAACGTTCAACGTTATGTATTTATTAGTAAGAAAATCTATTTTCTATCTTGTTTCTATATTTTCCAAACAGATTTTCACAAAAAATACAATTCTGCACATCTACAGGAGATTCTTTCCATTGATGAATTCTTTATGAAAATCGGTCCAGAAACAACGGCTAAAATGGTACCACAAAATTCATGTAAACCGTTTAATTATATAGATCTTATGTGTAGATGGAGTCGCATTAAAAGGAATGTTCATACAATAATTTGTTATATACACTGCGCGACAATAGGATAGGTGCGGCAATTTTGTTGCGTCTGCAGGTCATACAATGCAAGGTAAACCGAATTTAGTATTTTTCATAATTAGGGTCTGCACTACCGTAACTGTTACTTCAATTCTACAATCGGGGAATTGCCCGTTATTTTCCAGGAGTTTTTCGAACGAATTTACGCATATTTAAGTGAGACAATAGGATAGGTTCAGCAATCATTTCACACGTGTTGCTGAAGTAGGTTGTTCGGAGATTTTTAAAATAAAATTATAAATAAAGAAAGTGGTTTAAGTAATAATTTAGCTTATCAATATGGGACGTGGTAAAACTTTAACTGCAAAAGAAAGAACGCGAATTGAAACACTGAAAGAAGAAGGTTATTCGAACAGAGAAATCGCTCGGAGGATAGAAAGAAGTGCGAATGTGATAAATTCGTACGTGAAAGATCCAGAAAGCTGCGGAAAAAATCCAAAAGGAAGGGTAAAGTGCGCGAGTGGAACAGAGCAACGTCATATTTTAAGGGAAGCGTCCAATTCAACGAAGACAGCCAGACAAATTGCTGCAGATGTAGGCACCTCAATAAGTATCAGGACTATGCAAAGGATCCTAAAGACATCTCCAATGTTAAAACGCCTTCGATTAAAAATGAAGCCATCTTTAACACAACGACATCGACAAAGTCGTTTGGTGTTCGCCAGAGATCACATGGAATGGAGTACGGAATGGCGCCAAGTAGTTTTCTCAGATGAGAAAAGATTTTCTCTTGATGGTCCAGTTGGGTATAGGTACTATTTTCACGACGTGAAGAAGGACCAGAAGTACCTCTCAAAGAGACATAGCCACCTGGGATCAGTAATGGTGTGGGGAGCGATTTCCTACAATGGGCCTGTTGGTTTAGTAATAGTAACGGAAATGCAAACTGCGTTAAAATACCGGCAACTTCTGGAAAGTCAGAAAAATAAAATTGACCATATGTTTGTAGGTACGGAATGGATTTTCCAACATGATTCTGCGCCTATACACACTGCCAGGATAGTGAAAGAGTGGTTTTTTCAACAAAATGTTCGAGTGTTAGAGTGGCAATCCTTAGCACGTGATTTAAATATTATTGGAAATTTATGGGGATGGTTATTTAGAAAAATTTATGAAAATGAAAAGCAGTACAGCACCAAAAGTGACCTTATCACTGGAAAAAAAGACGGATGGAATCAAATTCCAACAAGTATAATACAAAATTTGTATGACTCATTACACAACAGAATTTTTGAGGTGATCAGTAAAACTGGAGGTAGCACTTATTATTAATTATGAATAAAATGCATCTAAAAGGTTAATTGCTAAGTGTTTTAAAAATTTTCTCCTGATATTCAGCCGTCTCCTGAAATTTTTTAAACCAAACCTATCCCAATGTCGCACTTAAATATTCGCAAATTCGTTCGGAAAATTCCTGGAAAATAACAGGTAATTCCCCGATTGTAGAATTGAAGTAACAGTTACGGTAGTGCAGACCCTAATTATGAAAAATACCAAATTCGGCTTACCTTGCATTGTATGACCTGCAGACGCAACAAAATTGCCGCACCTATCCTATTGTCGCGTAGTATATATATATATATATATATATATATATATATATATATATATATATATATATATTTATAAATATATATATATATATATATATATTTACAAATATATATATATATATATATACCTTCGCCATGCTCTGCGTCATTATATATTACAAATTTGGTGGATAGGTCTCCAATTGGCCAATTTGGACTGGAATCGTTTCACCCTCTAGAAACATTTCCCCGCAATTATATCACATCGCTACTACAAAAGAGTTTTGAGAATACGCCCGATTTGTTTTCAATATATACTTCAGACACTCCAATTACCTATACTCATTGGTGGCACAAGCATTCATTTATTGGGAATTTGAACAAATGTTATGCACGTTATCACTTTAACTGCAAATTTTATAAATGCGGACTTACTGGAAAAAACTGTGACATTCATATCTGATGCACCAATGGTAAAATTTGTTATTTTAATGAAAATGAATATAGCAAATTTTTGTATGAACATTCCTTTCAATGCCACTATATCTACACATAAGATATGAATTTATGAAGTATCGATTAAATCCAAACAGATCTACAAGCAAAATATGATGCAGTTCGCAGCCTGCAATAACGCACATCATATCACAAGTTCGCAAATTTCACACTCTTTATTGTTGATTTTGTAACAGCTTATCCTTAAGGCTTTAATGATAAGCGATACCGCTGGCTCTGTCCCAACAAAACTTTGAAATAATCTTGGTATTTACACTTAACCACGATGAGCATTAGCTTTATTAACGCTTTCAAAGTAACTTGTCCATTGACGTCCTTCTCTGTTTGACATCTTGCACATATTGGCACCACTCTTGTATAGACATATATTGGACCTGTTCCGTTCCCTGCTACTTTTCTGTTCGAAGATGATATTCGTTTCCATTGGTCTAAACTTGGAACAGGAAACTAACAGGAACGGAACGAACTGAATAAACGCTTATACGTGTGTGGTATCAATAGAACGCTGTTCATAAGTGTCAAAGGTGCATAAGTGTCAACCGACTTTTGTCTTAACAAAAAGAAAGCAAAACGCGTATTCATCGAAATTTAGTGGTTTTATACAAATCCTGACCTTATTTCGAAGTGTTATGTGACAAAAACAAGTGTTAACCTCGGGTGTAGCAGCCCAAAGAAAACAGTGTTGATAAATTGACGCGACAGTTTGTGAATTTCAAGAATTTGTGATATGAAGTGCGAAATTTATGGTTTACCATATTTTCGAAATAAAGGAGTGCATTTTCGTACTTAAGTGCAGTAAATTTACACGCTGTTATCTGTTCAAAAGATTGAGTACTTTTAAAAGCTGTTTTGATTGAAAATTTCATATTTTCATGAACTCTGAAATATCCAAAACAAAGAATGACATTTCCCAGAATTGTGTACAATTCACAACCAGTGGCGTTTCAAAAATTACTGAGACGAAATGAATTTTATCAATTATTTATTTCAAATTCGATGTTGGTAATAGCCATAATTCTGGCAAAGCCGGTCCCAAGCCCGGTTGTAAAAAGAAGAGGGTGGCTTTAAAGTTTAACAAATTAAGTGGAGTGTTCCCGTTTTTATTGTTAATATTAAATATTGAGTGGTTTACTGCGATATTGACGAATTTTTAAAGTTTAACATTAACTATAGAAAATCATCTTCCAATATGTCTCGACAACATGAATTTAATGTTTTTTGCTATGTTTAAAACTAAAATTATTAATGTTACATGTATTTGAAAACTCATCATATATGTTCAGAATCTAAACGTTAAGTGAGTGGGCTGTAGCCTAACATGCATAATTGATTTCGGTTTCTATTTGATATTCATCCAAATCCTTTTCATTGAAGGTCTATAATTGTCGTAATATATTCTTGAATAATGTTTCGATATGCAAAATTTTTGAAATCTTGCGCCAAAATTTCGGTCCCTCAAATTTTTGATGTCGTCCGCCAATGACAACCAACCACTACATGAAGGTGTCACAAATACATATTGAAACTGCTACCACAAATTATGTTGATGTTCCACTCCATAGTTACCTCTATTGGTCTAAAGAACCAATGAAGCAATGAAGAAGGAAACTAAGGAACGGAACGAAGCGTGTAAAGCCTTATGGATGTGTGGGGCAAAAATTCGGGAATGACATTTCGTGACGTCTTCTTTGAAAAGATGTTCTTAAGTCAAACGGAGTGCTTCACTGTTCCGGCATTACACCCAATTCGTCAACAAAATGCAATTCGATTTTTTTCTATCGAATTTATTTCGGTTTTGATCGCGAAAAATGTGAATTGTGCGTTATTCTCGGTTGCGGAACTGTGTTTTCGTCGTGCGCGCTAAGAGAAAAGTGTACGGTAGTGATTTAATTGCGATTTTCGTGAATCGGCAAAAATGTGAAAATATTCGGGTTTGCGGGTGGCGATGGCGTCCAAATTAATACGCTCGTGCAATATGTGTCCTTACCGCTTCACGTAATGTAGACCCAGTGGTGAAAATTGCGATTTCAATCGGTTTAGTGAAAATGCAATTTGAAATGACATTTCCGATTTGTTGTGCTTTGTATGGCGAAAAAATTTCAGTAGCGCTACGGGTAAAGACATTTTGGTCACAATTTTACTATTGTTAATATGGAAAGGTTATGAAGTCAGGGTGTATTTTTTTGTTTTTAAATGTTGCTTATGCCACAATTCCGCCGAAGCCGGTCCCAAGCCCGGTTGAAAAAGGAAGAGGGAGGTATTGCATTTTGTAGTAATAAGTTCTGTTGCATATAATTATCGGAAAATGTTAAAATTGGTTTTTTTTGGTACTCATCGCACCAAGCAAAGAGCTTTATGTGAAAATAATGTTTCTGCTGTTTACATTCTGGCTAACGAAGCTATCGAATATAAAATTGCGTTTAGTTAATAGGCAGAGACTGATTGATTAAAAAAAATTAATAAAAGATTCATTGAATCAAACATTTTGAAGTTCCTGCCTCTCTTTAAACTGAACCCAGACCACATTGAACTGTTCGTCTCTTCGATTCGCCCTGGTCTTGGGTATAATAACAAGACCGCAGTAAGGCAGTTCATAGCGCGTCACAAGAAGCTGGTTTTCAGAAGTCAACTCAGAGACGGAGGGCTATGTAACTGCATTTGTTTAGAGGAAATTACAATACTGAATTCTTGCCAAACCTGTCCATTGTATGACATTGCTATTAGTATTGATAGGCACGTCATGGTTGACCCACAGATTGCAGTTGAGACAAGCTCTAACGACCCAATTCTCGCAGAAGAGCATTGTTACGCTTCCAATCCTGCAAATCTTAGTGAATATAGTGAAGCAGTTATAAAATATATTGCAGGTTTTGTTGTCTTCAAGATAACTAAGACTCTGCAAGGCGATCTCGCTGAAATCCAAGGTTTTTTAATTTCTCCTTCACTTGTTGAGTATAAAAGTAGAGGAATACTTAAAAAGCCATCAGAAAGTGCTGTAAAAACCTGCAAGAAAACCGAACAACAAGTTCGTAAATACCAGCTTTGCACCGAATACGCAACTCTATACAAGGAAACATTTTCTAAAATTTTCAATAGCATTCACACACAACACTGCAAGCACTTGTTGAAATCCATTGTTGAAACATACCTACAGCCCCGATATCGTTTTATAACTAAACAAAAATCGGAAAAAAATTCAATAAAGCAGCGCCACAATAAAATTGTGTATTTTAGAGGCATGTAATAGGCTACTTTCGTTCTGATACATCGTAAAAACATTCAACCATGAAAATTAAGCCGCTGAAAACGGCTCCGTAATTCCGCCGAAGCCGTTCCCAAGCCCGGCTGAAAAAGGAAGCCAATTTAGTAAATTTTGGAATTTTCGCATCGAAATTTTCAAACTAAAATTATTTTGCGCCATATATTTTGCTCCTTCCTAAACTTTCGCAGCGTGCGACTTTGGTTGTCTCGGGAATGTGTAAGTTTCACGAACACATACAAGTGATTTGCCCCATTAATTTTGTTGATGTTCCACTCCTTATATTCTTCCTCATTGTAAAGAACAGAGCTAACTATGGAGTGGAACGACAACAAATTCTGTGGTATCACTTTCTGTTTGTAGTAGTGTCACTTTGAACGCGATAGTGACGATCATCGGCGGATTATATTAACAATTTTAGGGGCTGAAATTTTTGGCGGAAAATTCAAACAGTGATGGAAATCGTAAGCCCAATTTAACAAAATTGCAATATCAAACTGAAATTCAAGATATTTCAGTGAATGTAAAATCAAAGTTAACCGAGTAGTAAACCAATCCAGCATATCACCCAAAGTGAAACACGTTACATGTAGAATTATTTTTAAGTGTATATAGGAAAAAGTGAATTAAAAATTTATTACTATAATTTAAATGCCACCCTTTTCCTTTTACAACCAGGCTTGGGACCGGCTTTGGCGGAATTACGGCCCCAACAGCTCTTTATATATTTTAAATTAAATAAAATGTATTCTGTTTAAAATTATTGAATGAATCTAATGCATATGAAAATTGTCCATATTTTCCTAACAGCATTATTTGTTGGAAACGTGGAAAAATTATTTGACATTAAACGACAACATCCGCAAACTTCAATTTCATAACAATAAATTTAATTTTCTCAACAATTTCTTGAAATATTAACTTTTGATACGCCACTGAGTCGCCGCCAAACTTATTTTGAGAAATGTCATAGACACTATTCGTATATTCCATAGCATAAATAATACATAGCACGGACACTCCAGCCAATTTGCCACACATCTGTTATACAACCCAAGTGGCCAGCCGGTGCCTAAGTATGGGTAAATCCATTCGTGTACCCTAGCATGAGTAACAGAGTAAGCAAATTGCATGTGAATGGTTCGTGCACGAAAGACAGAGATGCACTTAGAAGCTAGTTTCGTTAATTCGTTAAATCACAACTGAAAGCGAGAAATGTCAGTGTGTATTTGACAATTCGCGAGTTGAATATCGCGTGTAATTAGATTTTAGATGTTTTTAATGAAAATTGCAACAAATCATAGTGAAAAGTGCGGAAAAACAACGCGCTCAAAATTTGTGATCGTCGGTGGCCCGCGAAGTAACTGGCGAAGTGTTTTACGGTATTAATTGAAATCAATGTGAAAAGTGACTGATACTTTCCAAAAAGGAAATAAAGTTCCTTCTTCGGTGCTCTATTTATCTAGGAATATAGAGCAACGAAGAAATGATTGCATTTCATTGGAACTGCAACATGGAATCAGTGAAAACTCCTTGCTTGTGAATGTGTGCAGGTATCAATAGTTGAGTGAAATTGTAATGAAAGACTTCGCGGTAACGTTGTGTTCGTATGGTTTTCGCGCTCGTTTCCGATTATCAGCTCTTAGTGATGGGTAAAGCGCGCCAGAAACTGAAAATTTTCAATTCAGTGAGTGAAAGAGATTACAAAGAACTTTAAAAATCCAATAAAGTGTAAAATTAACGGATTCCCAATTTAGTTGATCTGTTAAAACACCTTATTTATGTTTTTCTATACTCGCATACAAAAGTTTTCAATAAAATTTATTGCTATTTAAAATCACGATGCCACGTATTTTCGTTGTTTCTGTTGATCGGGCAGCCCCAACTGCTTCGATCAGTCGCGAATTCGCATCGGGTACTGGCTGCATTCGTTGATTTCACGCACACTAGTGTTAAGTCAGCTGATTTTGGCATGCACACGTACACAGTTAACTTTTATAAAATGGCGAGCTCGTCTCTATACATATGCACAACCTGGCCTGGAGAAATTCGAATACAAATTTCAATTTACTCTTTCGCGCGCGAACTTGAAAACGAAAGCCAGAGTGCTCTCTCTGACAGGAGGGGTAATTTAGTCATCTTTTGTCTCAAGTCGACTTTGACAGCTCGGAGTGTCCGTGCTACATATTCTTTATGCTATGGTATTTTCGATGAACATAAATATACAACATTTCTTAATGAAAACTGTTTACAATGGGATTCACCTTCAAACAACTGTTATATTAATGTACTTACCTATGAACTGACACGGATTCATTCTTAAATTCTATTGCATTAACACTTCCCGCGACTACGCACTTCATCTCAGCAATTCAAAAGTTTTCACAGGTTTTGCACTTTATTATTGTATCTCCTCTGATCAGAGGTATCTTGCACAGTTTTTTGATTGATTTTTGGCAGAAATAACTGGCAAAGACCCACGATATTCACAAAAAACTACTAAATTGCGCTCACTATATCACTTGTTTATGTTCTCGAAATGACTTGTCAATGACAAGCATTTGAAGTATCGTTTTATCTGACGTGTCGTTCGGGCTTGATTTCGATACCACACACGTATAGGCGTTTATTCATTTCGCACCGTTCCTGTTATTTTTCTGTTCCAAGGTCTAAAGTGCATAGTTGGCTGCGAAGAAGAAAAGTGCTGTGGCTGCGTTGATTTTAAAATGAACTTAGAAAAACATGCAACAGTATCTAATAAATTTATAATTGAGAGTATCCTCAGACTTCGTGCGGCGATTATGGGCTTATTTTAAAATATAGAATTTTATATTTTCTTGACATACATCTAGTTTTACGTCTTACTAAAGAAGCTCAACAACAACATGGGCTTAGGCATGGAGACTTTCAACGATATCGTGGATATTGCTCAAGACGTCTGAAAAGATTACGTAAGGCATTGAAGCTCCCTCAAGGTGACAAAAAGCACTTCAAAAAGCGGGAAGTTGTGCTGTCTAACTTTCACGCAGAAAACTTGGATCAACGGTTAATTTATATTCCCTTGATGATGACCGAAAGATCCTGGTCGTATGCTATGCAGGTATATTGAAAAATAGTGATAAATTATTATTTAATAACCAAACTGATTCCAGTTGAAACAAGAATCTAACACAGAACCCAGAAAAAAGTTTCATCTCATTAATAAGCTCCGAAAGGCATGCTTATATTCTTTGCAACTGCAAAATCTTTGCAATGTAAGTAGTTAATCTTCATTAAAGTGTTAAACATGTCTTGTTATATGCTTGCCAATCATTTTGAATTTTAGTTTATAAACTATAGTGATTTAATTCCATTACGTGAAATAATTTCTATAGAAGGCAGGAATGTTTATCTCGTTCTTCAGTCTTCAGAGTTGGGAATCTTCCCTATATACAGTTCGGTATGCGGAATTTTTGCCAACTAAACCCATCTTCGTCTCCTATTCACTCCATATTTTTTTCATATTTTATTCATTGTTGATAGTAGTTCCCTGGCGTTAAAAATCGTTGTCAGATATGGCCATTCGTAGGGATAGCGTCGCCACTTATTTCGAGAGAAATGCGAATTATTCTTTTTCATTTCCTTTAAATAAATTTGCATGCCTTCCTATTTGTAACAAAATACAGAGTTTCTAATTACTTGTTCGTTCTAAGGATTTCCAAGACTGTGTTGTCCTGTCGTCCATCTGTCAACTCTTTGTCTCCCTCAATAGTCATTGAATCAGATAAAAAACAAACCAAAGGCGAATGAGATATCTATTAGTTAACAAATTGGGTTTTTCTTAGTAGGCTACAAGTGTTTCTAATTATATGTTCTCAGCTGGTTATTATGACGGCTTGCATTCTTGCACATGTAAGCATTGATCATGAGTGTTGAAATCGGCTTGGTTAAGGGTTTTTAGGGAAAAATGAAATTAATCGGAAGTTTTATCGCATGAATCGTCTGTGTGTTTTTTATTATTGATATTAATTACATGTTTTATCCCATCATTTAGGAAATAAATTAAATTCTACTGTAAAATTTGCACTATTTCTACTCATTCGAAGTTTTGGAACATCTGTTCGTTTCCCTTGTTACGTTCAAATTGACGATGGATTTAGCTGCAGGTTGTGAACGCACTCTTGAATTTATTTATTTATCTCATTTCACTTACCAGCTTAAACCAATTACAAACTGAAACAAATTACAAAATAATAATAAAAAAAAAGAACAAGTGCATAAAGAGAAAAATGTACAAATCACAGAATAAAGGGAAAAAAGTTAAGAAGAAAAACTATAACTGTTTAGTGCCGCAAGCAACCTCGCCTTAAAAATAAACAACGAGTGGGGGAAAGAACCAAGCTCCAAGCTATTATGCATTCGTTGCAACCGAAGCATTGGGGAATGAAAGCGCACATTAGTACGCGCAAACTGAATTTCGAAAACGTCATTAGAACGTGATTGTCTCAAAGAATTGCGGAATTTAAAAGTAGCGAGCAAGTTACTCAAACTCCCATGAAGGCACAGCTTAAGAAGGAAACGATCGAGATAAACTCGACGCGACTGAAGGGACATAAGATCTAAAAAGAAAAGTCTATCAATGTAGGACACATTCGTGATACCATATCTGAAGAATAGTTGACAGGTGAACTTACGGTGTACGGACTCAATCAAAGATATTAAGTAATACAAATGCGGAGACCAAACTTGGGAACAATATTCAAGGATTAAACGAACAAGCGATATGAATAAATGGACTAGAGAGGATATATTTTTAAAGGACTGGGACATTCGAAGGATGAAACCAGCCATACGTGATGCTTTGGCTGTTAAAGATGTGGGTATTGAATTTAAGTTAAGAGTCGAATACCACACCCAAATCTTTGACCTCTTCAACTGGAAGTACAAGAACAATCGTTAAGTTTAAAAGGAAAGAAAAAAGGCGAGATTTTAAGAGAGAAAAACATGAGATGACATTTAGACACATTTAGATGGAGAAGATTAGACTGACACCAACGCATAAGCGTGTCTAGATCATTCTGAAACAGGAAGCAGTAAATTGGAGACTTTATAACGCGAAACAACTTGAAATCGTCAACATACAAAAGGCATGAAGAATTAATCAGAGGAGGTAAGTCATTTATAAAAATAAGAAAAAGAAGAGGACCCAGTATAGAGCCTTGAGGAACACCAGAGGATGGGAAAAAGGATCAGAATGTCCACCAAATAAGCTAACTCTACTCATGCGGTTGGAAAGGTTGGAACGAAACCAAGACAGAAGAACTTCAAATACGCCATAGTGCCTAAGTTTCCAACACAAAATGTCATGGTTAACTGTGTCAAACGCTTTCGAAAAGTCAGTAAAGGCGGTAACAACTTCTAGTTGAGCATCTAATGCAGCCGAGACTGAATTGACAAATTCCAATAGATTTGACGCAGTTAATCGGTTTTTCCGAAAACCATGTTGCTCAACAGCAATTACCTTTTCAAGATAAATATAAAGTTTGGAGTGGACAATGCGCTCAAATAGTTTAGCAAAACAGGAAAGAATAGATATAGGTCTATAGTTTATGACCTGTGCAGGGTCGCCAAATTTAAGAATTGGGAAGACGTTAGTCAGCTTCCAAAACTCGGGGAAAATACCTGAAGAGAGACTCGAGTTAAAAATTAAAGCTAGGGGAATACTTAGAGAGGAAGAAAGTTGTTTGACCAATGAGTTGGGGTTACCATCAGGCCCAGGGCCAACACTAGTGTCTAGTTGGCCTATGAAGTAAGCAACTTCTGGGGATGTTTGGAACAGCGGCAACAAGGGATGAATGGAAGACAGCAAGGGAACGAGATTCGAGGCGGAGACAGCAGTAAAAGAAGAAGAATATGAAGCGAACAAATTACACATAGAATCAGGAGAAGAAGCTGTGGTATTGTGAAGAATAACAGAATCAGGGAAAGAGTTATTGGATTTGAGAGAACGGATATAAGACCAAAAGGGTTTAGTTTCGTTAGAAAGAAGGAATTGTTCAATATACAGAAAAAAGGTTTGCTTAGCGGATCTAATTGTTTCTTTAGCGGCTGAGCGGAGACAACAATAATCTAGTTTGCTCTGGGAAGTCCTAACTAGTTTGAAATTACGATAGGCTTTATCTTTTAGCCTAAGTGCGGAAATAGCAGTTTAGTCTGTCTTCTTTGATGGACGGAATCGCGGAGTGAAGCGCAAAATAATGCTTGATAGAGAGTTATGAAGGTTAGATACCGCTTCATTGCAAGTTAGAAACCGAAAGCGGTCATACCAATCAACAGAAAATAACTCATTAGACATCGCCTCAAAGTTGGCTTTTTTTGAAGTTATAACGAGACCAGTTCGATTTCTCTTAGATGCCAAGAGATTAACAGTAAAGGATATAAGTGGATGGTGAGGATCGGGTGGTACATAAGGAAGCAAAGCCGGAGCGACAGAGACAAGATTGGGTGGTATGTTTGAGAGGATAACATCAAGTAAGCGCCCATAAGTGTTATAAAGGGTATTGTGCTGAATCATTGAGCAAAGCGACAGAAAGGATGAAAATAACAAGGACGGACGGTTGACAGAGACGGGAGAATCTGATGAACAACTATGCCAAACAACCATGGGGGAGTTGAAATCACCACAGACTATTATCATCGCAGAAGGATGTTTGCAAAGGATATAAGAAGAAAACTCGTCGACGAAGGTTTCCAGGATTACAGGAGGTGAGTTGCAAAGAATATATACAGACAATATAAGAAGAGTATGTGACACCGTAGCGACTTTGACGACAACGCATTCAACAGGAGGCGCAGGGAGGAAGTCATTGCACAGACCGCTTGAAAGTTCTTTAGAAACCGCAATCAGGACTCCGCCCCCATCAGACTTGGAAGATCTGAGACAAGATCGGTCAGCTCGATAAATATTGTGTAATGTGGAAAGCTCTGCGTCAAATATATTTTTATTAAGCCACGTCTCAGTAAGACAGACGATATCATCGTTAGCAAGAAAACATGAATGAAAGAAATCTTTGAGCTTGGTTCGTAGCCCCCTTACATTCTGATAGTAAAAAGTTATTAAGCTATTCCGCTTCGGTTCCATCAGTGTAGAGGCATGATCGAATTGTTCCATCGTGATTAACTGTTAGTCTAATCTTGGGCAACGCTAACTGACTTTTGTCGTTTATTTCTTGGGTTCTCATTTCGCGTGTGTTGTTTATATTTGTTTCAATTGGAAGCAATCCCGTGAAAAAATCTGTGTGTCAAATTATGATCTGATGAAGGTCCAAACGTTGCGCCAAGTGAAGAGCCGAGTTGAGTGTCGAAAAATCTGCAGTGTGAATTGGAAAGCTTAAATGCCACATTTCACTGCCTGCCAGCTAAAATGATAATGTTTAACCTCTTTGTCGCATACCGCTTTTGGTATGGTATGGCTGTTAAAATTTCGTTGCCTTTCAATTGCAGTGACCAATTCAGCAGCATTATGTTTTGTTGAAAACGGTTCTTTGGTCAGCCTAAGCTTTTCGTCAATTACTAACTATTTTCTGTACATTCTCCATACCAATTAATTTTATCACCTATTTGGCCATTCTGGTGCCATAGACAACTTTGGGCGGTTACAGCATTTTGTCTCTCTCAAATGTTTTTTTGCGTGCTTCTTCACTTCAATGCTGTCATTGCTTTCGGTGTTGGCTCAGCGCTATCATCGAAATCCTACGTACGACTAACTTACATCCTACCAATGTTATACGATTTCCTTCTAAATGTATAATATTTTCTAAAATCCACTCGTCAAGACAATGTGAAATTATAAATTCCAATAGTACAATTTCAATTCTTTAATCTAGAGTCGTTTGAAGATAACGAAGAAAGTCACTATTGGTGGGTGGCTTGTGTTACTGGGGGTAGTTGTTTAAGTCTGGAGTTATTTTCGCCTCATTGAGGATTTTTTTTATAATTGCTCGATCGCAATGGATCGCGAACGTGACATTCTTCTACCAAATCATTGCTTGACATTACCATGAAAATCTGTTAGTTTTTTTTCTTCCCTCAGTTACTTTACTTTCCTTCCCTGTGTTACTTTACTCGGCTCTCCGAATTTAACTTCTTTGGAGCATTTACTCTTTAACTTTGATTTAGCTTTGAACGAACCAATTTTACACAACTCCACAGCATTTGTATATTAGTTTGTGTTAATTTGTAAGGGTTGAATTTTTGACCTGTATTTAAAATCTACACAGGTCGAAAATGACCAAAAAATTGACCTGTAACTAAAGAAATTCTCTGAATAAATATGGCTTAAAAGTTTATATCTATCTGTCTTCGAATAATTCGCACTGAAATTGTGTGCTTTTCTTAATTTTATGTTTTTGAAATGATGAAAATATCTTGCATGCATATGTTTTTTTAGCAAATTTCAAATGCAGTGTTATCTGAGCAACACGTGTGGCGTGTGTCCCATGATCATCTTCGCGCACTATAATCTTGAATTCAACATTGTAGTCGCACGCGAAACATTATCCTAGTTTGTTATGCTCACGTAAGCTTCCGAATGGGCATTGAATTGTTGGGTAAGCATTCCTACGATAATGCTTATCTTTAATTGCTCGCGTGAGGCGAGGATGATCATGGGGCAACAACTCCTTCATATCAGATTCGTGGTTCAGCGCTTACGAATCTTATAAGAATGGTCCGCGACTGAGCACTCTCGTATTCCCTATTTGTTATCCGCCGCTACCGACGTCGAATAAATTTACTTATTATTTATTTCGTTCCGTCATTTAAATTACGGCGCATCCATGCCAAACTTGATTTATTTTTGTATGTAGCATAATAATTGAAAAAATAACCATTAACTGTTTCTAAACGCTGCGAAAATTACGTCCGCCACTTGCTATCTAGTTTGGTTTGAGTTAAGACAATTTAATTAAAACGACAAGTACGTACGATGTTTTTCACGTCACTAATTTCTTTTACATCTTTCACATGATATCAAAGCAATAAATTAATGACAGACATTTCTCATATTGTTTATAGTTCTCAGTTCTTTGCTTTTATCAGCGTCTGCCAAACGTAGGAATCATATAAAGATTCCTAACTTTTTTGGAAACGTCCACACCAATGTCTACCAGACAAGTATGACGTTGTATCACGAATTTGAACGTCACGTGAACAGAAATTGGTTAAATTCTTAATATAAAATCAATAGCGCAACAAATAATTCTTAATTTTCCTCTTATAATTTTCTTGATCAGTTTCTACAAAGATACACAAGCAGAATCTTGGTTGTCATATTTTTACAAATAGTTTTGTTTCATTGAATAAATGGTTTACACTTATTGAAAACTGGATAAACCCATGTTTTAAAACACTATTGATGACAATTCTGACAAAGCTTAGCGGCTATTTTGACAATGTCAGAAGTGAGATTACTGACACGTGAAAAGTGGTTTTAATAAACGCATGTTCCTTAATTGAAGTTAAATCAGGAAGAAATTTTTCAAGAGGGTTAGACTTCGGCTCGATATTGTTTAAAAGTGCTAGAGTATAATCAGTTTAGGATTATCGCACAGTATTGGACATTGACTGGATGTCATTAAGAATTATCGTGTGATTGATTCAAAATAAAGAGAGAGAAAAGTTTAATGCACTGATTAAAAGGTCCTTATAAAAACTGTTAGAGGCGCGTGGTTTGACAGTAGACGCGTTTTCATGGACACTTGAAGCATACTCCAAGTATAATTCAAGTCGCCATGTAAACCGAACCCGATCCGATTTCGAGCGGGTATAGCTTGAATCTGTTCAACCATATACGCGCTCGATTACTTGAAATTCGATCCGGTTCTGAGCGTTCAAGCTCTCAAGCCGGTTCATGAAAACGCGCCTAGTGTCGGGTAACAAAGTCTACGATACGTAACTGCGGCTTGTGCACTACAATACGTAAATGCGGCTCGTTCGCTAAGATCCGTATATGTGCCATAAGAATACTACGTTAACAATGGATATCCAACAGTACGAATAGTGATTGTATTATAGAAACGTAACAATCGTAGCAAACAAGCGACTGAATCCACAGACAATGAGTCAGCTGCGCGTGGAGACATGCGAGGTAGTAAGCATATAGGTCTAGAGCGCGGTGACGATGATAAGGACACAGATGCGATTTGGGAAAAGAAACAACGATGAGGCGACGACTGTCTACAGAAGCATAGCAGAATTGATCGCATATTGAAATGGGTGGGCAAGTGAGCGCTTCGACGGATCATCGAACGAAACAAACCGCCGACGAAAATACGTCTAGATGAAGTATTCTCCGAATAATGGTGTGATATCAGTTACAGAATCCGGTCGTTAAAATTACGGTATGAACGAGAGCTGACTCGCTGAGAACGAAAGTTATTGGGAAAAAAAATTCTAATGCAGAATGTTCGTGATCGACGTTCAGTGCAGTGATCAGGTCGACGATTCTCGAATAGTGACGTTGCGGAATGTTTACTTGTATTCAACCCGAGTGATGAAGCGTCGATAAAAGCGATACAATTTGTTCGAAGTGTGAGTGGCATACCGAAGCGTATTCGTGAGAGGAAAAAAACCGTGTTGGCGGTACAAATAAAGCAACCGGGTCCAGCGAAAGTTTTGTTGAGTGGTCGCTGAAAAATACCTTTTCACAATTTGAGACCGAGGTATAATATGACGAATCGGGTACGCGGTACCAAGGAAATAGTTGAATCCTACTTCTTCTTCGAAAATCACTTTTAAATCGAATAAACGATTGATGTATCGAATTCCTTCACAAAATACTTCCTTGTGAAAGTTGTTAAGACGACAGGAACACAATACAATTTGCGATTGAGATGTTGAATGAACTATCGAAACATTTCGGCCCACCAAATCCAATTGTGACGGCCCGCAGTACGACTTCCACAGCGAAAATACGCAGAAACACAACCGGTGATTGAGATTTTGAATAAATTAACGATACACTTCGACTTACCAAATCCCATTGTGACGGACCGCGGTGCGGCCTGCACAGCGAAAATATTTGAGGACTACTGTATGCATAACCAGATTGAACACATAAAAACTACGTACCCCACGAACGAACGAAAAATTTGGGCCCACAAATCTATCAACACAAAGTTATTTGTGCAATATCAGCGAAAACGCGTCAGGTTTTTTTCGTCGTTGGGAGGTGGAAATCTTCAAAAGATATCGATTTGCTCCTGCTATTCAGCATGTTGAATTTTTGTCGGCTAAAACCATCCTCCAAAAACATCTCACTTCATCACTCATTGCTTACACTGTCCGTGTGCAATGTTTTTCCTGAATGCTTGTTCATTTACTTAGTACATCCCAGACGATGTACATCGGTATAAGGGATAGTACCAGCATCTTAACAATTTTTACTATATATAATACAATATATCCAATTTTGTTTCACATTTGTAGAACAAATCTTAGCGTTTTTAATTATTGAATTGAGTTTTTAGTAAATATTTACGTAGCATGATTTTAAACGATATTATATAACGCGCTTCTATTATTGTGTGATGTAGCTCATTGTAAAAATTTAATGCGGCGTTAATCGGATCCATCCTCAGGCGCTCTGTCCTTGAACATTTTATTAAAATATCATTTGCGTTTCTAATATTATAGTCGCCACCTCCGCCCCCTTTTTATATCTAGTTTCGTTGTTTCCATTTCTACACTGTGTAAATTTTTAAAAATGAATTTTCCTTTTTCCATGTAAATCAGTCCGTCTACGTAAGGTTCTAGTGCTATTTTATATACTTCAGATGTAGCGGTCATTTTTTGCAAGTTGTATGTAGTCCTGCTTTGGTTAGTAGTCGTGACATGCTCATGAGGTTATTTTTCATAGTCTGGCTTCAAATTATGATCCCGTATGTAATTCTTGACAGTATGTATGCAGTATGTTCTGTATGAGCCATTGGGAATATATGTCTAAGTCAGCTTCATTTTTACCTGAATGAATTAGTATCGTACAACTTTCTCGTCAATTCCTGAAGCCACCAACTTGTTTGTATATAACAGGAATAGAAAAGGTCCTAGTATTGATCTCAGCGGCACACCAATATTAATCTGCGCTATATTACTGCTAACGTTTCCAATTTCAGTCCTTTGAAGTCTTTCTGTCAGGTACGTACGTATAAGTTATCTTGGCATACCAACGACTCCTAAGTTCCCAAGTTTACTTATCAATATAATGCACCACCGTATCAAACGCCTTTTTTAAATCTATAAAAACTCCAGCAACGTAACTACCCTGGTCCAGTTGTGTATTGATATGTCTCATCACGTCTACAATTGCGTCTGTTGTTCCTTTACCCTCCTGAAACTCAAACTGGTTTCTATCTAGATCGTAGAACTTTTCGCCTATGAAATTTATTTCCTTTACATCTTGGTTCTTGGTTGTTACTAATGTTGGTGTCTGTCTTTCTAAAAACTTTATTTACTAAATTTCAAAAATGACGCTGATTGTTAGAACCTTCCTCAAGTTTCCTCGAATATTAGTTTTCCTTTGCATTTTTAATCGTATTGCATTCGTTTTTTATAAGTTGATAGTTCTTTTGTTTCAGAATATTTGAAAAGCTGTTCGCTTTTTTTCTGGATTAGTAGATTACTTTTCCAGTCATCAATGTGTCATTTCTCGTCCTTATAGGTTTAAATTTTGTGGCTAAGAATTTCGCTTGCGAAATTAGTTGGGCTAACTCCTGAACGTTTTCTGGCTTTCTATTTCCAATTAGGTGTTTTGTTACGTCTTTGAATTTCTCAGTTTGCATGTATGTAATATTCTTTTTTATTCCTACTAAAAACGTTAACGTTAAGGGGTTACACTACAGTAGAAGTTTCGAAGAGTCGATTTTTTTTAATTGGCTTAAAAAATATTTTGAACCTTCTAGAATAAAAGACAAACGATTTCATACCTGACAGAAATCGTTTCCATTGAACTTTCTTGACCTCTCCTGACTGCTCCGAAACGACTATCTGCTGTAAATACGACACCTGCTCGTCGGGTAAAGCATTATGTCTTACCATTCGATTTCTAACTTCTCTAATATCGTCACCCTTATGCCAGAGACGCGAAAGTGTAAATCAGCAATTTTGAGTTATTGCTAGATAAATGTTCAAACTGTCTCAGACAATAAAATATAATTTGCTTTCGTGTTGTAGGCTTTACACTTTTTCGTTGTACCACTTCAGATAAATCACATTCGTACTTCTGGGATAGCATCTTTTTATCATTTTGTATTAAAAAACCCTATTAGCGCGAAAGTGGAAATTTGCACTTTCGCGTCTCTGGCATATGGGTGACGATATACTAATAGATGTTCTTAGAAACATATTCAAGCATTTTGAACACTAAGTACGTTAGTACCGCGTAGTTTCATGTTGAGAGAAAACGTAAATTTTGCGTGGGAGTTATTCAAAATCACGATTTTCTTTCGCAGTGCTAATTTTTCACACGTTATTTGTAGCCTTGATATTTATGTGAGTTACAATGAGTAAAAAAGGTTTTTACGAGCCGTAAAGGCTCAAAAATATCGTATCAGAAACGGCGACGCAGCAACGTGACAAAACGACGACCGTTGAACAGATTTGAAGAGGAGAAAGATTCGGCCGGTGTTAACGCGGCAAAGAAATTGAAAATAGAGACTGACGATATCGATATACAAAGTGAATTTGGTTACCGAATTTTAAACCTTTTTGCTGATTTTTCTGTCGTTTCGGAAAATGTAAAGTGCAAATGCATTGATCACGTACAAAAATGAAGGGGCACTCGGTTGAGAAATTTGAGAGAGAAAAAAACAAAAAAATCTTGGAGGAAAAGGAAAATTAACTATGAAATTGATTGATCAGTTACCAAAGTCTTGGTGCGAATGGAAGAAGGCGCAAACAACGGGTTTCTTAGACTCCTTCCATCATAAGCCGGCACTATCTAACGACGTTTTTCAAGTTATCAGACCAATCTACGAGGATTTGAGCCGTGACGAGTTGCTGAATCGTTGCTTGAGAGGCTATACACAGAACAGCAACGAAAGTTTTAATGCTGCAGCCTGGCACTTGGCTCCCAAAAATTATTCAAGCGGAAAGAAAATATTATAAATAGCAACTGACATTGCTGTTTGTAATTTTAATGATGGACTGATAAACGTTTTAAGAATAATGAAACAAATGGACATAAAGGTTGGATCACAATCCTACAACTTTTGCTTAGAGGCCGACGCTACTCGAATACACCGAGAGGAGCGCTTTTTAACGGACGCAGCGAAAGATGCTCGTTCCAGCATAAAAGCGTCTAGGAAAGAAAACGAGGAGGAGTTAAGCAACCTGGCATGTCAGATTTACGGTGCTGGAATAGCAGATTAAAGGTGAAAACTTTTAATGATCAAATTTCTTGTTTTATCTTGTTCGAAACACGAGTCAAAACTTTAAACGCGTTTTTTCTCGAAACACGGTTTTTTTCAAATCGGCACGCAGCATAATTTAAACAATTTGCTATTTTTTTAACTCCGAAACAACATTCCGCATAGAAATACATAGCCGGTTCTCGATAAGTTAATATTTCGATTTTTAGGTACAAATAAGTGCCCGTTTTTGGGTAGTAAAATGATTTTTTTTTGTTCAAATGCTCGCCAATTTTTCAAAAATTAATATTTTCAAAATACTAATGTAGTTTAAAAAAAAATATTTTGTTCCAAATTAATTTTAGGAGCACTTATATTGCGTGCCCCTCCAATGAAAAACTGTTCCGCAGAAACGGCTGTTGGGCAGCCATTTCGTAATATTTTTTAATAAACAATTTTTTTTTGAAAACTTCAAAATATGATTTACAATTTTCTTAAAAAAGAACTTACCCTCTTCATTTTCCTTCCACTTAGAAAAATCGCAAAAAACCTTTAATTTTCGCTCTATACTGTGGTGTAATCCCTTAACCTAGTCCGTTTAATCACTTATGATCAGAATGGTTACATTTTCGAATGGGAAATAGATAAATAAATAGAACCTGAAATAATATTGTCAAAATAGCCGTTAATTTTCATGAGCATTGTCGTTAACCGTGTTGTGCAACACTCGTACCCTAGAATCACGGCTTCAACTTTCGTGACTCATCCGTGCCAGCCATTATGTTTTCCACAACGAAATCTTCCTCCTGATATGTTCCTGACATTTTTCTTGTCAATATTCTCGTCTGATTTAGCTTTTTTCGATGCAATGTTGCAACTTTCGAATCATCCCAAAGTTTCTCATCACATGCTTTAGTTAAAAGTCAAACACCAATTTATAAGCCGAGATCCTGTAGTCATATTTTTGAAATGAGTTAGTAGTTTATTGTAATTGACAGATATGGGTATCCAAAAATAAAAAAAAAAAACAATAAAAAAGAATATTACAAACATTCAGCTGATAAATTCATAGACGTAACAAAACATCTAATTGAAAATAGAAAACCAAAAAAACTTTCAGGAGTTAACCGAACTAATTTCGCAAGCGAAATTTTTAGCCACAAAAATTAAACCTATAAGGATGAGAAATGACACAGAGATGACTGGAAACGTAATCCACATTTCCCGGAAAAAGCGAACAGCTTTTAACCCTAGAAACCTACCCATAATCAGAGTGGACTTTTCCTACCCAGGGTGCTAGAGCACTGTGGTGAGTTTGGTGCCATACCTGTTCCGTGCAGGTGAGGGTTCCGCTTTCTATACTCATCTAAAGAGATGATGAGTTTCTTCCTGTAGAAATACAGACTTTAGTTTTGGGAAGGAGGAGGAACAATTGGAACCTACGAGCAATCTTTGGATTGCATCATGTTTGGCGCTGAGCAATGCTAATGTAGAAGCAACACTTTGCCACTGTGAGGCAAGGGTTTTATTTTGCCGATGATAGGCAAAGCATCGCAAGGGGTGAGGCTGCCGATAACAAGGCAGGTATTAAATTAATCAACACACTTCTTGCGAGGTCTAAAAAGACTGTTTTTATTTTCCTAATTCTTTTCCTTTTATACAATTTAAACTTACTCCCTACTCTAAAATCTATAACACAAATTTCCAATACTTAATTGAAATTCCCTTACTTTACATTTTAATATCTATAAACAATCCAACACTTATCATATGGGTTCTCATGAATACAATTGCCCAAATTAGAACTCATATTACGTGTCGAGGGCATTACTCTAGAATTTATCGTTACTAGTATTCATGATTCATATCCATTGTGGGATCATATTCATTTCATTGATAACCATTAGAGCTAAATCTGACAGTGTAATGAATAGATCGGTTCGTGTACGTGTTACAAGCTTTAGCTCAATGCATTGTTTGTGTACATGCTACCAAGCTTTGTATGCTCATTTACCGATGGTTTATGACCATACTACACCCCCATCGTTTTAGGAGATGAGAGTTTGGGAACAAATTCGAATCTAAATTTGGAATGAAATTTGAATCTAGTTGGTAAGTGTTTGGATTTGTGTATTACAATTACTTTACATTATTATTATTTTTTTTGATTATAGCGATCTTATGATTACTTTAATTATTAACTAATACTATGTTCTATATTATTACAAGATTATATAACAATTACTACTGATTAAATTTTTTTTTATAGCTCTTCAATTTATATTATTTTTATAACTTTTACTACTTTAATTGTTTCTTTTCATAAATCTTCAGCCTATTATTGTGTATCCATTTATTTTTATTTTCAATTTCGATTAACGTATTTACACCTTTGGACTCTAATACTCTATATGGGCCTTTGTATTATTTTTCATTTTTTCTTCTATTTTCTGATTTGACTAGTACAAGGTCACCTATTCTAGCATTTAGCGGATTGTTGTAAGATTGTTTGTTAATCCTTGCCGTTTTTGTTTTCTCAATTAATTCTTTAGCTTTTGTTGAAGACATTTTGAGTCTAAGTTTCAATTCGTTTGCGTAATTTTCTAAGTTGTAAATTTTTCCAGAATCTTTCAAAATATCGTTAGGTAAATATGAGAGTTTGCCGAAAACTAGTTCATAAGGAGTGTAATTTGTGTCTACATGTGGTGTTGTATTATAGGAGAATGTATAAAAAGGTAACCATTCGTCCCAATTATTGTTATCAACAAAACACAGTAGATATTCGTTTAGGACACGGTGATTTCGTTCTACTACTCCTAAAGTCTCATGATGGTATGGGGTTGAAAATATCTGCTTAATTTGTAGCAAATCACACATTTCCCTCATTAAACTGTTAGTGAATTCGGTTCCTAGATCCGTCTTGAGAATTTTAAAATGACCATATAAAAGAATGAAGTTATTTACAAATGCTTTCGCTACAGTAGTAACATCCTTACTTTCTATGGGTATAGCAGTCACATATTTTGTCAACTCACACTGAATAGTGAGAATGTATCGGTAATTATTTGCAAATCTTAGTGGTCCAACAATGTCTGCGCTCACAATTTCAAAACTGGTAGCCGGTGTCTCGGTTTTAATCATATTTTCCTTTGTGTGTTTGGTTATTTTATTCCTTTTACATATTTCGCATTGGCTTACGTGCTTCTTTACCATTTTGTTCATATCCTTCCAACAATATCTCTGTTTTAGTTTTAATAAAGTTTTATGTACTCCTGTATGTCCTCCGTGTGGCGAATTGTGATATTCATAAATTAATTCTTTTTGTTTATCGACGTTTAGAATTCGTAAGGGTGGTTTATATATTAGTATTTTCAATTCATCTTTCTCTTCCCGTTGCAACGCATTAAATAGCTTCTTGAATTCGTCTTTCGGTACGTACCTAAATATATCAGCATTTCTCGCGAGTGATAGTGCCTTTATGCTATTGTTCTGTGAATAGGTTAGCAATTTCTTCATAACAGAAACTAATTTCGTGTATGAATTATCATTACTGTTTTCACGAACTATCAGCTTATCGTTGACGGAAACGGATTTCTTGTCATCTTTATCACTGTAGCGCACTATAATATTATATTTCTCTCTAGCTATGTATATATCATCATTTTTAATTCCACTGCTGCGCAAATTATTGAATTTCAATTTTAGAGCTCCTTTAATATCTGACAGTGAAGTGCATTCAAACGCATAGAGGTGATAAATCTCTTCGTTTTTGTTATCACTTTTGTTGCAGATTTCTGAATTATTAGTCCCTTTTTTTTTGTTTTACTTCTTGTAATCGCCAGTAGCTTTTTGCTAACATTATTATCATTTGTCGGAGGTTTCATTGATTTAAGTATATCAGAGTTAATTTGTATTCTTGATAGTGCATCCGCATTCGTGTTTATATTCCCCTTTTTATATATAATTTCAAAGTCGTAATCAGACAGGTCTAGACGTATCCTGGTTAGTTTCAAAGTTGGGTTTTTGTGAGTGAACAAAGATACTAAAGGTCTGTGATCAGACACAACTGTAAACTTTCGTCCATATAAATATGGTCTGAAAAAATTAATTCCCCAGTGTATCGCTAACAGTTCCTTTTCTAAAATAGGTTTATTTAATTCGTGCTTATTTAAGGATTTACTCGCGTACGAGATTGGTAAATCTTCACCAATTTCTCCTTGAGACAATATAGCTCCTAATGCGAAATTTGAAGCGTCTGTGGTTAAAATGAAAGGTTTATCAAAATCAGGATATTGTAAAATTGGAGGTGAAATCAATTTACGTTGTAAGAGATCGTATGCTTTTTGCTGCTCTTCTTCCCAGATAAATGGTGTTTTCTTCTTTAAAAGAGAGTTCAAACTTTTTGCTGTTTCCGCAAAGTTTGGTATGAATCGACGATAGTAGTTGCAGAAAGCTACGAATCTTCGCACTTCATCCGCGGTCTTCGGGATGGGATAGTTTTTGATAACTTCATGTTTAGCAGGGTCGGTTCTTATACCATCTGCTGTAATTAAATGTCCTAAATAGACTACTTCGGATTTTAAAAATTTACATTTGTTCGGATTTAGTTTCAAATTGTATTTACGAAGTCTCTGCAAAACTTTTTTTAAATTCTCATTATGATGTTTAATGCTGCATCCGAAAACCATGATATCATCCACATATAGGAATGCTGAATCGCTTAAACCAGTTAGTGCAATGGTAAGCATCCTTTGAAAGCTATTCGATGATATTTTCAATCCAAAAGGTAATCTTTTGAAATGATAATGTCCATCGTTAGTTGAGAAAGCAGTTAAAGGTCTTGATTCCTTTTCTAGTTCGATCTGGTGAAACGAACTAGTCATGTCCAAGGTTGAAAAATAATTTGCCCTACCTAGCTTGTCTAGGACATCTTCCAATCTTGTCAATGGAAACTTATCGTTCACCAGTTTGTCGTTTAGCTTTCTGAAATCAACGACTAATCTCCACTTCTTTTTATCATCTGAGCTCTTCTTAGGCACTACTAACAAGGGTGAGTTGTATGGACTTGTGGATTGTTCGATAATGTCATTATCTTCTAGTTCACGTACTTGCCTAATTATTTCATCATTTTGTGTGTGTGGTAATCTATAGTTTTTAATATAGACTGGGCTTTCGTCGCAAGTTTTGAGTTTTTTTTTATATAAGTTATTCTTTGTGAGGTGTTCACCTTCAAGATGGAATACGTCTTGGTGCTCCTCAATAATTTCTAATAGGCTTTTGTTTGCCTGACTGTCGAGACTGTCTGTATTCATAACTTGAACTAATTTCGCTAAGCGTTTTCTGTCAAATTTCTGATTGGATTTTAATATATTATAATTTTGTAATGGTTCTACCTCTGTTTGAAAGTTTTTCAGAGTTATGTCATGATCATTGGTATTAAGTATTTTCACATGACATATACCTTTTGCTGGAATTATACAGTTACTCAAATATAACCCTTTTTCAATCTCTTTGTTTAAAATTACACTGTCTTCATTTCTGTCTACGTCTATAGGTATTATAATTTCTGTTCTTGCGGGAATCTTAATATTTGCCATGTTAACTCTTCTGGTATACATGGGTAACACTATATCTCTGTCTTGAGTATTGAAGGATATGGTATATGTTTCGTAGTCGATTTTACACATGAATTTTATTAGCATATCACGTCCTATAATGCCATCAGTTTCGATTGGAAAATTCTCGTCTACCGTATGAAATGTATTGGATATGATTGTATCCTCAATGTTAAAATACAATTTTATAGTTCCTAAAGACATTGTGGTTTCATTCGTGATACCAGTGAGTTTGCATTTATTGTGAGTTTCAATATTGAATTGTGTTGTTTGATTATTGATTTTATATATAGAGATGTCAGCACCCGTATCTACCAGTAGCTGTAGCCATCTCTTTTCGTTTTCATTAAAAATCCTAATGTAATTCGTGCTTATACCCGTTATCCTATATATTTTACTATTTATTTTGTAATTGGTATTATTGTTGGCATTATTTACTTTGTTTCTTCCGGGAGGTTGCCGAGTTCCTCTCGGGAATCTATCGCGTTTCCCTGGTTTTCTACTATTCTTATTCTTCTAAAGTTTTGTCTGTTAAAATTGTTATTACCTCTACGATTATTGAAGTTAATTTGATCTCTATTGTAGTTGTTATTACGATATCTAATGTTATTCTGTATATTATGTCTAGGTTGACTATAGTTAAAGTTTTTACGCGGTTGATAACGTTTATCATTGTAGTTACTGTTAGATTTTTTATTCTGACTATATTGTCTCCTACCATGAAAATTGATATGTTTGTTATCTCTATTTATATGCAGAATATTACTTTGCTGTAATTCATTATTTTCGATTTCAGTTGCTAATGTAATAGCTTCGCTGAAATTTTGTGGTCGTGCTGCGAACACGGTGTTTCTAATTTGGTCATTTAAACCGTTTTTAAATATAGTAAGTGCATAGCAATGTCGTTAGTTCTTGTACCTAACTCGCTGATTTGTAATTGATTTAAGTCATTTACCAAGTTCAAAATTTTGTCTTTGAACGTCGCAATGGGCATACGATTTTGGGTGATATTAGCAAGTTGTGTATGGATCTGAGGTATTGTTTTATTATTTTTATATTTGAGTCGTAACTCAGTTTCTAAAGAGTTTATACTACCAATAGACGTTGTGTTCAGGCGCGTTCTTACATTGGGACTCAGTTTAATATGTATAACTAGATTCAGCAATTCTCTTTTACCTTCAGAAGTTAATTTATTCTCTAATAATTTTATTATTGTCAAGAATGTGTCTAACTCTGAAAATTTCCCGTCGAAAGTGGGTATAATTTTCATTGTTGTCTCAATATTGAATTCCGCCATTTCTGTGTAGATTACGTTGTCTTCTATTTTTACTAAGATATTTGCAGCTTTTAGCTGATGTATTAGTTCTGTAATTAAGTTGTTACAGGTAGATGAAAAGATTGTTTTTAACTCTAGTTCTTCACCTTCTTTAAGGTTGTTGAAAAGTCCTATACATTCGTTTTCTACATTAATTGTATTTTCTAATTTGTCTTTTAGAGTTTTTACCGTATAAGTTTTCGTTTTTTTCAAATTTATTAAATTAGTTTGTATTTCAGTTATAATTTCTTTTATTCTATCTGTCGACATTTGGAAAGAGAGTTATACCTTCGTTTTATATTACATATACATATTTGTTTTTTTTTAAACATTGTTCCGTCCTAACACAATATTCCTGTCAACAATTTTTCTCGCATGCTTCTTTTGTTTGTTGTTATAGATGTATACAACAATAAATATGATGAAAAAAATAGCAGAAGTACTGATTGTTTGTTTATAATCCTCGAAAATATTCGCATTGTTACTGCAGTTATTGCCCATTATTGCTTAATTTATTAAAAGAATTTTTTAAAGATACAGTATTTATATTCCTTTTAATGATAGAAACTAATTTCAACAATTTTTATTTTTTTTCTACGGCTATCTAGTCTAGTTTTAAATGTTTTGCGTAGCTCTCCTGATGAGATGTGGATCATGCGATGAAGAATTGCCTTGTCGCGTCGCAATTTGAATGCTTGTCCTCCACGTTTTCTGCGTAGTACTTTTGGGATGAGTGGCTCCTTCTGATGCTTTTTCCGGCAAAATTCTTCAAGTCTTCTCGGACGTGGGCCAGGATTTGGCGATGGCGTATATATTGGTGTCTGTTGATTAGATGCCGCTGGTGCTACATATTCGTTTCGTCTTTTCTTTGTCGCGAATTCTTCTGTGAGGATTACGCACTTTTCGAAAACTCGTAGAAATTCATCCTCTGTAGTAATTTCTCCGTCTTCGATCTCTGTCGCTGTCGTTATATTTGGTCCGTGATTAGCAGGATCGCCATGTGGTGAGTTTGGTGCTATACCTGTTCCGTGCAGGTGAGGGTTCCGCTTTCTATACTCATCTATAGAGATGATGAGTTTCTTCCTGTAGAAATACAGACTTTAGTTTTGGGAAGGAGGAGGAACAATTGAAACCTACGAGCAATCTTTGGATTGCATCATGTTTGGCGCTGAGCAATGCTCGTGCAGCCGATATGTACCGAGTTAAAGGTTGCTAATGTAGAAGCAACACTTTGCCACTGTGAGGCAAGGGTTTTATTTTGCCGATGATAGGCAAAGCATCGCAAGGGGTGAGGCTGCCGATAACAAGGCAGGTATTAAATTAATCAACACACTTCTTGCGAGGTCTAAAAAGACTGTTTTTATTTTCCTAATTCTTTTCCTTTTATACAATTTAAACTTACTCCCTACTCTAAAATCTATAACACAAATTTCCAATACTTAATTGAAATTCCCTTACTTTACATTTTAATATCTATAAACAATCCAACACTTATCATATGGGTTCTCATGAATACAATTGCCCTAATTTGAACTCATATTACGTGTCGAGGGCATTACTCTAGAATTTATCGTTACTAGTATTCATGATTCATATCCATTGTGGGATCATATTCATTTCATTGATAACCATTAGAGCTAAATCTGACAGTGTAATGAATAGATCGGTTCGTGTACGTGTTACAAGCTTTAGCTCAATGCATTGTTTGTGTACATGCTACCAAGCTTTGTATGCTCATTTACCGATGGTTTATGACCATACTACACCTTATACAGTACCCCGCCATTGAATTATGACCGAGTTCATTTCTGAAGAGTTTTGATAATTTTATGAGCACTGAGTGTCATTTTTGCTATTTTTTCTCGGTAAAGGGGTAGTTATGTATCTGTTGGGTATTCTCTATACCTGTAAGTTATAAAATGGGTAATCTGAAATTCCCAGATGTTCAAACAAAACAGCAATTATAAATAAGTGCAAAAATGTATTTCTTATCATTTTAAGTTTAAAGCGTGTTCGAGGCAGTTATCAAAGTTATAAATATTCAAAGTGAAAAAAATAAGTAGAAATCTGTGAGTGAGTGAAATCCAAGTAAATGACATTGAAAGTTTAGGAAAATTGAGAAGTGAAGTGAAATTACTATTATTACTAAGTCAGTGGTATAATTTAGACAATATGGGTAAAACGGCTGATATTTCGTCAGAAAAAAGCGCAAGTTGTTGCTTTATTGAATGAAAAGAAGTCAAGCGAATACGAGTGAGCAATCATGCCACGCTACGCGAAAAAGAATCTCGAATGTTCGATAAACCGAAAATGTGGGGGGAACGAGAGACGGGAGTGATCTGTGTGTGTTGGGGGGGGGGGGGGAGTGTTGGAAGTTCCGATTGGGAGTCGAGACTGAGAGGACGGCCATTTTCGAGTATTGTGTGTGGTATCAGCGACTTATTCAGTCGCAAAAAAGCAGCGAGCCGCATCCGGACCGCTTTGTTGGAGCATAGCTGAGCGCCACAGGGTGCCCGTCTTCAGCGGCGCTAAAAGCGCGTACCGAATCAAATCGATGTGATCATCAGGCCCAATGAATATGGGCAGCCTGCCAAGCGCGTTGGGCTTGAGTACGAACTGGGGAGCCTGGCGTTCATGGGCAACATCAACAGACAAGACTGCTGGAAACGCAGCAGGCTGCCAACACACTCATGGCTCACGCAGCAGCCAGCGCTCCAAATGGAATAAAAAAACAAGTAGTGTGATTTTTCCTTGCTGACGCGCGTGAGAATGGGTTCCGTGGTTCCTCTCTTTTCTGAAACCCACGACTCGGTGAGCTAGCCGCGGAAATGTTGAATCGGGACCGCCACTATGCGGTCGACTTTGTGCCAGTCCCGCCGGCGCGTGTACACACGAGACATCCGGGGTCGAGGAGCGTCCAAAATGGTGGGGCTCTTAGTCTTGGATCCTCAGGTTTAAGCGCGTAGTCGGGATTGTGACAAATAGCACCCAAACGTATGGGACCTTTCCCATAATTCTTTTATTTCGTGTCTATTTTACGGCAGTATATCTGCAAATTCTTTCGTGTTTCAAGTTTTTCTTGTAAATTCGAAAATCGTGTCGTGACGTGTTAGCCGCGGCGTAATTTGAGTCAAGTAAGCTTTTGTAGCTCTTGTTGTCACTTCATACGTTTTGATTCCGTCGCTAACGATTCTCGAAATTATCTAAACCAACTTCTTGAATTAGTAAATTTTGCTGAAAACTGGTAGTGTCGCGCAAATTGTTCGATTCATGGGTGAATTCCTTACACATGTACTTCGCAATTTAAGTGTTCGACATCCGGTCTCAATATATAAAAAAAATATTAACGTAAAATCTGAAAATTACCCGTTCATACATCGCTGCTTTTGAAAAATCACACACTTTAATATCATAAATAAATAAAACTAAAGTTAAAAACAAAACAAATAATAATCACAATTTGTGTAAAATAAGTATGTTACATTCAAACCATTTCTAGTCAGGTTTATTGTCTGTACAAACCTGTTAAGTTACAAAAGTCAAGTTTAACTTTGTAACATCTTATGTACAAATCTTATGTAAAACCTATGTAAAAATTCATGTACAATTTATGTAAGATTGTTGTAAATCGCACACACACACACAGAAATCGGTGCCGGTATCGCGTATATACTATATCGTATCTTGACTATCTATCGTTGGCGTAGATGATAACGCAGGTTTATCACTTTAGGTAGTATTAGCTTTTGGGGCGTTTCGCTTATTAGCAAGTAATCAGTATCGCCATATTAGGTTTTGTATCAAAATATCGGCGCGTGTATAAATATAATTTCGACGAATTTAAATTCCCTCACGGAATTATTTAATATATATCGTATCGTATACCGTTTCCTACATAATTCGAAATTATTATAGCGTAATTTTTTAAATAATAGTATTCATTAACAACATGGCATTTTGGCCTAATAAGGTGTCTACACATAATATTCCTACCACTCGGTCCAAAAGTAGTCATTCGTTGGAGTTGGGGCGAGACAACGCCATCAAATCAAATCCCTATAATCGAAACTCATCCGATCATATTCAAGTAGCTGAGGTGGGAGGTAGTTCCCAAGTAAATATTTCCGTGTGCATTCCAATCGAGTCCGATTTCGGTCAAGGGCCATTATTCGTGCCCAACCCTAATCTTACATTGCCTGTTGAGGGAATCGACCCTTCTAGGTCCTCATATTCAGTTGCGTCACCTTCAAATGTTCCTCCAAGCTGTGGGAGAGAGCATTCCAACTCTTCGTTTCGGACACATGTCCCGATCTTCCGATGGGATATCTGTTTTGACGGATCCACCTCAGGTCTCAACGCAGAGATATTCCTAGTTCAAGTGGAAACACTTTCAAAAACCTCTTAAGTACCATATCCCGAATTAAACGTAAATTTCCATTTATTGGTTCGTGGATCCGCTGCCGTGGGGTATTGGAAATACCTACAATTAAAACCCAATTCATCTGATGGGTTAAGTTTTAAAAACGCATTTTTGGGCAGGTATGATTCTATCACTTCTGATGTAGACATCCTTAGACGTATTGACGCTCGGATTCAACGTAACGACGAACCCTTCGATGACATTTAAAGTATGTCTCTTCAATTAAATAATATATTCCTGGATGTTGATTTGCAAGTAATCTTGTACCGTAACATGCATCCGCGTCCCAGCGACCATCTGGCTGGTCGACATTTTGGAACCACTCAGGAATTGGTTCAATGCTGTATCTCAGTTGAGTCAGTTTGGAATCGCAACAGTCCAATCCGAAAACCCGCACCCATATTACGACGTTCCATCCACGAAATTAGCCACAATACCCAATCCATTGGCCCTGAGTCCAATGAACCGATAGTGTCATCCGCCAATCGGAACCCGTTTCGTAGATCTGACAACTCTTCCTTTCAACGTCCAGTCGCTACTTCCAATAACCATAGTGTCTGTTGGTGTTGTCGTGACATTGGACACATTGCCTACCCTATTCCGCTAATTGACGGACTTTTATCCCGTTTACAATCCACTAAGTTTATTACTAGTTTGGATGTAAAGGATGCCTTTTGGCAAATTCCTTTATCTGTTGATTCACGTGAAAAAACCGCTGTACTGTTTCCGGTAGACCTTTGTATCAGTTTACAGTCATGTCTTTTGGTTTGTGTAATGCACCACAAACAATGTGTCGTCTTATGCACAAAGTTATTCCTCACGAGTTCCAGGATGAAATGTTTGTGTATCTGGACGATCTACTTATTACTGTTGCCACGTTCGATGAGCATCTCGATCTATTAGGCCAAGTAGGTAACTTTCTCACAGCCGCTGGTCTCACTATCAATGTGCAGAAAAGCAAATTCCTTCAACGTGAGATAAAATACCTCGGATATATTGTGAGTGACGGAATTCTAAAAACGGATGCCACTAAAATTTCAAGTATTGTCGAATATCCGACTCCGAATTCTGCAAAGAAAGTTCGTCGTTTTATGGGAATGGCCGGATGGTAACGGCGCTTCATTCTTCGATTCGCTATCATTACCGAATTAGGGTTTTAAATGAAAAACACTATTTCCTTAACTTAATTTATTATATTTTTATTTAAAAGACGTCTTCGTCTGTTCGCAATCTAAACTAGAGTGAACTAAAATCTTAAATCTAACATCTTCTTACTTACGAACATATGTACAACAGATGTGGGACCATTTCTTGTACGCATTTTGCATTGTTTACCTAAATGTATTATTTCCCACGTTTTCAATATGCACATTTTTCACCATATGGTCATCACAAGAAAGATTAGGAAAAAGGTTATTTTATGGTTTTATTTCAGGATAGGAACTATCCGTAACTCCCCTTCCCTTAGACTGAACCTCATTCTTCAGTATTTATTTATGAATATTGTAATATTTTTTTGTGATTACATAATTTATGGTATGGCTATGTGAATTCATAAGGACACTTATTTTTAAAACATAGAAGTTTCAACGCGAGGTATGCTTAAATACTACCTATAATTATTAATACAGTTAAGATAATTTCGCTATATATAGTTTTTTTTATGTTTGGTTTCCAAGTTACTTTATAATTCACTGTTCTTAAACTTAAGATCAATTCTATTCTACAGAAATGTTATGATAGAAGTACCTATGATATTCAAATGTAAATGATTGCGTTTTGTGTTGCCGCTATATATTTAATTTATGTTAACCAAGATATTGTTTAATGAATGAATCAGATGCGTATTCCATATTTAATTGCATATCAGCTGATGATTTAAAACAGTAATTGCAATTCTAGTCATGGCTAGAGTATCATCATTTTCATTTAATTGTGTCCAAAAGAACGTTTTGTTTTCTTCTTTGGAGCTATGAAATTGTTCCTTCTGCATTTTCTTTTCTTTAAAAGTAATTAATATTAGTTCCGAAAAAAAGAGATTTTAAAGGTTTTGGTTTTAATTGAAGCGTTTCGGTCTTTTGATATTTTTTGTAGCTATATTCTCTAAGTTTCTCTTTACATATTTATCTATGTGCTTGGGGAATTTTGTGCCTTTTTGTGAAAAGCACAAATTCCGTTTTCTGCGGATTAATCTTCAGACCGCACTCTTTGCCCCACTTGGTAAGAATACTCAGGGCAAAGTTAAGTCTTTCAGATAGGGTGTTTACAAATTTGCCCGATATTGCTATTGCAATATCGTCTGCATAGGCTACGACTTTGCAGCCAGTCGCTTCTATTGTTGACAGGAGTTTGTCCACCACTAAGTTCCATAGAAGGGGTGATAGCACCCCACCTTGCCGGGTGCCTCTGCACGTCCTCCTTCTTAGGATACTGTCTCCTAGTGTGGAGTTAATGCTCCTGCTGGAACCTAATCAGGTTACCATCCACATTGTTTTCCTCGAGTGCCTTCTCAATAGCCTTATGGCTGACGTTGTTGAATGCACCTTCGATGTCTAGAAAAACCGCCTGCGTATATTCTTTGATGCTTAGCGATTTTTCGATGAAGCTGGTGAGCGAGTGAAGAGCTGTTTCAACCTATCTCCCTTTTGTGTATGCGTGCTGCGCATTAGAGAGTTGTTGCAGGGTAGCTCTCAAATGAATCTCTATCAGCCGTTCCAGAGTTTTCAGCAGAAAAGAGGTGAGGCTGATAGGTCTATAGTCCTTAGGTGAGGAGTGGGATGTCTTACCCGCTTTGGGTATGAAGGCTATTTTAGCTTCTTTCCACCGCTGTGGAATGTAAGCCATCTGTAGACATGCTTTAAAAATGGCTCTTAGCCATGGAAGCGCTATATTGATTCCCTGCTGGATTTCAACGGGTGAGATATTGTCCATTCCAGGGGATTTAAAAGGTTGAAATGAGCTGATTGCCCAGCGTAGGAGCCTGTCATCTACAGGCACAGCGGCTGACAGGCAGTTCGGGGCCTTATGTGGATCAGCTTCATCAGCCGCATCCTCACTGCCCGGGAAGTGCGTGTCCATGAGAATGGCTAGCGTCTCAGAGCTGGATTTCAGTCAGACCCCATTCGCATCTTTGACAGACCCCAAAAATAAGGGGGAGCTCGTCATAACTTTACGCAGACGACTGACATCCTTGGAGTGTTCTATTTCTGCACAGAAACTTCTCCACGAGGAGCGTTTAGCTTTTCTGATGGAGCATTTGAACTCCTTCAGTTTCAGTTTATAGGAAGACCAGTCATTGGATTCTTTGGCCCGATTGAAGGACTTCCTACATTCCTTCCGCAGCTCCGCAATGTCACTATTCCACCATGGGGGCTTATATTTCCCTCTAGGCTTCGTTGGACTACATGCAGATCTTGCTGCTTCATTAAAGGCAAATGTAAGGGTCCCAACGGCTTCCTCCAGACCACCTATGTCTTCAATCTTTGGAGGTCCACCTTCTAGTGTAGACTCGAATACTGATTGGTATTTGACCCAATCCATCCTCCTTTTGTTGATGAAGGTTGGATTTTTGGGAGGGTCAAAAGCCACATCGAACATTAGATATAAATGATCGGAGAACGAGCACTCTTGTGATACATGCCATCCTTTGATAGCGTGATGCAAGTGTTCGTTCGCTAGAGTGATATCCAAAACTTCCCTACGGCTTGCCGTAATGAAGGTAGGATCCTCACCTATGTTGACTAGGGCTAAGTCATGCGTTAGAATAAATTCGAAGAGTGACTCACCCCTTTTGTTCGTATCGGTGCTTCCCCAAATGCGATGATGGGCATTGGCGTCCGCCCCGATGACGAGATGGATGTTCCGTGCAGTGGCTTCTTTGACGATCCTCTGCAGGTTGATGGGAGGTGGCAGAACATCGTGTGCCATATAGCAGGAGACAGCCCAAAGTGGTTTGGACTGCCTTTCCACTGCTATGGCAACGGTGTCTTGATCACTGAAATTATACAAGGTTAGAAACTTCAAGCCTTCCTTTATGATGATACAAGCTCTCGGTTTACCTGCTGTACTGAGGGATACTATATTGTATCCCTTCATGTTGAGCCCGCAAACCCGGTTTCCTACAACCCAAGGTTCCTGGGCCAGTATTAGCTTCTCTCCTTTTTGGGCCAGGTGGAGGAGCAGTGCGGCGGATGCCGCCTTAGAATGATGAAGGTTTATTTGCAGAAACCTCAGCATCACGACACAATGTTTTGTCCGCCTCCTCGTCAGATAAGGACATCTCCTCCTCGACCAGGTCGAGGGTTTGGAGAAGGTCCCCAGCCAACTCCGTGGTCCACCACCTCCAGGTGGTGCTTCTTCCGTCGTCGGAGAGAAGATCTGACTCAGAGGGGTTCACGGTCGGGTCTACTGTTGCTTCTACAGTCACCTCACTCCCACTCTCTTTGCTCGGTTCCCGTACTGGGAAGGCAGTACGGTATACTCGCAGGGTGATAGCCGAGAAACCGTAGCTTATCACCCCGCCCTTCGACTCCAACGGAGCTAGTGCCTCCTCGTTGAGGATAATGAGAGCCTCTCTCTGTCCATTGCTGGGTTCGCTTTCCTTGGCTACCTTCCAGTTGTCCACCGGAAGATCAGCATTGCTGAGCTTGATAAGCTCAACAATTTCCTCCGATGTGGATGGCTCCGCCGGTATCCATGCCCTGGATCGAGGTCGATTCGGGATGTCTTCCCTGGAGACAGCTTCTAGCTTTGCTCCTGGCCAGACTTCTCCCAGTCTGCTAATAGCCTGCTTATATAGATCCGCTGAGCGTTGATCCGTGCAGGCTATCAGCTTAACGTGACCCTGGTACCAACCAGCATCACGGCAACTAGGTGGGGGGCCTGGGTTTGCCTCCAGTATGGGTTTGTACACCCGAAGAAGAGCGATTTCCACCATCTTCCAGTTTGACGGTGAGATGGTTCCATCGCTGCTACTCCTGTCGATGACAGCCCATACCAGGCTGCCCTTAGCCACTTCACTAAAACTCCTGCCCTTGGCAGGATTGGGCGCGACCAATTTTTATTGGTATCAGTTCTGTAGTGTTTTCAATCTCTGAATGTATTGTTATACACTCATTAACTTTCTCTGGCTTTTTTACATGCAGAGAATCAGTAGCAGAAATATCTGTTGTTTCCTTCATTGTTTTAGATTTTGGCATTGAGTATATTTCCCCAGTGTATCCTCGTCGTTCGTCTTCCTCATTGTTTAGTCTTGATAAATAGTCCGCTACTTTGTTGTCATTTCCTTTAATATATTCAATATTGAAATCAAATTCATTTAACTTAAGCTTCCATCTGATAAGTTTTTGATTTGGTTCTTTGAGATTCGTAAGCCAAATTAACGGTCTATGGTCTGTTTGCAGCGTAAATTGTCTTCCATATAGGTATGGTCGAAAGGATTTAGTTCCTCATACAATGGCAAGTAACTCCTTTTCTATAACCGAATAGTTGATTTCATGCTCATTCAACGTTCTTGATGCGTATGCGATCGGATGCTTATTCTGAGATAGAACTGCTCCTAACGCATATTTTGATGCATCTGTTGTCAGAGTAAAAGGTTTTGAGACTTTCGGTAGTAACCCGTTAATCCTAAAAATGATCTGAGCTGTTTCATTGTTTTTGGTATTTGTATTTTTTGAATTTTATCCAGTTTTTCCGGATTTGGTCTAATTCCTTCTTCAGTCAGTATGTGCCCCAAAAATTCTGTTTGCTTTGCGAAGAAAGTGCATTTATCTGATTGAATTTTCTGGTTATGCTCTGCAAGTTTATTGAATATTTTATTAATAGAATCAATGTGTTCTTGGAGAGAAGTACTAAATATTAAGACGTCATCTAAATAAACGACACATATTTTATTAATATATTCTTTTAATACTGAATTTATCATCCTTTGAAAGGTGCCTGGAGCATTTTTTAGTCCAAATGGCATTCTAAGATATTCATAATGTCCATTATGTGTACTAAATGCTGTTTTTGCTCTATCTCTAGGATGGACCATTATCTGATGGAATCCTTTTGCGAGATCAACAGTAATAAAATATGATGCTTTCCCAAGTTTATCGAAAAGGTCGTCGATGTTTGGAATCGAAAACTTGTCGCTAATAGTAATCTCATTGAGCTTCCTGTAATCAGTAACAATTCTCCATTTAGTTTTTCCTGAATTGTCTGTTATTTTGGGGACAATCCAAACGGGTGCATTGTATGGTGAACTGCTGGGTACAATTATATTATTGTCTAGCTGTTTCGGTGTGAAATATTAAAAGAATACTGGTTGATGAGCGAATGAAATTTCTTTATTAATTGTCCATATTTATATGATTACAATATTGCACATTTGGAAGTGAACTTTTACCCATATGCATTTTAGCTAAGAACAGCATTATTTTTATTGCCAATTCAAGTAGCAGGTAGGTTTTTGCCCTTTGCTGATTGCTTGAATTGGCAATTGCTAATTTGTTGAGTAAGTAAAGCGAATGACCTAAACAATGCATATGCGTAATTGATAGTAGAATCTTATTACTAAAGGGGAATGACTTTATTGCCATGTCGCTGAATAATTTGCTGATCACTTGGTGTTACATTACCGCCCACCAAGAGCCTGTAGGATCTTAAAGCTGATGTTCGTCATACCAAGTGGTAAAGGAAGATGGTTTCGGTAGGTCTTTAGCCTTCTTCATATGTTTTTTGCAGTGGCAGAGAATGAAGATAGTAAGTGATGCAAGTGTCAAACATGAAACTGTTATTGCAACGCTTGCTGTAACAGCATGTGGGCGCATCCGCTTCCATTGAATACCTTCGGCAGCTGCTGTTAACTCTTCCTGTTGAGTGACCAAGCTTGTGAATGACTCTGAGGGTTTGATGATGGTTGAAATGTTGAGAAGTTTTAGCTCTGTATCTGGGATGGTAAAATTCAGCTGAGGTACGACGGATGAAATGTAGACTGGGAACTGAGCTCCCCTGTAATTTTGCTCAGCCTCTAGAATGAAGTCCCTTGTGTGTACAGTGCATTCTTGAGTTATCCTTAATATCCCTGTAACATTGAGCATAATATCCTTCCTAGTACCCTGGCAGACAGTCTGTGCGGCCACCGGACGAGGAGCAATGAACAACCAAGTATTGGTTGATAGCATTTTTTGCCATACAAGTGAGGAAATTCGAAAAGTAGATGTCGGACAGTCTTCTACTTTGTAATTGTTATAAAGGTTATCAATGATGCAATTGGGTTTTGAGCGCATGTCAATAAGGATTGGTGTGGCGATGAGATAAGCACCATCATTAAATTTTGGTGCTTCGCCTACGTCAGCATCAGTTGTTTCAAAATAAAGCTGATCGTTGTAGTTAATGCCAAGCACAGAGTTTGGGATGTTGTATGCTGTGAATATATCCGTTCTTTGTTGTTGCGGAATAGTGGTAGCTTTAACGAGGTTGAATTTGCGATTATCGATTATGGGAAGATGTCCAAGAATTATAGTTGCCGCATCAGTTTGCTCAATGGACAATTTCGATGTTGTGGTGTGAAGAATTTCTAAATGAGATGATAGTAGCACTTGTGTTGACTTGATGGTTGAAGCAAGATCTGCTAAATTAATGCAATCCCATATCCCTTCTCTTGAGTAGATGGCTGTCAAGATGCTGTTGTATTTGTGATAAACTTCTTGGATGAAGTTGATGGCTCGTTGGTATGTGCCTAAGAACTGTATATGGATCATGTTAATATCTACAGTGACGTACCATTTTTTTAGCTCGTTAATTTGCATGAGTCCCTCATTCAGCTGTTCTGAAAAACGCCTCAATTGCTTGTTGATCCTGCTAGAAGTTGTGTTTAGAGTTTTTGTGGCTTGGAGAATGATTTTTCCTTGGTGCCGAGTAATTTCCTTCAGATGTTCTTGATTCTGTCCTAGGTTTTGGATGTCGGCAATCACTTCATCATTTACTCCGAACACGGCTGTTAACATTTTCCCAAAAATGCCTCGTTTAGTACGAGACCGTAAAAAGCGGATTGTGTTGATTTTGTGTAGCACTTCTTGCCCGAACTCTGATAGATGATGTGCCAAATCCCAACAATTTAAACGGTTTGCTAACTGCCTTCCCACTGAGCACATAGAATTAATGCTGTTGTTCACCGTATGGATGTTTTTTTCATCTATTTCCAAATCAGTCATTGGTAGCTGGATATTGATCTGTAAGTTTCCTCGTACAAGATTAGCCACACCTATGTGCTCGATGTATAGACCACCATTTAGATTCGTGACATTGACCGCAGAAAATGCTGTTGATGGAAAGATACCAAAAACCATTAAAGCGGTTAATATCACTGTGGATATTGATACTTTTTGCTCTTTCGTTATGGTCCTTTTTCGTTTAGAACCAAAATCTGGTTGTGCTGCCGATCGTTTCTGAGTAGAAGGTTGGTTGCTCTCGAGTTCTGAGGTAGCCTCTGGTGATTCTTGGATTTCCTGCTGCTCATCAGATTCGTTGAACGGTAGTTGACAGATCTTTGCTGTGGTGCGTTGCTTAATGCGACCGTTCCATTTAAGTGAAACGGTGCGTACTATTCCATCTGGGCCTGGGTGTACGGCCACTACTCTTGCTAATGGCCATTGCATTGATGGAGTATGGTCTACTTTGACCAATACAAGTTCTCCGACTTTAACATTCTTTCGTGGCTGGAGCCATTTTGGCCTTTGCTGTAATCGTTGTAGATACTCTTGACTCCAGCGATGCCAAAAGGAGTGTTTCATTTGTTGGACTAGTTTCCATCTTTTTAATAGAGTGTAGTTGGTTTCAACAGGATCACTTTTTGCTTCAAATAAATGCTCTCCGGTAAGAAAGTGGCCTGGAGTCAATGCTATATTATCTGCTGGATCATCACTTATTTGCGTGAGAGGTCTTGAATTCATGCACGCTTCAATTTGGGTTAGAAGGGTCATCATTTCTTCGATATTAAGTAGTTGATGTCCTATGGTTTTGTACAAATGTCTCTTCATAGATTTCACACCGGCTTCCCAGAGTCCACCAAAGTGTGGGCTGCCAGGAGGAATGAATTTCCAATCTATTCCCTGGTTAGCTAGCTGTGCACTACTTGTTTTTAATACCTCTCTATAAGTAACCTGCAGATGCTTGCTGGCATCTAAAAAGTTGCTTCCGCAATCACTGTATATTGTACGGCATTTCCCACGGCGGGCAATGAACCTGTGAATTGCTGCAATGCATGTTATTGTAGATAAATCGGAGGCTAGCTCTAAATGGAAAGCTTTTGTGGCCATACAAACGAAAATTGCTACATACGCTTTCGTTGTTTTTGCTCCACGTCCTCCGTTCCATTTAATTGTGATTGGCCCAGCATAATCAACACCTGTGTTTAGAAATGGTTTTTCCAACTGTACTCTAGACGCTGGAAGACTCCCCATTAGTTGATTTCTTGGTATGGCCGTTAATTTAAAGCAAGTTAAACACTCGTGAAGTATTTTTTTTGTCAGTGACTGCCCTGATAGTATCCAATAGCGCAATCTCAGAGTTGCTAAGGTTTGCTGAACTCCACTGTGTAAGGTTTGCAAGTGAACTTGCCGAATGAGAAGGTTGGCTAAGGTACCTTTGGGTATAATTGCAGGGTGTTTGGCTTCTTCTCCGATCAATGCGAAATGTATTCTTCCGCCCACCCTGAGTGTACCCTCAGTGTCAATCCATGGTGAAAGCGATCGCAGCCTGCTGTTACTTGGGACAGTATTTGTTTGCTGTAAATGGTTTATATCTGCCTTGAAGGCGTGTTGTTGTGCCATTTGTATGCACTTATTGTGTGCTGCTCTGATTTCTCTGTCCGTCAAGAGACCAGCCTGTTTGGGTCGAGGATTACGTGAATTATGAGCAAATCGAAGGCAATGAGCAAGCACCCTGTTTAATTTGAAAAATGAAGAGTATCGCAGAAAAATATCTGGCTCTTCTGGTTGCACTCCAATCAATGCTTCAATTCTTTCTTTCTCAATGCCATTTATTGGCTGTAGACTATTCGGCCATTGAATTAAGTGAGCATTCAGCCACTTGGGTCCCTTCCACCACATAGTTGATTCTAATAGATTTGCAGGGTACATTCCCCGGGTAGCAATATCCGCAGGGTTCTCATGCGTTGCTACATGGTGCCACATTTTAACGGAGCTTTCTTGCTGAATGATGCCGACTCGATTTGCAACGAATACCTCCCATTTAGCTGCAGGACTTTGGAGCCACGATAGTACTATTGTAGAATCTGTCCAGTAATACTTCGCAACGTGTATCCATTTGTGTGCTTTCATGACCTCGCTCATGAGTTTCACTAATAGTACAGCTCCACATAGCTCAAGTCTGGGTATTGATTGAGTTTTAACAGGAGCTACTTTAGATTTTGCCGCTAATAAAGTAACGGATACTGACGATCTCGTGATGACACGGAGATAGATCGCTGCAGCATATGCTGATGCTGATGCATCACAAAAACCATGTAACTCAATGCGACTAGTGGATGTATAATCTATCCAACGCTTGATGCGCAAGTTGCTTAGTTTTGGCAATTGGTTGTGTAGTGTAAGCCATTCCTTGATATTTTCTTCTTCTATAGGCTCATCCCAATCTTTCCCAATTAGCCAGAGCTTCTGAAGAGTGGTTTTGGCAATGATAATGCATGGTTGCAACCAGCCAATTGGATCAAATAATTTTGCCACTTCTGCTAAGATGGTTCGTTTAGTATTCACCGAATGGTGGTTCGGATTGTTAATTACAAACGAAAACTCATCTGTTGCTGGATGCCATTGTACGCCCAGTGTTTTTATATTTTCTGTTAAAGTGATATGAAGTGGTAATTGTACCTCTCGATCTTCGTCTGGAATGCGTTTAAGTAATTTCGAATGGTTTGCCGACCATTTCCTTAAATGGAAGCTTCCTCGATGCATCAGGCTTCTCAAATCAGATTGTATCTTTAACAACTCTTCTATATCCTCTGCACCTGTTAGTAGATCGTCCACATACATATCATCCCGTATCACATTAGCTGCTTCTGGAAATCGTGTCTGTTCGTCCATCGCTAATTGATGAAGTGTCCTGATGGCTAGGAATGGTGCGCATGCTGTACCGTAGGTAACAGTGTTTAAACGAAAATGTTGAATGGGATCGTTCTGGTTCGATCGCCAAAGGACTCGTTGTAAGTCTCGATCAGTTTCATCTACTTGAATTTGTCGATACATCTTTTCTATATCGGCTGTTATAACATAGCGATGTTGCCTCCAACGCATGAGAAGATGGAGTATATGATGTTGAATTGTCGGGCCTGTCAACAGAAAATCATTCAACGATTTTCCTGTGGAGCTTCTTTGTGAGGCATTGAACGCCACACGCAATTTTGTTGTTTAACTACTTTCCTTCAAAACAGCATGATGGGGAAGATAGTACGTTAGCGGTGTTTTGACTTGGTTCGCTGGAACTCTCGTCATATGTCCCAATTTAATGCATTCTTCCATGAACTTTCGGTATTCGTTGTACAGAGCTGAGTTGCCTAGCAATCGTTGTTCGAGATGTCGAAATCGTATGTAGGCAATTTTCTGGGTGTCTCCCAACTCTGACACGGGATTCATGCTTGCCTTGAATGGCAATTTTACAGAATATACTCCAGTTACGTCACGTTGTACATGCTGCGTATACTGTTTTTCTGCTTCTATTTCGTCCTTTGTCCAATGGGTAACAGATGGAAGCTCTTCTGTTTCCCAAAACTGCCTTAAGGACTTATCTAATTGTTGGTATGATACAAATGCACGGCAATCATGTATCTGTGATATTTCTGCTGTTGACCCGAACAAAACCCATCCAAGTTTCGTGTTTTGGGCGCATGGATTGCCAGAAAGAAACCCAGGTAGTATGAGTTGTCCATAGACATCTGCTCCGATTAGCAAGTCAATGTCTCCTGGTATGTAAAACCTTGGGTCAGCTAAATCTGCTAGTTCGAGTCCAGGTGGTATTGTCATTGGAATTTGTTCCGACGGTATAGGCGCTGTAATAGAGCGTATGATCAATGCAGTGATCGTTATTTGCTCTGTGCTGCCCATGTCGTTTTTTACAATAGCAGTAACTGTGCTTGCCGCTCGAGTAATAACATTTTCCATTGCTCCAATGCCACTGATTTTTATTTTTTCCTGACTTCGACTGGCATTCAATAACTGCATTGCTGATTCACTTATGAAGGAGCGTTGGGCTCCTGTATCCAGCAATGCTCTTAATATTATGGGAACGCCATTTGGTGTATTAACCCGAATTTGTGCTGTAGCCAGCAGTATATACTTGTTCGCAGGTGCACATAGGCTTTGTACACTCACCATATTGCTACCTTGCATTTTGCTATGAATGGGGTCAATGTGTAATAATGAGTTGTGCCTTTTCGCACAAATCTTACAGCCCCGTTTTGATGGGCATTGACCAACCTTATGTTGTGGACTTAGGCAGTTGTAGCAAACACGATTTGAATTTACGAATTCTCGTCGTGTTTGGACATTGCATTGCTTGAATATTGGGCATTCATACAATTTATGTGGAGCCTTACACTTTGGGCATGACTGTTTCGCCTCAGTATGTGCTGTGTTGACTCTTACTGGCCCCTGTTTGCCCTTTGCTTTTCCTGGTGTTAAAGCTTCGAGCATAGTGAAACGCTGTTTCACGAAATCCAAAAACTGTGATAGAGATGGGATGGCGTTTGAGTCGGCGATATGTTTATGCCACTCTTTCCTTGATTCCTCATCTAATTTTTGATTCAGTAAGTATACTGTCACTAAATCAAATGAATCCGCCTGTAGTGTCTTCATTCCAGCTAACAGTTGATTGACGGTATCAAGCATCCGTCTCAAACCATTGGAGTCACTAGGAACACAGGTTTGAATGCTCCAAAACCGCTGCATCATTTCTTGCGCGATCACACGATGGTTGTCGTATCGTTCGCACAATAACTTCCATGCCGGCTCATAGTTCATCTCAGTGATGCTAAGATGATTGATGAGTTGCTCCGCTTCCTCTCGTACCGCATTCCTCAAGTACTGCAGTTTCTGCACTTGATTTAATTGCGCGTTTTCATGGACCATACTTTTAAATAGGTCCCGAAACGCCAGCCAGTTGATGTAAGCACCGTTGAATGATGGAATTCTTACCCGTTAGCTTCAATGCGTCAGAGGTCTCGTACTTGGTGGGTGATCCGGCTTGGTAATGGTTGATCTTCCCTCTGAATAGTGTTTGATAGTCCAACACTAATTCCTCCAGCTTCTCGTACTCCTTGTTGTAGTGCTGAAGAAGTTCAGCCTTCTCTGCCAATTCTTCTGTAACTGCCAGATGATGATCTTCGCACTTGCTCCATGACGAGTTTACCCGCTCAAGTCTAATCTGAAAATACTCAAGATTATGGCGTACATCACTATCCTTCTTGAAGTTAGTGATAACCCTTTGAACTTGTTTGAAGTTCAGTTCCTGCGCTTTGTATGCCATCCGGCTCGACGGACCAATGTTTCGGTGTGAAATATTAAAAGAATACTGGTTGATGAGCGAATGAAATTTCTTTATTAATTGTCCATATTTATATGATTACAATATTGCACATTTGGAAGTGAACTTTTACCCATATGCATTTTAGCTAAGAACAGCATTATTTTTATTGCCAATTCAAGTAGCAGGTAGGTTTTTGGCCTTTGCTGATTGCTTGAATTGGCAATTGCTAATTTGTTGAGTAAGTAAAGCGAATGACCTAAACAATGCATATGCGTAATTGATAGTAGAATCTTATTACTAAAGGGGAATGACTTTATTGCCATGTCGCTGAATAATTTGCTGATCACTTGGTGTTACACTAGCATTTCTTGAATTTGCTTCTCCACTTCTTTTTGATGAACTTGTAGAAATCTATAGATTCTTGTGAATATAGGCTTATCACTCGTAGTCTTTATTTCATGATGGGTAATGTTTGTGAAACTCAATGTGTGTGTTCTTTATAAAATAATTTTGCATGCTTCTTAATTAATTTTGATAGTTTGTTTTTTCCTTCGCTATTCAAATGATCCATTTCAATATTTAGATCTTTGACTGGTGTAAAGAAGGTGGATCGCCATGTGATATATCAGGATCGCCAAGGGAAGATATAGCATCGCCATGTAATGGTATGCGTTGTCTAAGTGAAGACTCACGTTGTCTTCTAAGTTGATACTCCTCTAAGGTGATGGTCTTCACTTCTCTAAGGATACGATCTTGTCAACAGAGAGAAGTAAAAAAAAGATTTGTTTCACCTACAGGCATCCCTTGAGTTGCCACATATTTGGCGGAGTCCGAGTGGACAGGCAGCCGATATTTCTAAAATGAACTTGCCAATGTATCAGGCAAGTTGCTGTCTGCCAAATTGTATAGGCAGTCGAGTTGCCGAATAGAAGGCAACGTTTATTAAATTACAACCAGCTTGTTGTATTAGGAGATCACTAATGTTCCGAGCCTCAGCTCAGTCAGTTCTTTTATTCTAAAATTTCTCTTACTGTTATGTACATTAAAATTGCTTATCATATAAAAATCCCTACTCTAGTCTTAAATCTATTTACCCTAACCAATCGATCGCGATTCAAATTAATTCTCACGAAATTCGTTTACTTGCAATATTGCTTACACCAATGCACTTTGCTTTGTCCCAATTATGTTTTTGTTTACTCTAGGTTCAGTGATCCTCGAGAGTTTCACACGGTTATGAGAAAGGGAATTTTTAAACTGCAATACCGATGGAGGTTGAGATCTTTGCTAAAAGATAATTGAGGATGAGCTGTGGGACATTACTTGGGAGCTTCTGGGAAGCTTAGTTGTGTATAGGCCAGTACCAGGTTTGGAACTAGGAATACACTACACTGGTGTTGGCTGTGTTACTATTAAATTAAAAGAATTAGCTACAGCTTCGCTATCCTGATTACTTGTTATAAATGGCACTTTACTGTTATTAATTTCAATATATCCTTCTTTATTATTTATAATTGACTTTGTGGGGCTTAGAACATTTTGGCCTAATATTGTATCGAAGTTTTTGTTAAAAAAGTTAGTGATTTTCCACTCTATCCTAGAGTCGTTTAAATTAAATTCTTGTGGAAACTCTGTCCAGATACCAAAATTAATTATATCTGTAGAATGAAGGATTTTTAAAACTAGTGGGTTACTTAACTTATGAGCTAGTTCTCGGTCAAAAATATTATTAATTAGAGATGTGTTACAGCCAGTATCGATCAAGCATCTTATAGTGATGTTTCTTATTGTTATTGGTATGATTGGTAGTTCCCATTTGGTGGTTCTTGCATTTCCGAGGCTAGTATTCGAAAATTTTCCGCTTCATTTGTGTTGACAAAATTATGAGTTATAAATGAATTAGGTTGTAATGAATGTTTCCATGTTTGGTTTGATTGTACTGTTCTCATTGATACATCTTCAATTTTAGGATTAACAGTTCTCATCGAAATATCTTCATTGCGTGGAATTTTTCGCTGCATTGATAAATCATGGAAAGTATTTTTTTTCTTGAGGATTATAGTATTGGTTATTTGTATTTCGTTGATTAATTGGATTAGAATTATACGATGGTGTAAAACTGTCCATAGGATCATAGTGTCTATTTCTATTTATATTGGATGAAACCACTTGATCGTTGTTATTTTGGATGGAAAACAATGGAGTTTTGTACGTTTCATTGCTTCTGTACTTATAATTATTATTTTTAAAATAACTTTTTTGAGGATAGCTGAATTTATTACTTCTGAAATTTAAATTGTTTACAGGAAGGTGAACCTCAAGCTCTTGCTCCATTTCTCTAAGAAGCTGATATGCTTCATCCAGTGTCAAACATTTGTTTTGAGTTATCAACAAGGCCTTATATTCAGGGATGCATACTTTAAATTTGGAAATCGCAAGTGATTCATTGTTAAACGTGTTGAAATATGGAATTGGTGATACTTCTTGCTTAAATCTCGGGTTTAATTTATTTAAAACATGGCTGATTTGATTATATACAATTGTTATGTTATGGTTGAATTGAATGCTTTGCATTTGAGCAATGAGACAGTTGAAGTACTCATTGATTCCATATTTTTGAAAAAATTTGAACTTAATAGTTTCCCAACGAGAATCCGGAAATTGATTCACAACTTGCTGGGGTTTTTCTCTAATTTTTCCCAATATTATCGGCTCCAAAAATTGTCTTTGCTCTTCCGAGCAGAATTGCAAAAATTTGTCTACTGTTGCACAAAAACTTTGGATAGATATGCCATACTTGGAATCAGTGAATTCTTCTATTCTTTGTATATTGCTTATAATTTCACTAAAACTAAGATGAAGTGTGCTAATTCTATTTTGGTTAATCTGTACACTTTTCGATATGCTGTCTATTTGGGCTTTCATACCGTTTGCCGCAGAATTTTCACCAAGACGGAAATTTTTGATCTATGATGCTGCGATTTTCTTCCTGAGCTGTGACTGACTCAATGTTTCCGGGCAAATATGCCATTTTACAGGTATTGGTACCAACTTACTTGTAGAGTATTCCTTGGTTCCTCGAATACGGTGATGGAACTGGATCCTTGTCCGGTTGTTGATTTACTATGTTGCTGAGGTCCTTAAATGCATCGATGGGACTAGACCCTTGTCCGGTTGTTGATAAAAGGACAAGGTTTTAGTTCTCTTGCCAGAACCAACTAAGTTTACGAGTCTTCAGTTAGACTTATCACATTTATGTTTGTAAAATGATTGTTTAATCCGTATCGTTTTACAAAAACGGATGATTTTAGACGAATCTTTTGAGATACTAAGTCCTTTTTTGAACATGTGCGACACTTGATCCTTTTCTTAACGTATGTTTAATATTTCTTCACTAGCACTATTCACGGTTTTTTTTTCACTGCAATAGTGATTGCTTCCGAATAATATCACTTCGATAGTGATAAAATACGTTTTCCGTTATGGGAATAAGATTCGTGAAACCGACTGCGCCAATTAGGGTTTTAAATGAAAAACACTATTTCCTTAACTTAATTTATTATATTTTTATTTAAAAGACGTCTTCGTCTGTTCGCAATCTAAACTAGAGTGAACTAAAATCTTAAATCTAACATCTTCTTACTTACGAACATATGTACAACAGATGTGGGATCATTTCTTGTACGCATTTTGCATTGTTTACCTAAATGTATTATTTCCCACGTTTTCAATATGCACATTTTTCACCATATGGTCATCACAAAAAAGATTAGGAAAAAGGTTATTTTATGGTTTTATTTCATAGCATCCTTTTCCGAATCTTATCTTATGGATGCCATATGTGTTGAGGATAGGAACTATCCGTAACTACCGCTCCTTTAACGGACCTACTGAAAGGCAAACATTCCTTCAAGTGGACTGATGCTGCGGAAAACGCTTTCCAACAGATTAAACAAGCGTTAATATCTGCACCCGTTCTAATTAATCCCCATTTTAATCAACATTTTTATATTCAATGCGATGCTAGTACTACCGGAATTGGTAGTGTCCTTTTTCAAAAGGATACCGAGGGTATAGAACACCCCATTGCTTCCATATCGGGCAAACTCAATGCCGCTCAACGTAATTACACTATAACTGAGCTCGAATGTCTCGTCGCGGTACAGAGCGTAAAAAAATTTCGCGCTTACATTGAAGGTCTGCCTTTTACTATAATTACGGACCACGCCAGTCCAAAATGGCTGATGAACCAACAGGATTTGTCTGGTTTGGCTCGTTGGAGTCTGAAACTACAAGGTTTTTCAAACTATGGTGTTATATCCCGATCACTATATAGTCGAACTTTATTTATTAATATAAAAACAAAACTCGCGCTTCCTTTTACGACTATATTTTTATTTACTATGGTAAATATTCGACACGCAACATACGGTCTTCTTCAGTACTGAAGAAGACCGTATGTTGCGTGTCGAATATTTACCATAGTAAATAAAAATATAGTCGTAAAAGGAAGCGCGAGTTTTGTTTTTATATTAATAAATACAAGGTTTTGATTTTCAAATCAAACACTGTAAAGGATCGGTCAATGTTGTTCCTGACGCGTTACCGCGTATAAATGAAAACGTTTCATCTATCAGTATGTCCCCTCTATCCATCACTAATTTCGACCCGATTCTGCCTGAACACTCGTAGCTATCCTCTATTATCATCGATTCTACTTTTCAGGAAGCTTCTTATGTAGATCGCATCGCGATTATTGAGCGAGAACCCGATAAGTTTTCCAATTTATGGGTACGAGACGGAAAAATATACATAAATACTGGTTTTCTTTCAAATAATGATGTAAATATTCCCCAAACTAAATTATGGGTCCCGGATAGTCTGCATGAACGTCTAATTGCACGAACGCATAACCCTCCGTTATCTTCACATTGTGGGATTGACAAAACAGCAGAAATTCTTCGCCGTTACTATTACTGGCCATATCTTAAGTTGGATGTTATAAAGTATATTCGTCAATGCGCTATTTGCAAACAAACTAAATCCAGTAATCAAACGTTGAGACCTCCGTTAGGCGAAATTCGTGTTTCTGAACGTCCGTTACTACGGATATTTATCGACTTTTTAGGCCCATATCCTCGGTCTAAATTAGATAATACCCAACTCCTTGTGGTATTAGACCATTATACTCAGGACCGGCTCAAGCCTTTTTGGCGCTCTGTGCAAAAGTGCAACTTTGCGCCCCCAAGCCAAATAATAGTCGTTTTCACGTAACCCATGAGGTAGACTTTTTTACGCGCTTTTTTAATGAGGTATCTCCGGTAGGCCTATTCCTCAGATTAATTTGCAAACTTACAGAAAGTTCATTTAAAAATCGTTAAATTAAAAGTAGCTCAAAACGAAACTAAAAACTAAACAAATTGCACTTTTCTGGCCTGCAATCAAATGGTCATATTCAAATGTTTCTACCAACTCCTTTTCTATTGACAAAATTGCTAAGCCTACCAGTCGATCTTGAGTCATTGTAGTCCTCAAATATTTTTAATTAATTTTAGTTTTGAAAAGCTACGTTCGCCTGACGCGACTGTAATTGGTAACGTATTAAGCACTTTCAAGGCAATGACTGAATTTGAAAATGCTTGATCTAAATGTGCTTGATAAATGTAATTCAATACATCCAAAGGTGAACTACCAGGTTTAACGAACGTAGACAACATCATTAATTCTTGGTACAACTCTTCGCCATTTAAATCTTTTGAGTCAATAAATGTTAAAGCATTTTCTAGGTTCTTACATATCAAATTATCTGATAAAGCCGCTTCAAGGATATCATACAGGAAACAAAAAATACTATTATGATTTCGGAGCTGCTCAAATCTTTCACTAGTAGAGCTTAAAGCTTGGTCTAATATTTTAAAGTAAAAGTTAACTTTATATTGCATTTCAGGATCTAATAAAACTTCAACAGATTCGTTTGAATAAAAAGATTTATGGCGGCGAGAGCGCAAAGAAGAAGACTGGGGAAAATTTGATGATATATCTAATTCCAAAGCAATCAATTTAGCTTTAAGAAGGTACTGACTAAATACCTGATCTGTTCGCATTTCCACTAAGTACTTGCACGTCTGATCTAATATTGAAACGCTGGCTGACAAATTTACGCGTTAACCTTGCAAATATTTGATAGCTGTATTAATTTTTTTACGAAAATCAAAAGCTTACGCAAAACATTATTCCAATGAGCTACTTCAGCTTTCAATGTATTTTCCATCCCATTTTCAACTGTTAGATTTTGCTTTAAGCCTACTTCCAATAGTTTCCATGATCGAAAATTGTCAATATAAGATGAACTATTTTCATGGCTTTTTAGCATGTGGCACCAATCAGATGATCCTGAGCCAGACAGTGCTTGATTTGCTTTATTTTTCGCAAGGGGAAAGCAACAAAAACAATAAAGAGCATTCTTAGTGATAAAATAAACTAACCAGGATCTTGAAATTTTTTCTCCTCCAGCTAAAGTTCGTTGGTATAGGGGAACGTTGAACTTTCTGTTTGTTTTAGGGAAAGGAAAATCTATGATTTGACCCGGACCTACAAGTACAATTTTTTTAATAGCTTCAGAAGAAAAATCGTTCCAGTTATATGGATCTGTCATATCTAATCCCTGGGCAAAATGTGTAGTAGCTTCATTTTGCTGAACGTTAAAAACACTACCCTAAACTGCAGGAGATTCAATGCAGCCTTCTGAACAAACACCTTCTGAATTTGCCACGGGTCGCGAAAGAAACTTCAAAAGCTCAGCTGATTGTCATTTTATTGCGACTTCTTGAATTTTCGGCCGTTTGCGGAATACAGCACCAGAAGGCTTATTATTTTGCATTCTGTACTTGAGATTTAGAAGCACAAGTACAAAACTAAAACAATGAGCACTTTCAAAATCACTTTATGAACAAGTAAAACCCCAAAATACGTTTTTGACACGAACAAATTGCTTTCCGCTAAATCAGCAAGAAAACGGTCGTTTTTGGGTCTGAAAAAATCAAAAGGAAAAATCATTATATACTTTCTATATAGATAACCAAGATGTACATAATATCCATTTATCCTAAAAGCACTTGCTTCCAAAAACATTGGAATACATTTGCTTTTAATAAGCTTTATGTGAAAATTATGAATACCGTGCAGCTGTATAAAGTAAACCATATGAAGTAAGTTAACATACAATAGAGTTTCAAATACAAAATAAGTTTTTTTTACGAATAAATTATATAAATTTCCAATCAATGCATGAGGAGGTAAATTATGTTAAAAATCCAAATATTTTACTCATTATGTAAATATTTTACGCTTTCAATGATGAAATGGTGTATCTAAATTTATTCTTACAAATAATTCAATTACTTTCACATACGTACTTTACAAATCATATCCCATAATTCCTATTTCTGCCCTACACGGTGCAAGTTTTCATTTCTGCACTGTTTGCGCCCATCTGCACCCATAGAAACGAAAATCAATCGTTCTTTCTTCCATGCAAACTTTATAGGCAGCCCGTGCAAGATATGAATTCTGCACACAAGCCAGTGCTAGCGGCGGCCGCCCGCCACCGCTGCTGGATGGAGTGCCTGATCAATGCGTTTAATACGTGTGTATCTGCATTAGTCCATCCATACATATGTGTATAGCTGGACACATTGATGTCCGAATGTATGAACAGTGTGCGAGATTTGAGATTGCTCGATCGTGGCAGAATGAATTTAACACCTTATGGTGAGTGATAGAATTTGGCGCAACACTCTGAATAAAACTTCATAGTTACGCAACCGCAACAAATGTGTTAATTGCACTAAATAATATTTTAATAGGATTTTTGTAAGCTACTTTCATCTTATTGATGCAATATGCAACTAAAATTATCAGTAAGTGTAGATAATAGGTATTCCATTTTATCAGTTTAGGGTTTTAGCGCCCTTCTTAAATGGCGCCCTGTGCAATTGCACATCTTGCACATATGAAAGGACCGGCCCTGATTATACTAAATTTATATGGCTCAAGGCCATGCCGAAGGCTACTTCAGAAGCAGTTGTTCGGTTCCTCACTGCAAGTATATTCCATACTTCTGGAGTGCCGGAATATCTTCATTCTGACAATGGAGTTCAATTCACTTCAAAAATATTTTCCCAACTCATGACTGATTACAGTATTACCCATGTGTTTTCTCCACGGTATTCCCCTCAATCCAACGCGTCTGAGCGCACTAACCAATCCATTTTGTCTGCCATTCGATCATACATTGGGAATGATCATCGCAATTGGGATGGAGATTTGGGGGAATCTTGTGCCGCTTTTCGTAATGTTGTGCACGAATCTACCGGTTGTTCACCACATTTCTAAGGGGTTCGGTTTCCACGCCATTCAAAATGGTTCTGAGTATTCCTTGCTTAGGAAATTATTGTAGTGGTATTCTAGTATTCACAAACCATATCTATCCACACGCTACAATTAGCACATCCAAGATCTCTACCACCTACCGCGACTTATACTTCTTAAATTGAAATGAAAACAAACAAATTTGGTTGCATACCCTTCGGCGCAGTTAGCATTAAATTCAAAGATAAAGCAATAATAAAAATACTTGAAGTGATGACCACTATTAACCTTTGCAACAAGAGCTCAATAAATTAGGTCATTATTGAGTCTATACGATATGCGCTAAGTAAATGCCATCGGGGAATCGAAGTTTTCGTGGGAATTAATGTTCAGCGCGTATGATTGGTCGTAGTCAACAAATTGTAAATTTAGAGTAGGGCTTATTATGTATTTAGAATTAAGAATTTGGAGAATAAAAGAACGGACGAAACTGAGGCTCATCCTCATTAGTCTTGGTGAATTCCAACTGTTGTTTTAAATTAATCAGCAATATTGCCTTCTTTCGGCAATAGGATTTCTCACTCGAGCATTAGTCCGCCTAACATATCGGCAGACTTTGAATTGCCTCCAATATCGGCAACTCAGAAAAGAAACTTAGCAATATCGGCTGCCTATCCTTTTAGATTGCGCCAAACATGCGGCATTTAAACAGATGCCTGTAGGTGATATCAAGATCGTCCTTAGCTTCCTAACTTAATTTGACTTCCCCTCAGCAGCAACAAGAAGGTCATTCCATTGGAAGAATATCGAAGAAGAAGAAACTGTAACAAACCCAAGGAAAGGATTTTGGAGGACAATCCAGCACATATTACATAACAACCAAACTTTCACAACATTATCTTCTCTTTAGGACGGACAAATAGGTATTACGGAACGTAATGATAAATTACGTGAAATACAGAATACAGTAGCCGATAAGATTCAGGAAGCTTACCAAAGAGGTAAGCGTCGTAACCACATTCTTAGTAAGGCCACGGACAACTTCGCCGCCAAACTTGCCCCAAAGTTTGTGCCTGGAGTTATAGTTCGCCCGGTAGGTCAAGTCGCATACGAAATTCGAGACCAGTCTGGGAAGTCTATGGGAATATGTCGTGTACAACACATAAAAACGTAACTAATCCTTTTTTGTATTTTATCTATTCTAGCCTTTATATCATATCGTATCTTATAGTATCTTATCGTAGGTAGTAATACATACCCCTATCTTCTAATTATCTTTAATAGTGTTTTTGATTAGTGTTATTTGGTTTGAGTGATAGGTTGCAGATATAACATTTGGATAATTAGGTAGAGCGTGGTGTAGATGTTGCTCTTTTCATTTTGGTTAGGTTAAAGTATCGGTTTGAAGTTAACGGTCCAATCAGTTTTCCTGGTAGCTTCAACACGTAATGTTTTAGTTGCATCAGTGTGGACGTTAATCCTTCATCTTGTATATAAAAGTAAAGTTAATTAGGTATATCTGCAAAGCTATTTTCAGTATTTCTTTGGTCCGTATAAAAGTTGGGTTTGGAGTCACAAAATGCTAGAGAATTGACGACCTCTGGGGTCCCTTAACTAGTCCGCCTTGAGCGTTGACGTCTGTATATAATGTAAATATTTTGGTGTAGTATATACTATCACATTAGAGACCACAAGAAGTGAGACCATTTTTTTTATTCTAACCATAGATTCACGATATTCTGAATATTAACCATTTTCATCTATCGGAATCTAGTATTCCTCATCTTTTCATCTTCGGTATACAACCGTTTCAGTTGCTAGTCAACCATCTTAGGGGTGGGGGGTTCATATTGAACTCAACATTTTAGGTATGTGTCTTCGTCGTTTAAGTTCTAGTTTGGTTTCGTTGGCCGATCCGAGACTGGTGTTGAAATCTGTCAAGTTAGACCTGAGACCCCCCCATTGGGGTTTAGATAAAGAGCGGCAATGGTCGATCCTTTTGTTAGTACAGCTCAATCCCAGTGTAACACTCGGACGGACCACCATTTCGTTTTTCAGTGTAGTGTAGTGTCCCCGATATCTTCTCGTAACGTTCTCCCTATCTGTAATTATTAATATTCTGTTTTATTAGTCACCTTTCCAACACGCCCGTGTTTCATTTTGTTTGATAATTCAATAACCCGCAGTCGATAAATTCCGTTCGACTAATTAGTTAGTTTTGAAGGCTTATTTCGGGTAAAACTGTCGGTTGAGTATGGTTATCTTAACGTAATACCGTATCGAGGAACTTCCGTGAACATGTATGATGATTTCGACGGTAATACGTTTTGACTACATCTGCTGTGCTTCACGTAAGAATTCCTTTTTTGGTAAACCCTCATGGTTCATTTGAGCGAGCATGATGATTTCGACGTTTAGACGTTCTCTCTTTTTTACAAAGTTCATACAAAAAACATTGATAATTAGCAAAAAATGTTGTCAAATAACTATATGTAACAAGTAAATTTTCATCTGTATTTCATAGTGAGTTAAAGTCAAAATTGAACAAATATACTTTCGAGACTTAAAATTAACACAAGTAGCAGCATAATGAAATTTATAGAAAAACTTTTAGTATATTTTTGGAGTTTCATGTGTAATTTATTGAAATATGTAAAATTAAATGATATTCTTAAATTGTAGATGGGTTGAAACAAACAAATATATAAAAAAATTATTTAAAATTTAAAGATAAAATGGAACACGCACTAACATGATTTGCGTTGCTTTAACGAACTAGAGCTGACTTCCCTTTTATAAATTGAAGGGTGTGGGAAATCATCAGAAAGTGTTTCTTCATCATTTGTTGAGCATAATCTATGTTTAAAACATTAAGGCAGCAATATAACACCAAGAGGAACTCAAACTTCAATTGAATTAAAAAAAAGCCATAATTTGGCAATCTGAAATCGGTAAGATTGTGCATAAAATCGCTGAAATAGTTGGTCGAGCTCCCAAAACAGTATTGAACAAAATAAAACGTTATAATAGCATAACTGACACTGAAAGTAATAAAAATATAAATAAATTCAATTTGGTGAAAGCTCCTTCCTAGTGTGGAGTTTTATCTCAGCTGCAGGACCTGGAAATCTTCATATAATTGAAGAAATGACGAACCCCCCATTTCACCCCCGAAATAAAAATATAATGAACTAACCCCCAATTTCTCCCCAAAGGTATGTAAAATTTCACAATATATATATATATATATATATATATATATATATATATATATATATATATAACTTGGCAACCCTGCATGCAATCTTATATTGATTTTAATTAAATTTAGTTCTATAGTTATAATTTCATTCATTTAACACAGTAATTTCAAAAAGGATGTGAAATTTTTGAGTTTTTATGTTGATTTGTGTTTATGGTGCTATTATTTTGAACGGCCAAATCCTGATGTTTCTTAACAAAATATATTTTAATTTTTCAAGGATTGAATTGACAATTTTCTGATTTGCATATTGTTGCAGGAGAGTACTTTAACTTTATAAATCTGAAGTAGTTATGTGAATTATTATATTATGAATTACTTTTTTTCAATCACGATCATTTCACGGAGTTTCAATGCTATTTTTTGACCGCAGCTATATATATATATATATATATATATATATGGGTGTATATATATATATATATATGTGGGTGTGTATATATATATATATATTTATGTATATATATATATATATATATATATATATATATATATATATACTAGCAGAACCCAGCACTCGAAATTCGAATGCAATGATGATTTTATTAAAACTGATTCTAGAAATTCGATCGAATAATCATCAATCTCAGTTAGAACCCTTATTTTCACGCTTTTACAAATTTTAGTAAGCTACAAGTGTTTGTATATATATATATACATATATATATATATATATATATATATATAGGGTGTTTCGGAGTTGATGGCATTAAATGAAACCACGGAATCCTTGAAGTCTTTTGAGCAAAAAATCGTATGGGAGGGGGATGGTAAATCGGAAGGGGTTTCGAGATATAAGGGGGGGGGGGAGTAACCACGCTCCTCACCCACGACCTGGCACGTGTAAACCATCATAACTATTTTATTGTTATGTGTAGACTTTTGAAAAAGGATGTGTTTGATAGCCTGTCAATGTATCTTTTTGGAAATGTATTAACAATTGCCCCCAATGCTGCCAGTTTTACACGAAAAAATGAGAAACTTAAAACAACCGGAAAAAAATTGCTAATTTTGACTTTCGCGACCGTGTTAAACGCTAAAGTGATGTATTAACCTATAAAAATTATTATCTTGACAGAAAGCCTTACTTTCTGCTTGAATGCTTCCGAAGAAAAAAGTTGCCATTTTCCTTTGTTTCCTTCAAAAAATAGAAAACTAAAATTTTGTGAAATTTTGCCGACTTACTTTATTTTGGAAAATAATAACTAAAGATCCAAAGTAACAATTTATTTTGAACTTATCATTAAACAGCAGTATTACTGTATTGCTTGTGATCACCTCAACTGTTCAAAGTGTCTTCCTTCCACAGAAATGCAAAGAAGAGCTCTTTTCTTAATTTCTGTGACTACATCGAAATGCATGAGTTCCTCTCTTATTTTTTCACTAGCTGCCTCAATTCTTAAATCTTATTCTTGAACTGATGACACAGGTGTCCTGTACACTTCTTGCTTCATTGCACCCCACACATAAAAATCAAGAATAGTTAGATCTGGAGACCGGGGTGGCCACCTAATTGGACCATTTCGACCTATCCACCTTCCTGGATAGTTTGAGGCAAGCCAATGGGTGATTTGTTGGCCAGTATGGCTTGGAGCACCATCGTGTTGGTAATACATCCTGTTCAAATTGATTATTGGTGTATCTTCCAGTAAAGCTGGCAACTCGTTATCCAAAAAATTTAGATATCCGGCAGAATTCAGCCTATCCGGCAAACGGAATGACCCAACTATCCTACGCCCCAGGACGCCTGCCCACACGTTTCTGCTAAATCTACGCTGTGTAGAGGTGGCCCTGGTTACTCTGGGATTGATAATAGCCCAAAGATGGTTGTTGTGGAAGTTGTTGACACCATCCCTTGAAAAATGTGACTCATCGGTCCATAAAATGTTACTAATGAAGTTGGAGTCTGTTCGATCCCGTTCGATAAGCCACTCACAGAACTCAACTCTTTTCACGTAATCCTCGGGAAGTAACTCTTGCACGGGTTGAAAATGGTAAGGGCGCATCCTTTCCTTGCTTAAAACTCTCCAAATTGTGGTCGCCGATAAGCCCAGCCGCAAAGCTAGCTTGCGAGTTGATACGTCTGGTTCGTTGCGTACTATGGATAGTATGCGCTCCTCCTGATCGGCGTCCCTGGAAGTTCCTGGTCGGTTGTCCAAACGCTGCGGTTGGAAACTTCCAAACTCTCGTAAGTTCCTATGCAGTCTCATGAAGATTCTGGTATCCGGTAATCGTCGGGTCGGATACCTCGTTTGATATTCCTCCTGTGCACATGCGGCATTGCCATCGCAAAATCCGTAAATGTAATGCATGTCAGCATATTCCTCGTTGGTAAAGTTAGCCATGATTGTATATGTTTAGAAATAAGCACTCCTTGATTCTTTTCAATTGACGCTTCGACTAAGTTATGCAGCATTTCAACACAACATTTATACTCTTTTGTATTATCAGGTGCTAATTATTAAACATTAACTTTATGCCATCCCCAAAACGTTGGATTTTAATTATCTCAGCTTAAAAACCCTTCAATACTAAAGCAGGTCCAACAAATAGCATTAAGAAAACCAATCACTCAAAAATCTTCTCACTGTGGGATTATGCCAGGTAGATAATAAAATTTTATGACGTTTGGCTAATTCCGAGGGATTACACAAATTATGAGTTTTCTATTATTTGAAGGAAACAAAGGAAAATTGGCAACTTTTTTCTTCGGAAGTATTCAAGCAGAAAGTAAGGCTTTCTGTCAAGATTATAAATTTTATAGGTTAATACATCACTTTAGCGTTTAACACGGTCGCGAAAGTCAAAATTAGCAATTTTTTTCCGGTTGTTTTAAGTTTCTCATTTTTTCGTGTAAAACTGGCAGCATTGGGGGCAATTGTTAATACATTTCCAAAAAGATACATTGACAGGCTATCAAACACATCCTTTTTCAAAAGTCTACACATAACAATAAAATAGTTATGATGGTTTACACGTGCCAGGTCGTGGGTGAGGAGCGTGGTTACTCCCCCCCCCTTATATCTCGAAACCCCTTCCGATTTACCATCCCCCTCCCATACGATTTTTTGCTCAAAAGACTTCAAGGATTCCGTGGTTTCATTTAATGCCATCAACTCCGAAACACCCTGTATATATATATATATATATATATATATATATATATTTGCGGACTTACAATTAGAAACACTTGTAGCTTACTAAGGAAAACCCAATTTACCGTTGAATCCTTCGAAATAACTCACTCAGCTTATTAAATTCACTCAACAAAACATAACTAAATCTTTCAAAAACAAACGTGCAAAGCCAGTATCTCTTTTATAAACAAAACGGGCTACATCAGCATTCAATATCCGCTGTTTAATTTCGGGCGAAACATAACTCACGTGGAAAGTCGCAGGACTTTCGAAGATATTCTCCGTGCCAAAAAACCCGAAAGACAACTCATAGTATGGATAGACAAATTTTCCGCACATCGAAACGGAGCCCAACAAAAATCAGCTGTCGAAATTCATCGCCGACTTTCCCGGCAAAGTAGCGATATTTCGGCGAGAACAGTCAGAAGACGTCTTGTGGCACATGTTCACCGATGGCACAAGTCGTTCATAGAGTGCCGAGATGATTTCGCCGAACAACCCCGCAGTGGACGTCCATCAACCTTCTGAATCGACGAACATGTGATGCGTGTGCTTGATTGTTTCAAATCTGACCGACGGCTGAGCCTTTGATGGCAAAACCTTTACAGATGATGTAAACTGTGTATTATATTGTAACCGAAGATTTGAACATGAATAGGGTGAGCGCCAAACTGATCCCAAAAGTTTTGAGCTACGAAAAAAGGACATGCGAGTGCTTCGGTGCCAAGAACTCTGGATATGTGGGAAAAGGATTCTCATTTTTTGAATTCAATTGTCACCGGGAGTGAGTCACGGATTTTCGAATATGACCCGGATACAAAAAGGCCGAGTTCAGAATGGCACGCTCTATCGTCGCCCGAGCCTAAGAAGTCACGAATCAGCAAGTCCTCCTGGACTGATCCTTCAAAACCATGTAAAATGTCTTCTTTGATGTCAGAGGGATTTTCCACCACGAATTCATATCTATCGGGACCACTACAACGCTGCTTTTTACTGGGAAGTGCCCAAAAGGCTGAAAAAGAGGGTAGCGCGCTGCCGAAGTGATATCAAGGACGCATGAAAACCTCATCACGATAACACCTAAGCCGCATCGCCTTCGATGTCAAAAATTTCCTGGCCAGCGCCGATACCCCACTGGGGTTCATACTACGTACAATTGAGTGACCGATCAGAAGCTGATATTTTCATTTTCCATAAATTTTCTGTTTTGTGGCGTATTTCTCTGTATCTCTTAAATTGGTTCACATATATAACCAACTTTGCTTAAAAGTCGTTCAAAATATGATGGTTCCTACAAAATCACTTTGAAAAGCTGATATTTACATTCATCGATTTCAATTTATTCCGCTTTGCATAATAATCGCACATAATATACTCGCATTCAGAATAGACGCCAAAGCAAATTCATTTAAATACATTTGTATGATGATGTACAAAAAGTAATCACTCGTTATTTTCTATTCGTTACTTCAAATGAATGGAAGTATCGAATACTTATTTCAAAGTGTATTCTATAGTCATGTGTAGAAAGTAATCATTCAGTTTTTGTATTCGTTACTTGAAACGAGTAGAAATTTTAAATACTCATTTTGAAATGTACAGTAAAACCTGTCAATAACGGAACCTGTTAATAGTGGAATTCGTGTCAATAGTGGGAAAAAAATTTGGCCGTTGAGCTCTTCCATACAAATTGACCTGTCAATAACGGAAAATCAAAACTCCGAATAGTGGAAAAACAATTCTTGGAAACAAAAAATTTTTCGTCTTTTCTATTTGAAACTATATTTTTGTCCAATTTCACAACCAATGATTATAAAAATCGTTTTGAAATCACTGTTTCATTTCGTAAACTGCCAAATTTATCGCTTCTGTTGCGGCAATTTGACATCGCAAAAAAATGTATCGTTTACTTTCTCACTTCGAGCCATTGTTTAGACTTCTTTATTTTCTTTAGTTTGGACAGCATCGTGTAATCAAAACTTCTAAGAAATCGAAATTCAGTTTTTGCTGATCCGATAGCTATGAATTATGCAATGTCTTTGTGTTTGTGACCATAGATTGTTTAGTTCGCCAATTGTACTTGAGCGAAAAACACTTTGACCACACAATTAGAACTTCATTACTCTCACATTTTTCCGTCGCTATTGAAAATGAATCGTAAAATGGAGGATAATAAACCAATCCAACGTTCACGTCTCACGTTGAAACAAAAGTACAATTTAATAAAAGATTATGAAGTCAAAATTTGGAATCAAAACTTTGAAAGAAAAATACAAATGTGGCAAGTCTGCTGTGTACATGGTTATTAAAGACAAAAAAGAAATTATCGACGAATACCTTTCATCGCAAAATGTTGAAAATACATTTTTACTCGATAAAATAGTAGAATCCATCAATTTAGTACAGGATGATTTGATTGCAAGCAAAACAAAACAATCTTCGATTAGCGATTACTTTGAATAATAATATTTGTCATTCGCTGCTTTTTTTAATTTTCAGTTTTTCCTTCATTCATTTATCAAAAAATAGTTTTATCTAAGTACATATTTCCTTTTCACGTTCATTATATGGCTTGATTTGATCATTAAATGGCCATGAAAATATATGCATTGGTTTTTTATTCAATTTTACTCTCAATAATGGGAAATCATTTTGGTTCGACTCAAATACCTGTCAATAATGGAACCTTTTAATAGTGGAATTCGTGTCAATAGTGGAAAAAATAATTCCCCACGGGATTCCGTTATTGACAGGTTTTACTGTATTCAGTATTGCTACTCACTCAATTTTTCAGTCACACACGATTATTGACTACTTAGAATCGAATCCGAATCTCAGTCACAACATTCGAATTAGATAGCATGAGATGATGACGCAGACGCTTTAGCGGGGTTGTTGGGAATGTATTGTTCCGTATCTGACGGTCAAGTCAAAAATCATGTTGCAAACAGTTTCATTTCGCCTATCTCAGCAATAGGAGTTTTAAATCCATCCATGTGAATACCATTCAAGTAAATAATTAATACGAGTTCGCATTCTGCAACCAAGTACTAAATACCGAATACTTGAGTCAAAGTAATCTGTAATAATTTGTTACACAAAAGTAATCAAATAGCACATCTCTAATTTGCGAGCGAAACGTGAAATTTTACTGATATCAACTAAAGATGATTTTTTTACATTCGTTTTACCTTGAGTCAATACATTTGGGACATACTATATTTTTGTCCAATTTTCTTAACTAAACTATGCTAAAGGTACAAAAAAGTGAAAAATTAAAATTATATTTCAGCCCAGTGACAATCCAACAACGTTAAATAGCTACATATTTTCCGGTTACTCTGTTTTTATGTTATCAGTTTTTTTAGTGTAGAAACTATTTGCTAAGGGTCTTGCTGGTCACAGCATAAAGGTGGTTTTAAATTACTGTTTTGAATCAATGCAGGTTTTAAACTAAATGTGGAGGTATCATAAACAGCATTAGTACGGATCTTAGTTTTGGTTAATCGCATTATAAAACTCCGGATATAGACACTATAGTTGTAAGTAGATGGTGGTGGCAGCCCAAATAACAGTGGATATTGAGGTTTAAATACTGAGAAACATATTGCTTCCCTTTTGAAGCTGGCTATATCACTGAAATCAATGTTAAATATTTCCGTGAAGCTTTACAGGAAGAGAGAGCCTAAAAACTTTATTCTTCTGAAAATCGTTAGACGTTCTTACTGGAAATGTTGGATCGTTTTATGGCAACCACGATACATGCACCACGTCCACTCAATGTATTCTCATTTGGTTCTGTTCAGCGTGGAGCATCACTGGCTAAGAATATAAACTAGTTCGACCGCACGCATCACACGCGAGATTAATGATAGTAAATAGTTTTTATACAGTGTACTTTCCACCCCATTGCGTCCAAGAAGCCACAGATTCTTCCGCTTCTTCCTATTTGCAATTGCTGCAATACTCGCTGGACAGAACGCTCAATCGTTTTGCACGTCTGCCTATGAGGCAGTGGTCTGCCAATATTGAAATTTTGAGACTTGAGGGCTGTTAACGGTTCAATGCGCACCAATTCTGCCAGGTCTCCTCGGTTTCTTCAAGTATTCAGGCTTGTTTTTATGTAGTGCTGTATAAATATACAGTAGCTAGAACGTGTGGATTTAATGTATAATTTTAAGAGCCGGTTTTGGCTAGGGTCTATGTGAAAATTATTGATTGTTGAATTCAATGTCGTTCTTTCTTGAAGAGCCTTAATTACCACCTCTATATCGTGTGGAAAACGGACTTTGTGTGTAAAATGTCCAAACTACAAAAGATTAAGTATTTTTCGAAATATGTGTCGTGGTTGCATTTCTGTCGATTGACAAGAAAAGATATTTTGTAATGAAAATTTGCCTTGCATATCGAATCTCTTTTTTCGAATTTTGTGTTTCATTAAACTAACAATACCAATGATAACTGTCTCATTTCAGGCGGATGTTTTCGATGCTCGGACAAAATTAGAGGCAGAAGCTTATGTTGCATGGATGCATGGTACTCTCCACTTCGAACTGTCTCTTTGGAAGACAGCAGCAGAAAGTTTAAAAAAAGCACAAGTAATCTACGAAAACCTTGCCCTAACTTTGGATGAAGAGGAACGAAATTTATATAATAATAAGGCTAATGAACAAACTCCTAGCTTGCGCTATTGTGCATATAATGTGGGAGACGGAGCGTCCATAGATGACTTATTTGAACTGCGAGCTAGAGGCTTACTAGAGAACTTCGACATTTTAGTGGCGCAAACCAAGATACAGAGTAGTGAAGCTATGCAAACGATTGAATGGAGTGGTCGCAAGGTCGCTGTTAGACCCGAAAGAGTACGTATGTTTTTGCTTAGCCTCCAAGAATTTGATAAGAGCTTGGAGAAAGCTAAAAATTTAGATTCCAAAATCGAGATGATTGAAAATGTTATCATGGACTGTAAAGACGCAATCCTGGCAGTGAAAGACGAAATTAAACAAGATCCTAAATTCCGCCCTGTTGGTCTAGGCCAAAGTGTGTCCGGTATTCAGTATCTTTTGGCGTATTTATCCAACATTCGATTGATGAGGACGCTTCAACGAAACATGTGCTTAGTAGATCAGGCAAAGGCTAATTTGGATCATCCTAATGCAAAATCAATGGATGGGAAACGTGTTCGACCACAAGATTTAACACGACTTTATGAAATTATGCTTCAAAACATTTCTGAAATTCAGCAAATTAATGGCGTAGAAGAAGACTTTCGGTACCAAACAGAAATCCAAAACATAAATGTCGCTTTTCAAGCGTTTCGCTGCTATTACATTGCATTAACTCTAGTTGAAATGAAGAGATGGAAAGAAGCAGTAGCTATGTATGAAAGATCAAAGAAGCACGCATCAAATGTATTGAATTTAGATCTTAACTTATTTGATTTATCAAAGGATTTGACTAAATTAATTGCCACTATCAATGGTTGTATGTATTCTGCGCATGCCTATAGTGTACTAGAAAATGATATTAGCGACGAAATAATACATACTTCACGCTCACAAAAGTCCTCGAAATCACTTCCAGAAAGGATTTCTTACTATAAAGAGGAACATTCGCTGAATTCTAAAAATCCAAACGTATATAGGCTGACTCCAGAAATGCAGCCAATTTCATGTAAACCCCTGTTTTTTGATCTAGCTTTCAATTATATTGAATTGCCATCGATCGAAAATAAGTCAGATTCGTCCAGCATTAAAAGACATGGGATTTCTGGATTTGTTAAAGGTTTTCTTGGTTGGGCAGCCAAAAACTAGCCTAGCCCTCAATTGTATATCAAATATATTTAAACGTAATAAATGTTTGAATCAATTATTGAATAATAAATGATTTGTAAGTCAAATATCTTTATTACACACACGTCTACTTTTCGTGACACCAGCCGAACGAGAGAGAGGTTAAATTCCGGTCTGAACTTAGGCAGACTCTGCTAATTCTTTTAAACGCCATCTCTTGTTCGGCACATCATTTACAACATTCGGCCAAGCTATTACTTATGACGACCTCGTCATTCAAACTTTTTATAAAATAAGTCATATTAATTCAATAATTTTTAAATTCGGTTTCTTAAACTTAAAATACATATTCTTGCCAACAAATGTAAATTCTTAAATTCGAATTAAGCTTCATTAGTTCTTTTACAAAATTGATACTAATTCAGTGATATTTAATCCTTATTTTCATATAATCCCTTTTTAAACAATATCAGTTTTTTAACAGTATTTTTAATTAGAATTATTCTCGGAAACTATTTTCATTCGATCGACTGGAAATACGCCAACGAACTTTCTTCCAGATTGTTGCTCGCCCTCGATGTCTTGAACTTCATACCTATCGTTACCCAAAATCTTAGTTATTACGTATAGGCCTCTGTATCTTGGTCGCAACTTTCGACTTTCGCCAGTGGATGGAGCCTCTGCACGCACCAAAACTAAGTCACCTAAACTGTAGTCTTTAGCCTTCCTACGTTTCGAGTCATAATAGACTTTCTGTTTTTCTCTATTTTCTTCGAGTAATTCACTAACATTTGGTATGACTTCTATACCCTTCTCCATATTTAAAATTTGAACCTCCGTGGTTAATGGATTCTCATTAATTCCTCTACTCTTGTAGCGAAATATGAGTTTCGAAGGATTCATTTTAGTAACTCTATGTTCTGCATTATTTATTCTCCACTGCACTGCACCAATGTGTTTATCCCAATCAGCACATTCCAAACCCGTGGATAATGTACTCAACGAAACTTTGATGATTCTGTTTAAACGTTCCACCTGACCATTTGCTCTAGGTGTAGCTGTTGCGGTTTTAATATGAACAATGTTGTACTTTTTACAAAACCGTTCAAACTGATTAGAAGTGAAGGCACTACCCCTATCACTAATTATTCGCATTGGTCTACCATAATGAGAGATGAATTCCATCATACAACTTACGGTTTCCGCTGCTTTGACATTTTCCACAGCCTTCAAGACTGCATACTTGGTATATCCATCAATGATGACAAGTACATATTTTTTTCTGCCTTGGTCTTTATGAATGGACCTAAATGATCTATGTGTATGGTGAAGAAAGGCTGAGTTCCCTTGTCTAGTGGGTGCAAGAATCCTGGTTGCTTACCACTTGGAACTTTATAATACAGACAATTGATGCACCTGTTTATGTATTGTTGCACAAGTTCCCTCAGCTTTGGAAAGTAATACGTTGCTTTTAGTTTAGCCACCGTTTTGTCAACTCTTAAATGACCCAAACTTTTATGTGCCTCACTAATTAGCTTTATTCGCAACTCTGCTGGGACATATAATCGCCAGCGCCCGTCCGTTGTTTTATACACTCTACCATTATATAAAGTGAACTCCTTGTGCGTTTGCTCGTCACCTGACTCCAACTTATTACTAATGTCTATTATTTCTTTGCTAGTACGCTGCATAGCAGCTATCCAATCTGTATTTATTCTAATGCCCAATATAGGCAGACCTGCTACTTCCATTGACTCACTTTTCTCCACAGGGTTTCGTCTAAACGAATGTGCAGCTATGTTGAACTTGGCCCTCTGATATTCTACTGTATATTCAAACTCCTTTTGTTCTTGTAGCAGTACTGCGCCTATACCCAACGAACTCGCATCCGTATGAAGCTCAGTTCTTGCCTTTGGGTTGTAAGCACAAAGGACCGGAGCAGATGTGAGTGCATCCTTTATAGATTCGAATGCCACTTTATGCTCATTTTTCCATACAAATTCGACTCCTGATCGAAGTAAATCTATCAATGGCCTAATTATCACCGCGAAATTCCGTATGAACCTACGAAAATAACTTGCCAGACCTACGAAGCTTCGAACTGATTTTACGTTCATTGGTCTAGGGAAAAGTTCGACAGCCCTAAGTTTCATTTTCCCAGGAGCAATCCCGCCACCACTTATTTCAAACCTTAAATAGTCCGTTTTCGTCATAAGGAATTTACACTTGGCTAAGTTTAGCGTCAGTCCTGCATTTTCAATCTCCATCAGAAACAATTCTAAGTTAGCAAGCCCCTCTTCTATTGACTCGCTCGGAATTAGAATATCGTCAAGGTATGCCGTGACGGAAATACTTGATAACCTCTTAATGATTGAATTAATCAAACGCTGGAACAAGGCCGGAGCGTTACATAGCCCAAAGGGCATACGCCTAAATTGAAACTGTCCGTCCGGTGTTACGAAAGCTGTCTTTTGTCTTGACTCATCGCTCATAGCTATTTGATAATACTCACTAAATAAATCCAAGTTAGTAAAATATACCTTCCCAAACAAGTTGTCCAGCTGATCGTCGATTCGTGGTAGAGGAAATTTGTCCTTGATAGTGATTTTATTAAGATGTCGATAATCGACGCACATCCTTACATCGCCAGTATTTTTCCACTAAGATGATGGGGCTGGCGTAAAGAGAATGACTTTCCTCCAAGATCCCCCTTTTTGCAAATCTTCAACAAGATTACATACTTGCTCCCGTTCCTTGTAAGCTAATCTATAGGGCCTATAAAATACTGGTTTATCTGTTGTAAGTTCGATGTGCATTTCCACCTTCGATGTACAACTAACGTTCAAAATACTGTTAGAGAAACTGTACCAAATTCCGTTTAAAATCTGCAATAATTGATACTTATTTCTGCCCTGCAAATCTGTCACGATCTCGCCTTCCTTAATCTCCACGATACCTTGCTTGAAGTCGCCGCATTCCGGATAGTTCGCAGAAACTTCCTCGCATTCTTCTGCTCGTGAGATGGTTTCACCCGCTTTGACCTCGAAATCTTCTTCCGATAAATTTAACATAGGAAGCGTACTAGATCCTAAGTCGTCCGTTGATATAATACATTTCGGAATCGCTTGTCCGGTTTCACGAATGTTCCCATTGACGCATAAATTTGTTGACACGAAATCTGTTGTCACTTTAATGTGTCCGACATAATTTTTCGGTATAGTTACACTATTAGTAGCTTTAGTGTAGTTTTAACTTTTAGTCCATCGTATTCGTTCAATATTTGTTTCGGATCATCTGACGTAGCCTTGATTTTCAATCCGTCACTGTCAGTGATTATTTGAATATGGGCTTGTTCCATGAATGGATATCCTACGATGAGAGGTACGTTTTGCGCGATGTTTGGCACCACATGAATCGAAGTCTTAGCCAAAACATCGTTGATTTCCAGATTCGCTGTCAACATTCCAATCGGTAAAATTTTTCCGTGTCCGTAACCAACAAGTGGAGGTAAACTATCACTTTCAAAATATGTGAGGTTAAATTTCTCAGCTATATATTTGCGTAATGTCACACAGAAGCTGCCCAAGTCAATATAGCAAGTTGTTGGCGTGCCGTTTATTTTGATGTCTTTGACGAACTTGGAATGTGCATCGTTAATGACCATAACGTTACTCGTCGGTTGTTTGAAACTGCTGCTAGTGCAATTCCTGGCAAGGTGTCCCATTTCGCCGCACTTAAAACATTTGAACAGCCTTTTTGTTTTGACATTGTGCTGTTCGATCTTCGTAGTGAAAGGCTTCGCTGGTTGACTTGAACATTTTGCAGGTTCACTTGCCGTAACGAAAATGCTGCCTTTTTTCAAATCCACGCAGCAGATCGGAAGGTTTTGTATATGTGACACAGGTAATCACGAAAAAGTTGGTTTTGTAATCCGTGGACGATCCATTCAATTTTCTCAGGGTCCGTCATATTTGTGCGGTTGCACCGCGATAGCTTTTCAAAATAGTATTCTACGATGTTTTAATTGGGCTTTTTCACGTACCTTTCAGCTCGCAAGCGTAGCCCCAACGACGACTCCGACACTTGGAAAGTCTCGCTTAGCAGCTCCTTCCACTGCACCCAGATTCTTTCCTCGATCGGCAACGAATCTCGCCACGTACACACTACTACTCCTAGCGAACTTAAAGCGTAATGGGTGATCGCCACCTCATCCCAATCGTACAACGCTTCAAAGTTTTCTATTCTTCGCACCCAGTCGTTCACGTCGCCGCATTTCACCGGATTGAAAATCGGCAAAACTTTATTAAAGTCGAACGATCTGTTATGAGATATCATATCTGGCTGCTGCTCATCGGCTGTTGACATTGTGATTCCTCTTTTTTTGGTAGAATCCCACTTCTGATTTATTGAATAATAAATGATTTGTAAGTCAAATATCTTTATCACACACACGTCTACTTTTCGTGACACCAGCCGAACGAGAGAGAGGTTAAATTCCGGTCTGAACTTAGGCAGACTCTGCTAATTCTTTTAAACGCCATCTCTTGTTCGGCACATCATTTACAACACAATGGATTCCAATTATTTATGTCCTTGATCGCATTTGTTCATATGTATCTTAATATCATTAAAACATTTTGCAAATGAAGATCCTTTACTGAATGTTATCATTATGAACGGCTGTGGATTTAACATCCGCAAAATCAACATTTCCTGCCTGTATTTTATCGTCTTCAACTTCGTTGGCCAACATTCCGCTTTCTGGAATCCAGAGACCAGAATCAACACAGCGTTTCATATGATACCGAGCCTGCTCTTCTGGCATCTCCGAAATTATTTCTTGCAGCAGCTTTACATCACGAGATTGAAAGCACGCTTGTAACTCCTGGAATCAGATGAAATGTTTATTTTTTCTGTTCACATTTAACGAATTCCTTAAAAATCAAATGACTTGAACATTACCTCTGGCAAAGTTTCAAACAATTCTACAGGATCTAGACCTCCAGGTCCTATACGCACTTTCCGTTCTACTTCCTCATGTTCAGAGACAGCTCCTTGCATTTTCTCTACAGCACGGCGTTCAATTCTTTTCTTAAGTTCTTGAATTTCATTTTCAAATTGTTCTTTGTACTCCACAATCGCACTTTGTATTTTTCCAAAAAAAGAGCTAACTTAAGCTCTGGGATCTACTTCAAGCTGCTTCGATAACTCTAAAATATACTGCATACAAATAAACTGATGCGCAACGTGAGCCATTAGGTCACGTTTTTTCCATTTCAAGATTGATACTCCAAATTACAAGATAATTTGCGGTATCTTCACATACAAGATAATTGTTTCGTAAAAGGAAACGTTTGGAGTCGTCATATTTTCGCAAAATTCCATACTGTTTCATTAGATTTTCATTGTCTTTTATAAACTTTTCGACCGCTGTTCCCGTTCTTCTTCTGAAAGAGTCTCAACGGTGGGTAATGAAAGTTTGCTAAAAAGTGTTTTTTCGAAGCCTGGTTTACTTAGGCTGCGTTCATAGTAAACGCGACAAGCGAAGCGAAGCGAGAAGCGACAAAATCAATCACATCATTTCATATGGGACTGTTCATAGTGAAGTCGATGCTAGCGAAGAGGTAAAGCGACTTCAAGCGACAAGTAAAGAGAGAAGCGGCAAAATCGATGATGTTTAATTTTGTCGCTTTGAATCGCTTGGCAGAAGCGAAATGGATACGGAACAGTTGATAAGTGCGGTTTTCCGTCGTGTTGCGATTTGGGACCAGAAATCCAAATTGCACCACAATCGAGTGTTTGTGGAAAGTTTGTGGGAGGAAATCAGCCTGGATATGAAGGGAACAAGTAAGTATTGTCATAGTAGGATACTTTATTTCATAAATTTATAAAGGATTATGACACATATAATCGCAAAATGTATCGCGAATGAAACGCGCATTACTTGAAGAAGCATTGTTCACAATATTTCTATTTTGATTTGTTACAATAAATTCTTCCGATTCTTTAAGGTGGCGCTCTGGACCCTCCAAATCCAAAATAATATTATGCAGAATGCAAATAGCTTTCACAATTTGCTCAGCAAATGAGGGTGAAGTTTCCATCGGTTTCCATAAAATGCGCCATTTCGAATTTATAATACCGAAAGCACATTCCACACATTTTCTTGCTCTAGATAAGCGTATATTGAAATAATGCTTCGTTGAATCGCAAATTCTTCTAGGATAGGGTTGTAAAAGCCGTTCAAGAAGCGGATATGCTTCATCAGAAACAAATACATATGGCATTTTTATTGAAGTGGCAGGCAAATCACTGCCATGTGAAATTGTTGATCGATTACTTTGCATAAGCCGATATAATTGTGAAGATCTAAACGTTCCTCCATCACTCTGCTTTCCATATCCGCCAACTTCAATGGCAACAAATTTATATTTTGCATTTGCCACGCCTTGCAAAACAATAGAAAAAAAATTCTTATAGTTGTAAAAAAGCGTCCCCGAGTGTTGCGGGCATTTCACTCGAATATGTTTTCCATCTATTGCGCCAATACAATTTGGAGAATTCCAGTCTGTCAAAAATTCATTTGCGACTTCTTTGAATATAGGCTCTGGCATATGCAACGGCTGAAATATTTTCCATAAAGCAAAACATGTTTCTTTTACAACACCTTGGACCGTGTGAATGGTAACGACGCAAAGGATAATCCAGTTGCGAGATATCTGTAATTAAATATAAAGTAACTTCATATAATTATCTAACTTATTATAAGCGAACTTTTTTCATTGCAGAGGATGATATAAAGCGAAAATGGAAAAACTTAAGAGTCCAGTTTCGCAAGGAGTTTGCAAAAATACCAACCGGAAAATCGGGTGATGAAGCCAACGATTATACCTCAACGTGGAGTTTTTTCCATCATTGTTGTTCTTAAAAGATCAATTTAAATTCCGAAAACTATCAGGAAATTTAAGCCAACCGAAAATTACTTCAATCGCATTGGCTGAAGAATCGCCAGAGCATGAATCCGATTTGGCGAAAGATCTGGATGGAGATGCAAATGACAATTTTGGGGGAAATAACGAACCGTTTCCTACTTTTGAAGTAGAAGCCAGTCGTAAAACCAATAAAAAACGAACAAAAACAATTAGTTCTGCTGAACATTCTGAAATGTTGACAATCGAGAGAAAAAACTACAGATTTTGGAAGAACGACATTGGGATCGCGATGAAGATGTTGCATTTTTTGAAAGCTTGTTACCACATGTACGTAAATTAGCATCTGGTGACAAACTGCTCTGTAGGATGAAACTGCAAGAGACAGTTTATCAATGTGTATACGGCTCTCAAAGGGAACCTGAGTCTTCTCGACCAGCCCCAGAACAGTCACTTTTTTCGGGTTCTGTTATAACTAACAGCAATGATTTGCAGTGCAACGCATCAATTCCGCCACCCGAAATACAAATCATCAATTTAGAAGACCTGAATGGCGATGAGCGCATTTCGGAGGATTTGTTTTTTAAAAACTGAATTTATTTATTTAATGTTCATTTTAGGTCAGAAGATACAATTTTTCGTTTTCTGAATTTCTTCAATAAAATTTCTTTTGTTTACCTAATAAACTTACCTTATTGATACTATTAGCTTTTCGCACGGAGATATCGGTGATTTTATGAAATTCGACCAGTTTTTCATCAGCATAGGTGAAATTTTTTCCAGAATGTAATCAAATGTATCGATCGACATTCTAGTGTACCTAAAAAACTTTTCTGGATATTCCCTCAATTCATTGTACAAATGGTGAAATTCTCCATATACTTTCCTCGACAAATTGATAGGGTGGGTAGAAAACCGTCTACCAGACTGTGGAAAGTAACAAATAATCGAATTTTCAAGCAAAAGAAAGTCATCAATTGACGAATTCATATTGGCACTTCGAAATAAAACACCGCGCCGTCACAAAACTTTCACATGAATATTAAATTATCACCGCGTGTACTATGAATGCCTCTCGCTTTGACCATCGTTTCGAGACGCTTCTCTTGTCGCGTTTACTATGATCGCAGCCTTATAGTAAGGCGAGGCGACGGACTCGTTTAGCAGAGGATATTTTTGGTGTTTTACAGTGTACTAAGATAATATCATAACAATAAGAGTCTGGAAATGGAATCGAGAAGAGAAAAAAGAACTCCGGTAAGTAACAATTATTTTATTGTTATTATTACTTTATTTAGATTATCTGACAATAAACTGTAGTTGCAATGATTTTCAGAGGAATGCTTAGAAATGTTTGTGGTAGAAATACTAATGATGCATTAAAAATGCCGTGTTGATATTATGCCGACAGCGCATAATCTTCGCCTGTGTGTACATGTTAATAAATAGTTAACTAATTATGAAATTGTACAGTCCACTATTAGCATAATGGTAGCTTGGCAATTTTTATTTCATCATTAGCCTTTCTAAGAAAAAATAACTAGGCAGTTCTACGAAAATCATTGCAAGCGTAGTTTATTGTTACGAGTTCATGATGCTACATTTCAATGTTTCGATTGGAAATGATTAAATTGAATGGTGCTGCATGACTAGGTTCACAAAACCTATATAACCAAAAAGCTGCTAATTTTAATTAATAAAATCAACCTATATTTCTATTTTGTCATTTACAGAAAACATTAACGGGTAGAATTTCAAAACGGCAGAAGCTTAGATTTTTAGATTTAATGAAATCTAATCCAAGTGTTGGTCGAGGCCAACATAGGAAGAAATGCAGCAGTATTCATCATGAGCTCTGCTAGAAGAATGTTGCAACCGAATTAAATGCAATGAGTGGCGGGAATAAAAATCCAGAACAATGGAATAGGGTAGGTTATAATTACTTTATTAAGGTGTAATATTGCACTGTGTTTCAGCAATCTTGGGCACCCTCAGAAGCGGCAACCCCGCACCGCAAGCAGTCTCGAACACCAGCTACCCAACCGGTTCTCTAGAAAGAACCGTTGTCGGGTCCGGTCTCGGGTGTTGGATCGCTGGCGAAAGGAATGAGCTTCTTTTTTGGATGGGAGTGTAAATCGGGTCGGTTGCATGGAAAAAGTCTCCATTATATTTTTTTGAAGAAAGAAACGTTTTTTTATATTTGGGGGGAATAATTGAGTGGTAAATTAAAAAATCGTACGAAATGCAGTTGAGCGCTGCTTCCGTGAGATAAATGTCGGTGGTGGCCGCGGCGGCAAACGAACAAAAGAAGAAGAAAAAATACAGCGAGCGTCGCGAGTGCATGCTGCTTATAGTGTGTTACGTCCCCGGAGCATGTGGAAACGTGCCGGAATAAATTAGTAGTATTGAAAAAAGGATTCAACAAGCCAACGTCAAGGAATTATGGTTAAGAACGAAAATCTTACAAGCAAGTAAGACACGTAATGATCATAGCGGTAGCTGTAATGATGGCGACAGTAGCGGACCATTGAAATGTTCACAAGAATCTGCAAATTCAATAGCTTCCGGGAATAATTCGTAGGTAAAAGTCGATAAAATCTAAAGGGATGATGCTTGAAGTATTGAGTTAGTATCGACAGTTCTCGTTGTACATCCTCTCATTGCAAGTAGTGATTATATCTGTTCGTATCTTCAAAAATTACATCCCGATCTACGACCACGTGAACTCGAAGAAACACTAAGTAAATATGATAGTAGATTTTGTGAAGAAATATCTGGCATTGGAGCAAAAAGTGATAGGAAATGAAATTTTGCGGGTTCACACATTTTGATTTTTGTGCCAATAATACCTATACCTGAGACATATCACTTAAGAGATTCGTTCAATGATTCATTTACACATAATAATACCCACCATGTTTATTACATCAATGAAATACGGTGAATTTGTACTTAAGAATATCATATTGAGATTATCTTTCCTTGATTTGTTCCTTGAATCAATATGTAGTTGTCTACTTGCTCCGTTTTACTGTATTTATATTTGCACATTTTTGTTTTAGATTTAAACCGCTTATTTTGCTATGAGCAATAAAAAGTGTATTTAAAAAGAAAAGAAAACAAATTGGCAAAAATATAAACGATCATATATATATTAATTGAAAAATTGAATTGAAAAATATATACTAGTTATGTATTAATATTAATTGAAAAATTTAATTGACAAATATATACTAGTTATGTATTAAGTATCCCGTATATTAAAAGAAAACACAAAGAAAAGAAAAATATTATGTAAACAGAAACAAAAAAAAATTGTAAAAGAAATAAGTAAATAATGTTATCGTAATATTTTAAAGCTCATCTCATCTATTTAGCAAATAATTAGTTCGAATCCAATTTAATCGTTTCCATTCGTTTCACTTCCACCGTAGTTGTACAACGAATAATCCTATCGATTCCGAACGAATACTCAAAACAAGCACTAATGCTTAATATTTCTTAAAAATATGTGTTTAGCTTGTAGCAGATATTTTACGATATTTTGGTAAGCTGAAAATTAAATAAATATGAATTGCACTTAAAATAAACATGGAGTAATAGACCTAAGCAGAGAGTTTCCCTAAGATTCTTCCCTCCGTCCGGCTTTAGGAAACAAGGCTCGTTAAGGAAGGGGTAAGTAAAAGGGGCTTAGCGCGCAACACATGCCTACTTGGTAAGCGCTAAGGTAAGGCAGGGTGGGCCCGGACAGTAACGCCGATGTCCGGCGCGCCTCCGCTGACGTCTTCTTCCCTCGAGCAGTGACTCAGCCGCCCGAGAGTTAGTTTGCTCGCGCGGTTTCTCTTTCGTTCGCTTTCCGTCGGTTCTCATCGGGTCCTTCGCTGGAAAAGTAGATTGAAATTTATCTCTCGGGTTGGCGTTGCATTCGCGATAGTTTTTTTCGATGCGCGCGCGAGAATAATCTTAAAGTAAAGTAGGAGGTCGAGCCTCAGAAAGTTTGTTGTTTTGCTTGAAGTCCTTAGGACTATTTTTGTGTCGAATTTGTAAATCGGGCAATTTAGATGGCTGAATCTCTCAAAAATGAGATTCGGGACTTGGTATAGGCAAACGTACCCATGACATCACGCGCCGAACAGAGCTGGCCTGCCAGCAGCCATCGCCGTCTAACCAAGTAGAGGCCGAACCCAATTTGTCTACACGACCAACGGGTTCGTTGTCTCGTCCCAAGACTTAACGTCCAATAAGGCCAATGGGACGAGAGTCTCGTTGCCTGGCAACTTCGTCGCGATCTCGTTCGTGTTTAATTTTCTCATTACAAAGGTTTCCAGTTGTTTATGTGTAATACGTATATTTCAGTGCTGGATAAATTGGAAAGCTACTGTTAAGAAGCAGTATAATAAATTAAGGGCCTTTACCAATAAAACTGGCAATCGCCCTCTTAGCGAAGGACTAAAGCCACAGGAGAAAATCTGAATGAATGAAGATGTCATCTATTTCTTTTCAGAAGATTTGAATGAAGGAGATGGAGATAGCCCGAAAGGAAGTTTTGATGAGGAGGAAAGGGTAAAAGATGGAATTCACATCTCATTTAAAATTTAATGTTATTATGCAGCTTCGGACATTTCATATTAGTGAGCAAGATTTGAACGATGCAGGTACACCAGCTCCACTCGAAGTAGGAGCTCCCGTAGTGGAGTCAACCAGGAGAGCTTCTAATTCTACTCAAGCTTGGGCCAAATCTTACAAGAAGCCATCCCAGCCCATTGAAGAATAGGCTAAGACCTGGAGCATCTTCTTTAAAAAGTTCCTTTGAAGAAGCAAAAGAATATGTGGACCAGCTAAACGATCCAATATTAAAAGAATTAAGACGTATGAATGATAATCTTGCTAATATTTACAAATAAATAACGGAAATAAAATAAAAATTAAAATAAATCACAGTTTAACTTGCATTTTGTATTTCATTCATTTGGAATCCTCGCTTAACATATTCGTGAACAATCAATCCTCTATCCTTAAATTTATAATTTTACAGCGAAATTTTTTTAACTACGCTGTCTCCAACAGCTCTACCCCGTGTTAAATATGAGCTGTCTAATTGAGTTGCGCTAGTTTCTGTTTCATTAATGTGGTCAATATCTGAAGGCAAAGGTATGTTATATTTTCTTCTGATACTATGAAGCGTGCAACACGCATTTATGATGGAACCGGTAAATGAAGGTTCGACTTAAAGGCCACGATTTTTGGACAAGCATGCAAACACTTTTTTACAACTCCATTTAACCTCTACACAGTTCCTAGATGAAATGTGAGCATCATTATATTTTTGTTAGCTGATGCTGACAGGATTATTAATTGGTGTCATTAACCACGGTTCCAGTGGATGACCAGAGTCTCCAATCAACCACAGTTCATTTTCACTAATATTCCGGTACTGTTCTTCTAGAAATGCCCTTGCTTTGCTGGCATTCCAAATGAAGGCATCATGACTACTGCCACCAAATCTGTACATTCTTCGAATGAAAGCCCTTACGGTTGATATAGCAGTGCTCAACTTCCAATGATGGCTTCTTGATCTTCACGTGAGTGCAGTCTATTGCTCCAATAATCCCAGGGAAACCTGTTGCTTCATAAAATCTGGAAATGTGCCATTTCGTTCATTTCCATTTAATTCGAATTGCAACGCTTACCTGCGGTTAATTTCATTTTGCTTTTATTCTGAAGTTGGGAAGTTTATATACTTTTTCATCAATTTGTTCTGGATGATATGAGTTACCTCGAAAACTATACAGTGCATCACGGTTTTGCTGATAGGGCAAATAAAATCTTGGCCACAATCCCTTAAAGCCGGTGGCATAATAGTGCAATGCAGCCCACATTCTTATGTTTTTTTTTGGAATCTAAGTTTTCCTCCTTAGATTTTTCATGTGGATACTTAGTTCGCTCAATAAATCTATTGCTTCGTTTTTACTGAACCGAAACAGCTCAATATATATTGCTTCGGGAATAGTAAAAGGATTTATAGCATCTCTTTCAGCGTGCCGCTGGATCCTCAGCATATTTCTTCGGTCGTAGATATTTCCATACCACAGCACGAGTACATTCGCCATTATTTGTTTATAATTATAAAATAAGCACTTTGAATGAAACTAATTTTATCCATTTAGAAAATTTCTCACAATAACGATCACGAACAGCTTACAAATACAACTTACGGGAACTTGTTACGCTTTGACATTTCGACTTTCTCGATTTTTCTTCCATTTTCGGCCGCGATCTGTCACCCGACAACTCACCACACGTTTCCCGATTCATACATACAGAAACGATTCAACCCAACTAGTAGAGTTCAGGATGGAAAATAGGTGTGACGTCACAGAATAGAGAATGTTCTCAATCGGAATACGGAAACGAGCTGCTGGTCATTAGTTAAGAAGAAACCCGGGATGAAATTCATTGATTCCAAGTAGGTTTTTCGCCTAACGAAAGACACCGAAGGAAACATCTTCAAGTACAAAGCACCGCTGTAAGCTCGAAGGTTCGAGCAGCGAAAAGGAATCGATTTCGAGGAAATCTTCGCACCGGTAGTAAGGTATGACTCACTGAGAGTGTAACTCGCAGTAGCTGCCAAACGAGATCTCGAGCTGGCTCAGTTCGATGTGCAGACGGCATTCTTGTACGGAAAACTAGACGAAGAGGTATTCATGGAAGTACCTGAGGGTTTAAGTATCAACGAGTTTACAAGCAGTAAGAAAATGAGTGTCGTGTCTCGCTTGGAGAAGTCATTATATGGACTGAAACAAGCTCCACGGTGTTGAAACCTAAAGTTCAGTGCGTTTCTGCGAGAATTTAAATTTAGAGAAACGGAAGCAGATAGGTGTATTCTCGTTGGAAATGTCAAGAATTCTGCTATATATCTCAAATTTTTCGTCGATGGCGGATTGATAGAAGCCGGATCGAATGTGATCATCGACAAAGTTCGCATGTCGTGTTGCATACGGTAACAGACGGAGAAGAAAAAGCCGAGTGAGTACAGTACAAAGGAGCTGTCGGTTCTACAATGTTTATGATGATCGTGTTGCGTTCTGACTTAGAATATTCCGTAAAGTCCGTGAGCAAGTATTTAAACAATCACAACGATGACCACGGGCGAGCGGTGACAGGGATCTTTGTGTATTTATCGGGAACGTTAGAGCATGGCATCGAGTATCGCGGCGGTGGAAGTGTGCTCGGGTATTCTGATACGGATTATGCAGGCGACGTTGAGACCAGAAGATCTACGACCAGGTATTTTTTCGACCTCGCGAGTGGTCCAATCACATGGTTGAGTCAGCGTCAGAAGCTAGTCACGCTCAGTTCGACTGAGCAGCGGCGGCGGCATCGAGAGAAGTGATTAGGTTGTGAAAGCTACTGAAGGATATCGGATATCTCTGTGCCGAAGCAACCGCGATTTTTATTCACAATCAGAGTGCAATAAAATTAGTCAAGAACCCGCAGTTTTATAAACGCACGAAACAGATAGATATCCGGTACCACTATATTCGCGAAAAAGTGGAATCCAACGAAATAAGAATCGAGTACGTTCCTACAGGACAGCAAAAGGCTTAACTTCTTCATATTGTTGTTGTTATTTTGCCTAAAGATAATATCGTTCAGAGCAAACAATGCTTCCATTTATGTCTACAACCAGTGTTTGCAGTATTTTCACGGCAACGGAAAGCTTGAGGATCATAAAAATGATTGCAGCCGCAAATGGTGAAACCGCAGAGGTCATTATTAGAGTATAAGAACTATGAACGGCAGCTTGATGTTGCGATAATGATCTGTGCCGACTTCCATTGTTTTCTCTAAGCCATTGACACCTGTGTGTCTGATCCGAGTAATTCTCCATCAACGCAACTGAAGGAGCATATACAGTGTGCTTTTGCATGCTAAGTAAAATGTTCATTGAACTCTAGATTAGATAGATTTAGGATACATAAGGGACCAGGCTCAACAATGAAATTTGTTGATACACTTGTAAATGATGTGAATGATGGGTAAATTATTTCAAGGATGCTAAACCAATGGATGTGCTTACCTCGGAGAAAGAAGAAGTGTTTTGAAATATATCCACCGCTTGCCATGTTTGTGTGAAACACCTTGAAAGTGATAGGGTGCGCGATCATTGTCATTTCACGGGCACATACAGAGGTCCCGCAACATAATTTCTGCAATTTATTGTATCGGGTACAGAAATACATTCCCATATTGTTTCACAACCGTTTAGGTTACTACTGTCATTCATTCATCAAAGAATTGGATAGGATTGGTGGGGATACATCGCTTTTACCGGTAAATAAGGAACTGTACGTTCCTTTTTCTAAGCGGATACAAATTGATGGCTTCACTGAAACGGTTGAGCTGAGATTTTTGGACTCGGCCAGATTTATGCAGAGCAGTTTGGATGTTCTTGTAAAAAATGTATCACGTGATGATTTGAAAACTGTGTTTTCGGAATATGGGATTGAGAAAAAATTCAATTTATTGACGCGAAAAGGTGTATTTCCCTATGATTATGTAAAGTCATGGGAACGGTTGAATGAAGTTGATCTGTCTCCTCGCGATAAGTTTTTCAATAAAATGGCAAATAGTGAGTGCAGTAAGGACGATTACCGACATGCGCAAAATGTTTGGAAAGAGTTTGATTGCACTGTGATGTCGGACTATTTGGAATTATATTTAAAAACAGATGTGCTACTTCTGATCGATGAAGTCGAAAATTTCAGGAAAGTGTGTCGAAATATGAATGGTTTGGATTCGTGTCAGTATTACACAACTTTTCGGCTATCTTGGGATGCAATGTTGATGACGACATCCATTCAACTTCAGTTGCTGACTGACATAACCATCATTTCATCAAGTGAGGAATTAGAGGTTGTATCACTCAATGCTCACTCCGCCATTCAATCGCTAATAATAAGTACATGACAAATTATACGAGGAAAGATCCATCCAAATATCTACTCTACTTGGATGTGAACAATTTTTATGGGTAGGCTATGTCGCAGCCACTTCCTCAAAGTTATTTTAAGTGGGTTGAAAATCCAGATGTCATTGATATTCAGGGTATTGCAGCAGACTTGGATATTGGCTACATACTCGAAGTCGATTTGGAATGTCTATCTGCAAAGCATGATAAACATAATGATTTTCCATTCTGTGTGGAGAACAAAACAGTGCAGGGTTCTAGAATTTCAAAACTAATTATCGATTTAACGGGTAAGCAAAAGTATGTCATTCACTACAGAAATTTGCAGCAATGCATTGCAAATAGCTTGAAATTGACCGGTGTCCATACAGTTTAGCAGTTTAGGCAGTCAGCTTGGATGAAGCAGTACATACATTTACATTAAATACATTTCACCGCTAAAGAAGCATAAATTCGTTTGAGAAAAACTTTTTCAAATTATTAAGTAATGCGGTATATGGGAAAACCCACAAAAGGAAAGACGTGAAAATGGTTACGGATTGGCAAGGTGGACGGCGACATGTGGACGCTCGAAGTCTAATATCGAAACCATATTTTCATAGCGCAGCCATATTCTCAGAAAAGATGGCCACTCTGCAAATAGATCGAGTGCACACTATATACAATAAACCTATCTATCTCGGGTTCACCGTCCTCGAATTATCATAGTTGAATATGTATGATTTCCATTACGGCTTCATGAAACCCAAGTAAGATAGAAAAATGGCAAAGTTTTGGGCATGATGAAAACAATGGCAAGCTTATAACAGAGTTGGTAAGGCTAAGTTTTAAAATATACTCGTTTAGCGTGGAAAGTGATAATGATGTTAAAAAATGCGATAATGATGTGAAAAAAATTATAATGGATGATTTAAGTTTAACCCTAGTTAGCTAACGTTCCTAAATACACCGTATAAGCTAACCATTCGACTTTTTTACGATCAATTTTTAAATGTGCCTTTTAGTAAAATTTTATGATATTTTGAAGAGGCTTATTGTATTAATAGGAAATATAGAGTATATGTAAAAGATAGTAATTGAAAAAAAATGAATATTTTAGTTTTCATTAATAAATCACAAATCATAACTCGTACATGTTTCTTTGGAAAATATAAGGCACTTGAACTTAAAATAACTAAATTAGCAATTATTAGCTAGAAAATTGTTTCTATTTGTTCTTAATATAAAAAAGAAGTCTTAAAATCGACGAAAACGATGAAACCACTTAGATTTTTTTGGCACAAGTTGGGCAAAAGTCAACTGCATGTTCGCCGCAAATGGAAGTTTGGTAACTATTGCAGTAATTCTTTGTCTTGCGTTTTTTTTTGTAGGAACACAAACTGCAGATTTTTCTTTTCTTTGTTGGAGCATTCTCAGATATCGGAGCACTTCCAGAATCAGGTGGTCCAGGTATTTGACTTTGAACTTCGGGGCTCTCCTTTGGGTTTAAACCCAACACCTCCCTTATTTTGTCTTTAGTTCTTCGAGGCATTGTCGGTATTTCGAGTCGATGTTTTAGCCATGGTTCAACGAGGTGCTCATGCAATTGCTTCATGTAATCTTTTCGGGTTATAGGTTTACCTCCAGATACCAAGACATTATGACAATAGAGAATGTGGGAGTTGATACCTGATATATTGAGCATATCAAAGAATATGCACATGGGCCATCGGCTGGTCTTACGGTTGCACGACATGATTGAACACATCTGATCAAATGTGTCGACGCCGCCTTTTGTAGCATTGTAAAATTCTATTATGCTTGTTTTTTTTTGATGATGGGTTCACTGTTCCTTCTTCATCACATGAAGACATCAAATATACCATTTTACTTGGCTTCGGTTCGAGCGATACGAGAGTTAGTGGCCCATCATAACAAAACATGGAACTTCAACTGTCATCGACTTCGCCGTCATTATTCACTATCAATGTAAAAACTGAAAAAAATCACAAACATACTCCATGTGTAAAAGTTACACAAAAGCTAATCATTCGTCAAAATGACGAGTATGCAGTAGATATCTCAAAAACAAAATTACTTACCGACTAAGCACGATCACTACGCGACACAGTCTAACGATCACTTAATTGGCGCGGAACCGCACGTGTGTAAGTAAAACAATAGCAACGGGAGTAGAAGGTATTTATTGGATATTCGTCATTTTGAAGAACATTAGCTATCTAGGGTTAAGATTAATAAAACAATTATTTTTATTCTTTTTCATTGATGAAAAGCAACATTTATATTAAATCCAACATAAAAAAGAATAGTAAGTACAAAATAACATTATTTCAGACAAACGTGACAAAAAATAGTTATTTAACCGACGTAGATTGAAATTTTGTCGACGTTAATCGAAACTGGGAATTAAAAAGTAAGACAACGTAAATCGAAACGACTCAAATCGAGGCGACGTAAATCGAGGCCTGTCTGTATTTACTGATTTGCACGTGATCACCCACATTTATATTTAAATGGAAGCATCACCTTGATGTTGTTTTATACATTGAGCAGAACCAAATTTTCATTGAAATTATTAACAACAGACGGAACCATTTTTATTGTTCGGTGTTTTTTAGTATTGTAGGCATTAATTATATCATCCACTTGAATGATCTAAAGTTATAATTTACAGTCCATAATTTTCATTCATACTAAACTCTTTCCACATCATTTTCTCTACTGTAAGATTGAATCGTTCAACAATTGATGCCTTAAGAAGACTATACGTTTATTCGATATTTCTTCCTTACATTTTTAGAATATTTGTTGTAGAATTCTTTTCCATCTGCTGTTTGTAAGTTTTCGAGAATGCACCCTGGTTGTAAAATGTGTTCAATAGTCATAGATACTTCTTTGCCAGTTTTTGTTTTTGATCAAAGCCGTCCATGCAAATTTAGAAAATGTGTCGATGATTGTAAGAAGGAAACGAAACCCTGTACTGTCCCATTTTGACTAAATTGGCATGCCGAAAGTCATCTGAACCTTTTGTTATAACTCGTCCTCGCTTGAAACTTTTCCGAGTGGGCATATATAATTCGTTCACCACATCTCGTTTGCTCATTTCAGAATGATCTGAATTTGGTTAAGTGGTTGATATCTGTGTATTAGAAGGTATCACTTTAAAGTCTCATCATAATTATCAACGTCCTTTTCGGCATGTCGAAATTGAGTTTGTTTGTCTACATATTTCTTTAGTTTCTCAATGTTAATATCAACGTAGTTCTTTTTATAAGCATCTTCATCCTTTGTGAGGGACCCAATATTGTTGAGTTGTTGGAAATTAAGAATATAATCACCACTTTCCGACCATTCTTACCCGATTTTCCTTCTGGTTCTTGTTGACCTATAGGACCTTGTGGTCTTTGAAGTCCTTACGAGCAACGTTTTCCTGCGCTTTCATTTGAAAATCGGCCAAATATGTCAACGCCCATTTATAAATAGTAGTAATTAGTGAACGATGATGATGATGGCTATCGTGTTTATTCTATTATTTGTGAAAATTTCAACTCTCCAATGATTTATATTATTTCGTTGTTATGATTAGTGATATCGTCGCTTCAAATAAAGACGTCTTAATGACTTTATTTGATGCTTTGGGCTGGTAGTTGTGGTATTCTGTCACCTGAGTACGCAAGAGTGATATCTTGCGAAAATGGCTTTCAGGCTAATGTCACTGCTGCCTGAGTAACCGCAATCGACTTACTAATTCATTCGGATCATCCAAATATATATATAGTTTTCCGTTTGTCAGATGTTTCCATTAAACTGTAGTTGCTGTATTTAATGTTTGGCGTTCGTTTTAGCCCTTTCCTTCTTTACTATTTAAAAGTTTAGAAATTATTTTTGTATACGTAAAACTTCGATTTCCATTGTCTTGGCTACTACTGTTGTGAAAACGTCTGTAAGCGTTAGTGTATAGAAGAATACTTTCATAATTCTCTAAATCTTCGTTGGTATATATGGTGTTATCTGGATATTTCATAAAAAGCAGTTCATATAAACCTCGAGTTCCAATGTAGGGTTTTTAATTTACAAGTACATGATAACCATCGATTACGAAATTTGAATTTTTTAACTTCCCAGTATGTGGAAAGTTCTTGTAATTGCCTCGAAAATCGAAATTAAAATTTTAAACATTTCCTTACGTTTTGAGTTCTATAGAGTATATATAAAGTGGTTTTAGAAAGATGTATGTGTGTGTGTGTGTGCGAACGTACATACGTTCGTGGAAAGTTTTTTCTACGAGCATACATCACGTAAACAAAGTCGTATCGACTTTCTTGAGAAGTCAATCGAAGCGTCTTAGCAATTTTAAGAGCTGATTAATTTTTGGGAAACTTCGGTCGGGGGTGTGTGATGTTTCCCCTTTTGAAGGTAATTTTTGTCATGCGTTATATCTAGAGATGGGTAAAACTGCCGAAAATACACAACCGGTTGTGTCACAACGTCTGTGCTTACACAACGGTTGTGTTAAACGGTTGTACTAAACGGTTGTGCTAAGATGTGTGAAATGGTTATATTGATAGTCTGTGTTAAGTTTCATTAATACAAATTTAATTTTGATCTCATGAAATTTTTTATGCTAAGTACAACTTCTGGTACCTAATGTTTCAGTTCTTCAAACTGCAGCGATATTCAAAGCAGTTTGATATTATTATGGAAAACATCATATTGATAATATTTACAAAAATATATCTAAGCTAAAAACTAAAACCAAATTCTCAAAAAATAATTAATTTTCCGCCATTCGCAACTTAAGTCGTTATAAAAAATAATAATAATAAGTTTTAAGACAAGTGAAGAAAACCAAGCTGCTCGACGCTACCTAATTAACTTACTTCGGAAAATGTACATCATGCTAATGAAATAACTATATCTAGCTGCTATAATTATAATTATTATTAATTAGAAAATGATAGTACTTATATCCATTGGCCACAATTATTTATTGCGTCTTTCGAAGTCCCCAGCTTTGATTAGCATTTCGCCCAGTACTTGTCGTTTGCGTTTAAAAATATCAATTGCCTTACTTTGGACGCTTTTAATCGTGTGCGCCGATCACTTATAATGAACCCGGTCTGTGAAAAAATACGCTCACATAGCACAGAAGTTGCTACCATGCTGCATTTCTTCTTAAATACTTTTGCGAGGTTAGGGAAAATAAATTGTTTTGCAGACGACCACTTCAAAGGGTCCTCTTTTTTATCAATAACCCTTTCTTCCAAGTACCGTTGTATCTCTACGATGGCACTAGATACAATTGTTTCGGGTGGTTGCTCTTTGCAATCTGTAAGCAACCCCATATATTTTCTAATAATTAAAGTCGCTTAGACTGCCTCAATCTAATTGATTATTTTTAAAATAGAGTACATGTAGATTATTAATCAGAAGTGCTCAGACAAAGTTTTAAAGCTATTTAAAAGCATTTTCTGAAACCGCGAAAAATCTTACGTATAATGTGGTTTACCTGGAGAAGCTTAGTGACTGCGATTACCATTGAATGCAGAGGTTTCTCGAGAAGTTTCTGGCAAACATCAATCAATCCCGTTGTCAGACAAACGATTTGACTGCCCCTAATATATTGTTCCCCACATAGGTTGCGAGTCACTTCTTCAAAAGGTCTTAGCGTTTTACAAAGCTCTTTACAAACCTTCCATTCTTCTAGAGTAAGGACTGACATATTTTTTTCAATTAAGGCAGTAGTTGCTCTTACAGTTTCTTGGAGCAATGTAAATCTCTCTAGCATGTAGTACGTTGAATTCCAACGGGTCGCTACACCTAAAATTAGCTTCTTTGGATTCTTTTCGCCAATGTATTTCTGATATTTCAAGAACTTTCCTTGGCCTTGATTGCTTTTTTTGAAATGTTCAACAACATTTTTCATTTTTTCAATCAAATATTCAACATTCTTCTCTTCAAGCGCTTATTGAACAATCAAATTCAAAGTGTGTGCATAGCATCCAAAATTGTTCCATTTAAGTGTGTTGACAATGGCACCCTTAACGTTGGCACCATTGTCAGCAACTACCATGTTAACATTTGTAGCAGGAATGCCAAAATCGTCAGTTATTTTTTTAATATCGTTTGCCAATGCTTGGCTGGTATGAGACCCTTCAATCGGAATGCAGTCCAAGAGAACAGTCTCAAACTTAAAGTCATCTGTTATAAAATGACCCATTAAGACGAGGTAACTCTCTTGAGCGCTTGATGACCATTAATCTGTAGTTAGGCACAAACTGTTCACAAGGCTCATTTTCTCCTTGACTGCTCGTTTACATTCTTCGTAAACCACTGGAATTAGACTGTTCGAAATCGTTTTCCTATCATGAAGAATATATGACGGATTCAGCAGGCTAACAAAATATTTAAACCCAATGTCTTCTACAACAGAGAAAGGTTGTAGGTCCCTTGTGAACAATGTCAAAAGAGATTTGTCAAGTTTTCGTTTTTGTCCTGGGTTGATTTTTTTTGTCACAAAGTTACTTAAGTTAGTTGCTTCATACTTTCACCGGTAAATGCGAGCAAAGGGACGCTGCTGGTGCTCGGAGTTGCAGATAAAACTGGGCTGGTAGTTGATGGCTGCTTTCGCTTTAAACTTAGCGCGTCAGAAATAAATGTAGAGCTGCCTTGTGATAATACACTTTCTAGTTCGTTATCAACCGGTTGGGAGACACTAGAAAAAGTAGGAACCGTTGTCGAAGTATCGAGATTTACTGTAGGATGTTTTTTAATAATGTGGGTTTTTGAGGTTTGTTACCGTCGACCTAAATGACATGCCCAATCCGCACATGTCACACTTTGCAATCTTTTCCTTACTGTCCGTTATTTTAAAATACCTCCACATGGAACTATTTCTAACACGCTTGCTCATTGTCACACACAAAATATAGCTCACTCACAAATCACAATCAAAAAACTTGCTATAATTGCGGGAATGCTAGAAATTAGACATTGACATTGTCCGCTGCCTGTTTTGCACAACTGTTGCGCTACACATTCGTTGTCCGACGAATGCGTTTAGTTAACTCGATCGTTGTCGTTGCGCTGTGCAACGCCAAGCACACTGTCTACCGTATCAGTTTTCAATTGTTTACAGTAGACACACAACTGCCTATTTTGCACAACCGTTGTGTAACAAAACCGTTGTCTTTAAACAACCGTTGTGCAACAACCGTTGCGTTTTTTTCGCCTCACCTCTAGTTATATCTCGCGAATCAAACATACGATTTACATCGTTAAAGTGTCAATTGACGCGTATTAACATTTGTGTGAATCTTTAAAATTTTGAAAAAAATCGTTGGAGCCGTTTTTTTATTTAAGAATTTCAATCAAATTTGCATTTGAGGTAATCAACGCTTTGAATGGTGAAATGTTTTGTAGTCAAAACTTTGCACGATCATATGCTTTAAAATGCTTTCATCGAATAAAAAATTGTAGTTTTCAGTAGATTCATTCTTTAGTAATCGTAAGATTGCAATAACCATCATCATTTGTAATACATTTTACTTTTTACATGCAATTGAAATTATTTTTGACTGCATATACAAAATTGTTCAAGAACAATAGGAAATATATAGTAATTATTAATTTCATTGATGTAAAATCGTGAATTTTTTTAAATTCAGTGATTATGTCGAAGTCGTGGCAATTTTGAACGCAACAATTCAAAATGAGCATCACGCGACAAAATCCCTTCAGTGGGCGTAATAACAAAAACTGCATTAGTTTTTGCTAGCGCTCGTTTGTTCTTCAAGCATGGATGTGAAAATAACAAATAACGTAGAAAAGGCCCCCGCCGATTGATCTGCGTGAATATTCAAGCTGTCGCCATCGACCAAAAACCTTACGTAATCAATGGACCCTCCCGTAGACGATATGATTCATATTAACTCATTCCTGTTACTGCTATGAATACCTCTCAGTGCTATTACTTAAAGTAGTATTATTTTCAAAATTATTATTGTGTTTAATGTTTTTGATGTTTATGTAGATATTACTGGGAAGTTGACCGTGTGGACCTCAAGGGTCGCACATTGCGGCTTGTGTTATTTTCTACTGATGTCTACCATCTTCATCTCTATACACCCCATATATACTGTCAATTACCGAGGGTTGATTCACATGAATATCTAGATATTGCTTAGGAATATCAGAAACATGCTTTTGCTCCATGTATTCTTCAAGATGATTTTGTTTTTCCGGAGAGGCAACATATCTACGAATAGCTTCTGTAGGAGAATTGGATGAAGTGCTGGTGAGGTTAAGGTTTTTTCTAGGTGAATCCTTGTTCCGGTTTTGCTAGCTTTCAACTGTTGGTACTTTTTTTTAATCGAAATAGTTGTCTTTACTGTATCAATGAGTAGTTGCTGCTTTTCATGTTTTGTTCTTTTCATTGTTTACTGCAGCAGCAGCAGCAGCAATTCGCGAAGTTTCGAAAGTTACCTGAAATAATTTGAAATATTCTCTCAAAATTTTATTTCAAAACGATTTATGCAGTACTTAACTCGTTTTTTTTCTTTTTCAAATTGTTTGGAACCGTTTTCACTGTTGTTGGACTCAAACCGTATTGAACTGTTATTAAAGTGCATTGAACAGAGGTTGAGTTGCATCAAACTGATCCTTTGAATTGCAACTGAACTGCAATATTTTTGCAGTACTTAAATCGACTTCTTTCTTTTTCAAATTGTTTCCAACTGTCTTCAATGTTGTTGGACTCAGTCCGTATTGAAATTTTATCAATCGGTATTGAACAGATAACGAGTTGCATAAAACTGATCCTTTGCACTGCAACTGAACTGCTTATGTCATTTCAACTGTTGGACTCGCAATTATAAACCGAATATTATTGGGCTTTCGGTGGACAATTGGAAGGCAGCTAAGGTAAGCGAGCCCAGCAATGGACAGCGAGAGGCTCTTATACTCCTCAATGAAGAATCGCTAGCTCCTTTGGGGTCTAAGGGTGGGGTGATAAGCTACGGTTTCTCGACTATCAATCTGTGAATATACCGTAAGAACCGTACTGGGAAAGCAGTACGGCAACCGAGCAAAGAGAGTGGGAGTGAAGTGACTGAAGTAGCTTCAACAGACCCGACCGCGGACCTCTCCGAATCAGATTTTCTCTCCGATGACGGAAGAAGCACCACCTCCACTGCGGAATTGGATGGGGACTTTCTCCAATTTCCCGACTTCATTGAGAATAACGGGATGTGCTCATCTGACGAGGAGCCGGACAAAATCTTTTGTCGTGATGCTGAGGTTTTTCCAATTATACCTTCATCATTCTAAAACGGTATCTACCGCACTGCAGCATGAAACAGCAAGATCTGCATGAAGTGCAACGAAAGCTAGGGGGAAATATAAACCACCCTGGTGGAAAAGTGACATTGCGGAGCTGCAGAAGGAATGTAGGAAGTCGTTTAATGGAGCTAGAGAAGTTTAAATGCTCCATCAAAAAGGCTAAAAAGCAATTCTTGGAGAATTTTCGGTGCAGAAATAGAAAACTCCAAGGATGTTGGTCGTCTGAGAAAAGTCATAACGAGCTGTCCCGCATTTTAAGGGTCTGCCACAGATCCAAATGGGGTCTGGCCGAAATCCAGCTGCAAAACGTTGGCCGTTCTCGTGAGCACGCACTTCTCGGGCAGTGAGGGTGTGGCTGACAAAGCGGATCCACACACGCTCCCGGGCTGTCTGTCAACCAATGTGCCTGTAAATGACAGGCTCCTACGCTGGGCAATCAGCTCATTTCAACCTTTTAAATCGCCTGACGTGGACAATATCTCGACAGTGGAGATCCAGCAGGGAATAAATATAGCACTGCCATGGATTAACGGCATTTTCAAAGCACGACGACAGCTGGCTTACATTCCACAGCGGTGGAAAGAAGCTACAGTAGTCTTCATACTTAAAGCGGGCAAGACATCTTACTCTTCACCTAAGGACTATAGACCTACCAGCCTCACCTCTTTTCTGCTGAAAACTCTGGATCGGCTGATCGAGATTCATTTGAGAGCTACTCTGAAACCACTCTTTAATGCGCAGCACGCATACACAAAAGAAAGATCGGTTGGAACAGCTCTTCACTCGCTCACCAGCTTCATCGAAAAATCTCTAAGCGTCAAAGAGTTTACGCAAGCGGTTTTTCTAGACATCGAAGGGGCTTTCAACAATTACAGCCATAAGGCTATTGGGGAAGCACTCGAGGAAAGCAATGTCGATGACAGGGTTTATCGGACAACTGCTAAGTAGCAGGAACATCAACTCCACACTAGGAAACATCACCTTAAGAAGGAGGACTTGCAGGTGCTTCCACCCCTTCTATGGAACTAAGTGGTGGACAAACTTCTGTCAAAAATAGAAGCGACTGCCTGCAAAGTCGAAGCCTATGCCGATGATGTTGCAATAGCTGTATTGGGCAAATTCGTTAACACCTCTTCACAAGTAGGTACAAAATTCCACGATTTCTCCCACCCAAACTCGATGAGATAAGCCTCATACCGTGTCACCAAATTCAATAATTAGGTCTAATTCTGGACTCCAAGCTCGCATCAAAAGGGAATATAGAAAAAAGAGCGCGCAAAGCGACGTGCGCCATCTACTGCTGCAAAAGAGCCAATGGAAATAGGTGGGGATTGAAACCCAAAATTGTATCATGGCTCTAGTGGATGACGAAAGTGGAACCAATCGTTCTGTATGGCGCAGTTATTTGGTGGCCAGCTATGGCGAAGTCATCAAATGTAAACCTGGTTAACAAGGTTAGAAGGATTGCAGCTATTGCATTTACCGGTGCTATACGCACCACCCCAACAAAGGCATTGCTTATGCTATTAAATTGGCTCCCAACTGAGCTACTCACGAGACAGCAGACCAAGTGCACTGCGCTTCAGTTGAAAGGTCTACGTCTCTGGTATGAGGGTAACAATGGCCACTCCACAATACCACGGAGGGATGGACCAACGCTAGGGAAAGTAGACCCGCTTCTCTGATTCCCTGTTTTCATCATGGTTTGAAGCCAATCATCCCGAATAGGGATTACTGGACCATAGAAAGAAATGAGATGCAGAAATCGATCGACATCCACACTGATGGATCAAAAATGGATGGAAGAGTAGACTGTGGCATTTTCTCAGAACAGCTACACCGGAAAATATCCTTCCGGTTACCAAACCACAGTTTTTTTAGGCGGTGGTCATTACGATTTACAAGACAGTAGACTGGCTGAGAAAGTAGAAAATTTTCATAAGAAATCCAAACATTTTCTGACAGTCAAGCTGCTATCCAATCACTATCCAGCGTGCATACTCCAACCAAGATTGCAATGGAATGCCGCTCACAACTGAACGTTATATGGCTTCATTGTTAAGTCAATCTTGGCTAGGTACCAGTGCATAGTGATATACGGGAAAATTGCGAAGCAGATGCCCTAGCACAAGCTGGCACTGAGCTCCAGGAGTATACACTTACACCCAAGTCGGCCAACCTCTGGCTTTCATAAAGCTGGGATTCAAGCAATACTATATGTAGGCTGCAAATAGGGCCTGGCTACTTGAAGAAACCTGTAAGACAACCAGGCAAACTTGGCACGCACTGTGCTCCAAACCCACCAAGCGGCTTCTAACCACGAACCGCGAAACCTTGAGTTCCATCGTATCCGTACTGACGGGGCACTATCTGATTGGCAGACATGCAGGAAGATTGGGTGTTCCTTTCAACGATTTCTGCCGAAGTTGCAGATCGGCATCTACTTGATTATCAATACTGTGGTCTGGTACAAAACGTAGCGAGCGGCTTGCCAGAGGTTTTCCCGGAATAAATTCATTGGATCGAGTTTGTGAAGAGCATTATATTGGATATTCGAACCTCAAAGAAACGAGCATTCGTCACATACTTGATAAAATATAAATCGAAAAGGCGTGGCAACGAGTTAGGTCAACGGACGCAGGACTAGCAGAACGCGCTAACGCATTACTTGTAACCAACATGATAAAAGCCAAAGTAAAATTAGGAATAGGGTTGAAGGATAAAACGAAATTTGGGACAGTTATTTCGAAAATTCGAAAAATTACCAAAAAAACCGATAGTATGAAGGCGAGTATTAAAATAACTCTGACTGCAGCAAAAAACATTACCAAAAGCCAGAAGAAGACTCTTAAAACTCCAAGAATCATTCCTATCCCTAAAGTTGGTGGAGTCTTGCCGTCTCTAATTCCTCTTTTTGCGGGATTATCTGCTATTGGTTCTTTATCAGGTGGAGCTGCTGGTATAGCATTAGAAGAAAAAAACGACACAACCAGTGAATGGAGCAGATTATAGTTGGTCAAGGCTTTCATTTGAATTCGTACAGAAAAGGTTTCGGGTTGTATTTAAATCCTGCTCCAAAAAACTTTTAAAGGCGTTATCCAAGAGTGCATTAAATGAAAACGATTTAAAGATGTTCGCACGATTCTTGCCAAATTTCAGAGGAGTTTTTATGGGAAATAATATACTGAAAGGGCCAGCAATGCACAGCAAGTGTGGTACTTTAAATTTCGATGATATGCAAGGTGCTGGAACACTTTGGGTAGCGTACAGCAAACAAAATTGTTATGTGGAATATTTTGATAGTTTTCGAAATTTACCTCCACAGATAGAATTTATAGATTATCTAGGTTCTAGTATAAATTACAACAACAATTGTTACGTTCGCCACGCAACGTGGTCGACCCACAACCCATAAGGGCAAAATGGGGGTCTGCCCTGTCCTTGAAGATCCCAAACCACCGTGCGGGTAAATGGTTTCTTTCTAAAAATTGACAATGCCACTTCACACAATCAAGCCAATTATTACTGAATTAAATTGTTATTAATTAATTATATTGTAGGGAGTAAGTCAATGTAGGTAGAAGTTGAATTATATAAATATAGAGATGTAGGTAGGTTGAGGATATTGGAGTAAATAGATAAGTAGGTAGTAAGTAAATTGACTTACTCCCTACAATATAATTAATTAATAACAATTTAATTCAGTAATAATTGACTTGATTGTGTGAAGTGGCATTGTCAATTTTTAGAAAGAAAGCATTTACCCGCACGGTGGTTTGGGGCCTTCAAGGACAGGGCAGACCCCCATTTTGCCCTTATGGGTTGTGGGTCGACCACGTTACTTGGCGAACGTAACACAATACATATCAAAGATTTGACTCATACAACTGTGAACATTAATGTTTAAATTTTTTATATAAAATATTGTAAATTTCGAAGCCATCTATGTAAATGAATATTTTGAAAAAACTCAAAACTAATTATTGTTTTAAAAACTGCCATGGCTCTTACGTTAACTCTGAGTGGAAATACATTCGCTCTCACATCAGAATATTTTCCATCTGTCGGTTTCCAAGGTGGGTATTGTAATGTTCGCCTCGCAGCGGCAGCGTGGTCGATCCACAAACGCATAAGGGCAAAATGTGGGACTGCCCTGCTCTGGAAGACCCCAAACCACCATGCGGGCAAACACGGGTCGTTACTTCACACAAGGCGTATTAGAAGAATTAATGGAAATGAATAAGTAATAGATTTATCTTGATTAAGATACTGAATTATATAAACACGAAATAGATTCGCCTCGGGTATTGATGTATGCATGTAAATATAGACGAAATTGAATTCTATACATACACATTGGACTAGACAGATAAGTAGGAAGTAAGGTTGCCATGGAAAGTTTGTTGCTGATCGTGCACGCGAAACCTGCGTAATTTAAAGTTTCATCAACAGCGAAATCAGTTCCATGGGATAGTTCTATTGATTATATATCTTTGATACTGACGTATGCAAAAACATGCCGAACTCCCCGTCTGCGTCTAAGGATTTGAATTCAACACACCAATGAAACGAATCAGGTTGGCAACGTCGTTGATACCAATCTACACAGCGGTCCACCATTGCCAGTGGCACAATGTATCTGCCCAAGGGCCACCCACACACAAGCAGTAACCACATCATCCCCCCCCCCGCGAGGTGCAACGCTGTGGCCGATCGCACAAAGATTAATTCGCCAGCTAACGTGCGTCGACAAAACCGGTCCAAAGCTATGAAAGCTTCGACGAGCTCAGCAAAATCGGCTAGCCGTTGACTGCTGATACAGCAAAAACGGAATCAGGGGATCCCTTAAATATTGCCGAGAGAACAGCTGGCGGGGCGATTCAGTACGGAGTCTTGGGCTGTGGAAGAAGCAAAGCGGCAAACGGATGGCAAGGCGGCGAGCGGACGGCAAAGCGGCGAACGGACGGCCGTGGAAGCCGACAGGATTAAAGAAGAAATTGGTAAGTAGAAGAAAGCTTAGATAGGGTTAGTTAGGTGAATTAAAAGAAAATATAATAGTGATTTTACATGAAGCTGGAGTGATTTGTTAGAAGTGGCGAGCAGACGTCGCGGGTCCGACTATTTTATTTTCCTTCTAAATTCCTTTGTTTGGTTGGTGGTTATGCGTTGTCGCGAATCCTGTTCCCGTTTCCGGATACGCGGACAGAGCAGTCCCGGCGCAGAAACGGGTGGCACTCCTGTTTAGAAAAAACCTATTCTCACACCCCTTATCACGGGTTTAAGCCAGATGGCATTGCCCAAAACGTGACCAGGATCAGCTGCAGCAGTATGTATGCGGTCCTGTTGATTTTTAAACATATAATTCTATACCGAACGTTGGTAACAAACGGGAATTTATTACACATTAGAAAGCACGTTATAGAAGTACACATTGGATCGTAGGAAATTGATGATATTGCCAACTATCTGTATAAAGAGCTGGCAAAGATCAATAACAAAATAAATTTTTGAATACGAGCTAATAATGATACTTTCAAAAGTGAAATAAAGTCAACTGTTGTTATTTGCTTCAATAAAGAGAGATCCGTTGGCTAATTGCTAGGATTCGCTAAACGAGAATTGCAAATCAATGTAAAACATACTTCTGATCTACTTGTCAGCATAAGCAAAGGAAACGTAATACGTATTGATTGTAACATTGTTGAAAATTCTTATATGAATAATATTCCTACACACGCAATCCACGAGTACTCGCCGGAAGTATGAACAGGATAAAAAATATTGTGGAGTTTCCTAGTAATGTCATTTATTTACCGAAAAACATCAAACAAATTAGCACGCTAACTCTGAAGCTGGTCGACCAAGACGGATATATAATAAACTTTAAGGGGGAAACAATAACTATCAGACTTCATTTGAAGCCGCAGAATGCTCCTGTATAACGATGATAAATATTTGCCCAATAATAAAGACACATTCAGTTCAAACAGGAAAACCAAACCAGTTAGCCTACTAATAATAATACAAAATAAATAATACTTGAAATCAATGGGGTTCAAATAAAAAAAAATGAGTGAGATCCTGAACGTCACACGTAAAGTCAGTAATGACAATGTTATATCAAAAAAATTATATTATAGCTACTCTCCATTCTTGTGATCATACAACCGTAGTGATAAAATCAGAATACCCCTGCAAGAACAGGATTTGTGTATTTTACCAAGTCAGGATTTGAAGGTGCCTTAACTAAAACAGAGGAACAATATCAAAAACAGCTAAACTGGCAAATAAAAGCATCGTATTTCTTTCTGATGAGATTAGGTATGAACTGAATGGAGTAAAAATCGATAGAAACAAGAATGTTGAAATAACATTGACATTAAAAAATTATGGTCACCCCTATTTTAGCTGGATTTTATTCTACGGATTTAATTTTGAAAAAAGTAATGTATATCCCATGTAAATACACTTAGTTCTTTTCGTATTTTTTTCCACAGCTCTTACTTTTTTTTCTTCGATTAGTATATTATGCAATAACGGCGGATTTGGATGTTAATTTTATTCATTATTTGAATGATGAAGATTGAATTATATTAAAAGAAATATTTGGGTTATTATATGTATATTAGGAGGAGTTTACTAAGATGGTTAATTTTTCCTACTCCTGCCGCGATTATTTCCCCATAGTCATTAAAACTTTTGACAATTGAGGTTTGTTTCATTTGCGGATTATTTGATAGCTAATATTTCATTACATTTTATGAACAAATCTTATCAATATTATAATTTATCTTGATCTTGTGGTTCTATATCGTTTATGCCCTATATTTCTAATTTTGGGACTATTATTTTACCTTCTGCACTAGCTCATTCTTCAGTATTAGTAACAGCAGGAAAGAAAGCAAAAAAATGAAATTGAATCCAAATTACATTTTTATATGCAAAAAAGATTAACTTACGGATGGGAACGCATCCGTTCTCGCGCTGAAATGCGAAGTCTTTTCCAGGTTTTAGGTCTGATATTTTTCAATTATCAATGGTTAACAGCTCAATAACTCGTTTAAGGATTACATCTCGCATAAAGAAAATTTTTCGCTTCTGATAAAAATATTTCAACGATCTTGGGTATTTGTATTAATTCATTTTCACTTGCGGCACTTTTTTTCGTTCTCACGAATACTTCAAGGGGTAAGTAAATTAAATTTATTATTAGGAAATAGTTTCTGCGTCTAAGTTTCCATAACAAAAAACATATTCGTTATCTTCACAGGCAAAAAGATATGATCAAATCCAACTGAATTTCGTGAAACAGAACAATTTAATCTACCATGGATAACACATTAACGCTACAATAACCTGTAGTTAAATACTTCCGTTCTCATGAACTACATATTTTTTGAATAAATGGTTTCTGATGAATATTTTAATTTTGGCCTCTTATTCTTTTAACCAAAGGGCGCTCGAAGATAAATTATTTTCAATGCAATTAAACATCTTGAAACTCTTTTTCAGCCAGATCACTCTCAATATCTACCACTTCAGAAGTCTGCATGGAACCACTACCTATACGAAAACTTCTCTTCGATTTATTATCCATTTACTTTTCTTCATTCATTTTTTTCGATTTGATAATTTTATTTGGTTTTTTCGGATCAAACACTCAAGCTCTTGCTTAACTTTCCCGATATCAACATCTACACTATCATAATCATGATTACTTCCATTTATGCCGAAAAAAATTTTCATTCTTTCCTCCTTCTCCCAAATGTTCAGCCTTATTAGGTTCTCCTATTTCAATTCGACTCCATTCATCTATGTTACTGAAAGGACAGCCCTCCCAACAAACATTTTGCTCTTGGATTAAGAAGCAATAGTCGTATAAAATGATTATTAAGGTAATTCCTACGAGAAGAGGCTTATAATGTTTTCTCATTTGAGATTTGGCTCCTTCAAGAGCTTTTAAATCTTTCGAAAAGAGGGTAATCTTATCGAAAGCCATTTCAAGTAAATATGTCTTTTCAAAAGGCATTTTGTTCTGATTACAGTCTTGAAATGGTATTATGCAAAGGTATTATAAGTTCTGTGATGAGATATTCTTTTAAGACTCTTATTCAAGGTTATTTCAAGAGGAAAAAGTCTCTTAGCTTTAGCGGGAGCTCTTTCAAGACTGTTTTCAAGAGCTAGATTTTATAGCTGTTTTGGATGAAACCATTACTAGGTTATGGTTTTGTATGACACCTTCATAGGAGCGTTTTTGGAGGGTCAACGTAATGTCCCGTTCGATTCCCATGCTTCTGGAACAGTAGAAAGCAACTTTTGGTTGCTTTCGGTGGTTTCAACTATCTTGAACATTTTAAACTGATCAGAACTTGTCACGCAGATAAACCACAACTGAACTGTCAGGGACGCTTTTTACTTCAACAAGCTTTAGCTAAGAGCGCAGTTGTGTAATGGACTTATAAAGCTTTTGAGTAGAACTTATTGTTTGAAGTTCTAATAACAGTCTTATAATAACTTTTCCCAAGAGTAATTTCTGCCAATTTTTGATGTTGTCTCACTTTACTTAACAATCTTGAACAAGAGTTTTATAAATATACGGGCTTTTAAGGTACTTATAAAAGTGAAAATGATGAAACTATCTTATGAAAGCTTTAAAACAGATAAAAACCATCGGATTTTTTACTTTAATGAAAAAAGTAAACAATGCAGTGAAATGCGAGCAGAGTCAAACAATCTAAACTATCGATATTTATAAGTTTTCAGACTATTTATTTGGTCTTGCTAATGCATTGTTTGTCTAAAAAATGGTTTATGATTTATTCTGATTTAAGTAATATATGTGAAGTATTTCAAAGGCACTTCAATTATTTAAGGGGTAGGACAGTATACTTTATCAGTAAAATTCCTTTCGTTGGAGAATTTCACGAATGATTCGATATTATACAACCCACTTTATTATTTTGCAAATATGAGACACCATATTGCTTTTCACTTTTGCAATCTTTTTCAACTCAATCACCTACATAATAAACACGACTACCATTCCATACAAAAAATACACACACAACTTTAGTTTCTATTCTTTCCGCGAAAAGTCATCTTCTTCAAGACTTTTATAAGTATGAAAATGCGTATTCTAGTAATGGCTTTTTATACTCTTAGCCAAGAACAACTTGTGTCGTATAAAACCCTTGCCTACTTCTTTTATAAAAATCAGAAATCGGATAACAAATTCTTCTAAGGTTTTATGGGAATTAGTTCTTATACTTTTTTCAATGACAGTCTTATAAGAGAATTCTAGAGTTATTTAAGAAATTTTATAGAGCGTTATAAGCCTAATTTCTTGTGCCACTTTCTGGCTACTACGACTTTTCAAGACTGCTATAAGACAAATGTCAAAAAGCCACATTCTTAGTGAAAACTTGATTTCATTCTTATAAAGCGCTTGAAGTGCTTTATAGGAGCAATAATGTTTGTTGGGCTTCCAACCTTCAAATCTCTTACATATTTACAAACCAAACTCATGATATGTGTATGCAAAACAATATATCTTTCCCCAGCATGATCCGCTTTCTACATGAAGCACCATTCGTACCACGCCCATAATGTCACACACTCAGCTCACCCAACCATCGCCAAAAACCACAAAAACCAGTTAAGCCGCACCAGTGGCTCGCGCCAGACCGGAAGTCGCTAATCGCAAGAAATTTGTATGAAAGCCGGCCAGAACACCCCTATAAAACTACTCCAGGGTTACCCGCGATCCACTTGCAAGCTGATCCGATGAAGTTTAAGGAGCGTTTTTTTTTCTGGGCTTTAGGTTATCTAGTTGTTTCAGGGTTTGGTGCAATTTCTGGGATATGTAAGGGAAGAGCATATTTTCCGTCATGTTGTGTTCGATATTCTTCGCGATTTCGGTGGTAATTTGAATGTATTGTTTTAGATCGACATCTTGAATAATTTGGAAGTTTACAGTTATAATTTTTGCTGTAGTGGTGATTTGGGAATTTGTGTAATCCTTGATTTGCTCTTATGCATGAAGTTCTCTGATTCAGTTCTGTTTTATATCTATTTTCTTGGACTATTTCTTTATTGTAACGTACTGCTAATTTTGAACACAATCTCTTATTACGTTTAACATAAATGATGTTTCCTGCTTCATACTGTTTTATGGGTATTTCTGTTGTTGAAGTTTGATTTTTTCTATATTAGACAGGTGAGATTTTTCAAAGTTTTCAAGATCAACCAGGGATTTCTTCCGAATAATGGTTCGATTGGTTTTTTCCTTGGTTGAATGAATGGTAAAATTTTATTCATTAACAGAATGTTCAAGTAGTTCTTCAAAGGAGCGATGGAGGTTCTCCTTTTTCTGACAGCTCATAATTTCTATAAGGGTAGAGTGCCATCTTTCTTGTTTCCATTTATTGCGCTTTTATATGGGGTTTTCGGAAGAGGGTGATTCTTAGTTCATCTTCCATCATAGATACTAAGCAAAGAGATTTTAAACCATCTTCTTATGACTGTATTTTCGGGTACGCAGAAGGAAAAGATTATATCTCTTTAAGATCTTCTCAGGTCTTCAGCTGATTTTGAAGCGACTATTTGCGCTTTATCAAATTTCGTGAATTTATCGATGGCGTTTTTTTAATGAAAAATGAATCAACATGGACCTGGATATGTAGGAATAGGAGTAGGAGTAGCATTGAGTAAAGGTTTGTTCGGATGGCAATTGCATTTGTTTTCTTTGGATATGGAATATTGCACTATCAATTTCTTTATTTTTGCAGATATTTTCGGAAAGAAGAAGTTTTCGAGAATTTGGAGTCTATTTTCTTCTGCATTGCGATGTGCTCTACGGTGAGTTCTGATGATGCAATGTTCATCATTAGTTTCATTGGGTACATCTTCTACCATCTTTTGCGTAAAACGGATTCGATAGTTTTTAAAGTGGAGTGAGTAGAGTTCTTGTATTGTGCCCATTGTCTCTTCGTTGGTCCAGAGACCATTCATGACATTTAGATTTAGATACCTCTTGAAAATATTAATTATGTCGATATTGTTGTATGCAGGCTTGATGATAATGTGTCTTGTGTAGTTGCTAAATGGATTAAGTATATGCGAACTATCTTCGTCCTCGACTTAACGAACGAATTGATTCCGGAAACAACTGACTGGGACTTCAACAGTAGGGATTAAATTATGCGACGAACTATCGTCGCTGTGTACTGATTGTTTTAATGAATCAACGTTAATTGTAAAGGGTGGTCTGGATAGTCAGGAAGGCCATTCGTTTTTTTGGGTTTGTATTGGAATTCGTAGTTGTACTCTTCAAGTATTTCATTCCACCGCTTCATTTTCGAATTTGTGTTTTTATTCGATAACGCATATATTATTATGGTTGGTGATCAGTAAAAATGTGTACTGTCTCCGACCCATACAAGAAGTTCCTAAAAAAACTAAGTGCCCATATAATGGCACGCATTTCTTTCTCATTCGATGCACATTTTTCCTCGGTTTTACTTAGGGTTCAAGAAAGAAACATGACTGGGTTGTTGTCCAATGAAAAGAATGCTCCTATGGCGTAGTAACAAGCATCAGTTGTGAGCTCGAAAGCTTTTTCGAAATTGGGGTTCATTAGCACAACGTCTCTGGATATAAAAGAATTTTGGAGCTTATCGTATGCCAGAAGCGCTTCGTGGGCTAAATGAATGGATTTATTTTTCGAGGCAATTTTGGACAATCGTCCATCTTCCCCTCTTAGCGTAATTTCGTATGAAACTCCGGTAATAACCTGACATTCCAAGGAATGTCAGGTTATTAAACTCTCTTTGAGAGTTTTAGGATAGCCTGCAATGTTTTTGGCTTGATTTTAATACCGTTTGTACCGGTGACATAGCCTCAAAGTTCTACCTCTTCTTGGAAGAATTCGAATTTATCTATTAGGATTTTCAGGTAAGTGCATTCTAAAATTTGAGCCACGGCTTCCAAGTGTTCGAAATGCTCTGCCTCACCTTTTCCAAAGATGATCATATCGTTGATGTACACGTAACAATGTGTGTTTATGTGTCATTACGAGCTCGTCAAAAGTTAGGACCGTTTTGAAGCACCAAATAGTACGCGAGTGAATTCAAATTTTCCATTCTTAACGGAAAAGGCTGTTTTTCGATATATTTTTGTCTGAGGAAAATTTGATGGAAGCCACTTTAAAGGTCTATTATCGAGAAGTATTGATTTTTGCCAAGGTTGGCGAGAACCTCATCAATTTCCTGGATAAGATATCTATCCGGGATGGTGACTGAATTAAGTTTTCTATAGTCAATCACGAGACGATACTTTTTTTCGTTTGAAGCGTTCAATTTTTTTGCACTATCCAGACAGGCGACTTGTGTGGAGATTTGGATGTTAGAATGATACCCTCTTAAAGAAGATAATTTACTTCTTTTTCGACTTCTGCTTTCAGTATCATGAGATAAGAGTATGATTTAAAGCACGCAGGCTTTTCTGTGGTTGTTCGGATTTCTTCTCTGACATTGGTGGTAAAAGTGAGAATTTAATCAGGTTCTGAATGTAGATTAGGATAAGAGAAGAAAAAACTGTGTTGTTCCTTATACTGTAAATATTTATTTTTTATCGCATACAATTGTTTCGAGGGCTACGTGCCTTCTTCCTCAGTGCGAATCACAATTTGTTTCTTATACCTGATCTACGACTATTTATATACCCCTAAGTTTTTTAACCTACTTTCTATATCCTAATCCTCCATGAATTTTTACTCTATGTGAAGACGGGGTAATATTTCCTTTTAAACACGTGTTTAAAAAACAAATGTCTTCACTGATTGCAGCTATTCTTTTCTTTGCTTGCAGGAGTTTGTTAAATACGGACGAGGACTTGGATGTCTTAATTGAATCAATTTTATTGTCCATTTTTCGTTTTTACAGTTGGTTTAAGAGAAGATTAAAACTGTGTTGTTCCTTATACTGTAAATATTTATTTTTTATCGCATACAATTGTTTCGAGGGCTACGTGCCTTCTTCCTCAGTGCGAATCACAATTTGTTTCTTATACGTGATCAACGACTATTTACATACCCCTAAGTTTTTTAACCTACTTTCTATATCCTAATCCTCCATGAATTTTTACTCTATGTGAAGGCGGGGTAATATTTTCTTTTGAACACGTGTTTAAAAAACGAATGTCTTCACTGATTGCAGCTATTCTTTTCTTTGCTTGCAGGAGTTTGTTAAATACGGCTGTCTTAATTGAATCAATTTTATTGTCCATTTTTCGTTTTTACAGTTGGTTTAAGAGAAGAAAAAAACTGTGTTTTTCCTTATACTGTAAATATTTATTTTTTATCGCATACAATTGTTTCGAGGGCGACGTGCCTTCTTCCTCAGAGCGAATCACAATTTGTTTCTTAAACCTGATCTACGACTATTTATATACCCCTAAGTTTTTTAACCTACTTTCTATATCCTAATCCTCCATGAATTTTTACTCTATGTGAAGGCGGGGTAGTATTTTCTTTTAGACACGTGTTTAAAAAACGAATGTCTTCACTGATTGCAGCTATTTTTTTCTTTGCTTGCAGGAGTTTGTTCAATACGGACGAGGACTTGGCTGTCTTAATTGAGTCAATTTTATTGTCCATTTTTCGTTTGTACAGTTGGTTTAAGAGAAGAACAAAACTGTGTTGTTCCTTATACTGTAAATATTTATTTTTTATCGCATACAATTGTTTTGAGGGCTACGTGCCTTCTTCCTCAGTGCGAATCACAATTTGTTTCTTATACCTGATCTACGACTATTTATATACCCCTAAGTTTTTTAACCTACTTTCTATATCCTAATCCTCCATGAATTTTACTCTATGTGAAGGCGGGGTAATATTTGCTTTTAAACACGTGTTTAAAAAACGAATGTCTTCACTGGTTGCAGCTATTCTTTTCTTTGCTTGCAGGAGTTTGTTAAATACGGACGATGACTTGGCTGTCTTAATTGAGTCAATTTTATTGTCCATTTTTCGTTTGTACAGTTGGTTTAAGAGAAGAAAAAAACTGTGTTGTTCCTTATACTGTAAATATTTATTTTTTATCGCATACAATTGTTTTGAGGGCTACATGCCTTCTTCCTCAGTGCGAATAACAATTTGTTTCTTATACCTGATCTACGACTATTTATATACCCCTAAGTTTTTTAATCTACTTTCTATATCCTAATCCTCCATGAATTTTTACTCTATGTGAAGGCGGGGTAATATTTTATTTTAAACACGTGTTCAAAAAACGAATGTCTTCACTGATTGCAGCTATTCTTTTCTTTGCTTGCAGGAGTTTGTTAAATACGGACGAGAACTTGGCTGTCTTAATTGAATCAATTTTATTGTCCATTTTTCGTTTGTACAGTTGGTTTAAGAGAAGAAGAAAACTGTGTTGTTCCTTATACTGTAAATATTTATTTTTTATCGCATACAATTGTTTCGAGGGCTACGTGCCTTCTTCCTCAGTGCGAATCACAATTTGTTTCTTATACCTGATCTACGACTTTTTATATACCCCTAAGTTTTTTAACCTACTTTCTATATCCTAATCCTCCATGAATTTTTACTCTATGTGGAGGCGGGGTAATATTTTCTTTTAAACACGTGTTTAAAAAACGAATGTCTTCACTGATTGCAGCTATTCTTTTCTTTCCTTGAAGGAGTTTGTTAAATACGGACGAGGACTTGGCTGTCTTAATTGAATCAATTTTGTTGTCCATTTTTCGTTTGTACAGTTGGTTTAAGAAAAAAAAAAAACTGTGTTGTTCCTTATACTGTAAATATTTATTTTTTATTGCATACAATTGTATCGCAGGCTACGTGCCTTCTTTCTCAGTGCGAATCACAGTTTGTTTCTTATACCTGATCTACGACTATTTATATACCCCTAAGTTTTTTAACCTACTTTCTATATCCTAATCCTCCATGAATTTTTACTCTATGTGAAGGCGGGGTAATATTTTCTTTTAAACACGTGTTTAAAAAACGAATGTCTTCACTGATTGCAGCTATTCTTTTCTTTGCTTGCAGGAGTTTGTTAAATACGGACGAGGACTTGGCTGTCTTAATTGAATCAATTTTGTTGTCCATTTTTCGTTTTTACAGTTGGTTTAAGAAAAGAAAAAAACTGTGTTGTTCCTTATACTGTAAATATTTATTTTTTATCGCATACAATTGTTTCGAGGGCTACGTGCCTTCTTACTCAGTGCGAATCACAATTTGTTTCTTATACCTGATCTAAGACTTTTTATATACCCCTAAGTTTTTTAACCTACTTTCTATATCCTAATCCTCCATGAATTTTTACTCGATGTGGAGGCGGGGTAATATTTTCTTTTAAACACGTGTTTAAAAAACAAATGTCTTCACTGATTGCAGCTATTCTTTTCTTTCCTTGAAGGAGTTTGTTAAATACGGACGAGGACTTGGCTGTCTTAATTGAATCAATTTTGTTGTCCATTTTTCGTTTTTACAGTTGGTTTAAGAAAAGAAAAAAACTGTGTTGTTCCTTATACTGTAAATATTTATTTTTTATCGCATACAATTGTTTCGAGGGCTACGTGCCTTCTAACTCAGTGCGAATCACAATTTGTTTCTTATACCTGATCTACGACTATTTATATACCCCTAAGTTTTTTAACCTACTTTCTATATCCTAATCCTCCATGAATTTTTACTCTATGTGAAGGCGGGGTAATATTTTCTTTTAAACACGTGTTTAAAAAACGAATGTCTTCACTGATTGCAGTTATTCTTTTCTTTGCTTGCAGGAGTTTGTTAAATACGGACGAGGACTTGGCTGTCTTAATTGAATCAATTTTATTGTCCATTTTTCGTTTTTACAGTTGGTTTAAGAGAAGAAGAAAACTGTGTTGTTCCTTATACTGTAAATATTTATTTTTTATCGTATACAATTGTTTCGAGGGCTACGTGCCTTCTTTCTCAGTGCGAATTACAATTTGTTTCTTATACCTGATCTACGACTATTTACATACCCCTAAGTTTTTTAACCTACTTTCTATATCCTAATCCTCCATGAATTTTTACTCTATGTGAAGGCGGGGTAATATTTTCTTTTAAACACGTGTTTAAAAAACGAATGTCTTCACTGATTGCAGCTATTCTTTTCTTTGCTTGCAGGAGTTTGTTAAATACGGACGAGGACTTGGCTGTCTTAATTGAATCAATTTTATTGTCCATTTTTCGTTTGTACAGTTGGTTTAAGAGAAGAACAAAACTGTGTTGTTCCTTATACTGTAAATATTTATTTTTTATCGCATACAATTGTTTCGAGGGCTACGTGCCTTCTTCCTCAGTGCGAATCACAATTTGTTTCTTATACCTGATCTACGACTTTTTATATACCCCTAAGTTTTTTAACCTACTTTCTATATTCTAATCCTCCATGAATTTTTACTCTATGTGGAGGCGGGGTAATATTTTCTTTTAAACACGTGTTTAAAAAACGAATGTCTTCACTGATTGCAGCTATTCTTTTCTTTTCTTGAAGGAGTTTGTTAAATACGGACGAGGACTTGGCTGTCTTAATTGAATCAATTTTGTTGTCCATTTTTCGTTTTTACAGTTGGTTTAAGAAAAGAAAAAAACTGTGTTGTTCCTTATACTGTAAATATTTATTTTTTATCGCATACAATTGTTTCGAGGGCTACGTGCCTTCTTACCCAGTGCGAATCACAATTTGTTTCTTATACCTGATCTACGACTATTTATATACCCCTAAGTTTTTTAACCTACTTTCTATATCCTAATCCTCCATGAATTTTTACTCTATGTGAAGGCGGGGTAATATTTTCTTTTAAACACGTGTTTAAAAAACGAATGTATTCACTGATTGCAGTTATTCTTTTCTCTGCTTGCAGGAGTTTGTTAAATACGGACGAGGACTTGGCTGTCTTAATTGAATCAATTTTATTGTCCATTTTTCGTTTTTACAGTTGGTTTAAGAGAAGAAGAAAACTGTTGTGTTCCTTATACTGTAAATATTTATTTTTTATCGTATACAATTGTTTCGAGGGCTACGTGCCTTCTTTCTCAGTGCGAATTACAATTTGTTTCTTATACGTGATCTACGACTATTTACATACCCCTAAGTTTTTTAACCTACTTTCTATATCCTAATCCTCCATGAATTTTTACTCTATGTGAAGGCGGGGTAATATTTTCTTTTAAACACGTGTTCAAAAAACGAATGTCTTCACTGATTGCAGCTATTCTTTTCTTTGCTTGCAGGAGTTTGTTAAATACGGACGAGGACTTGGCTGTCTTAATTGAATCAATTTTATTGTCCATTTTTCGTTTGTACAGTTGGTTTAAGAGAAGAACAAAACTGTGTTGTTCCTTATACTGTAAATATTTATTTTTTATCGCATACAATTGTTTCGAGGGCTACGTGCCTTCTTCCTCAGTGCGAATCACAATTTGTTTCTTATACCTGATCTACGACTATTTATATACCCCTAAATTTTTTAACCTACTTTCTATATCCTAATCCTATATGAATTTTTACTCTATGTGAAGGCGGGGTAATATTTTCTTTTAAACACGTGTTTAGAAAACGAATGTCTTCATTGATTGCAGCTATTTTTTACTTTGCTTGCAGGAGTTTGTTAAATACGGACGAGGCCTTGGCTGTCTTAATTGAATCAATTTTATTGACCATTTTTCGTTTGTACAGTTGGTTTAAGAGAAGAAAAAAACTGTGTTGTTCCTTATACTGTAAATATTTATTTTTTATCGCATACAATTGTTTCGAGGGCTACGTGCTTTCTTCCTCAGTGCGAATCACAATTTGTTTCTTATACCTGATCTACGACTATTTATATACCCCTAAGTTTTTTAACCTACTTTCTATATCCTAATCCTCCATGAATTTTACTCTATGTGAAGGCGGTGTAATATTTTATTTTAAATACGTGTTTAAAAAACGAATGTCTTCACTGATTGCAGCTATTCTTTTCTTTGCTTGCAGGAGTTTGTTAAATACGGACGAGGACTTGGCTGTCTTAATTGAGTCAATTTTATTGTCCATTTTTCGTTTTTACAGTTGGTTTAAGAGAAGAAGAAAACGGTGTTGTTCCTTATACTGTAAATATTTATTTTTTATCGCATACAATTGTTTCGAGGGCTACGTGCCTTCTTCCTCAGTGCGAATAACAGTTTGTTTCTTATACCTGATCTACGACTATTTACATACCCCTAAGTTTTTTAACCTACTTTCTATATCCTAATCCTCCATGAATTTTTACTCTATGTGAAGGCGGGGTAATATTTTCTTTTAAACACGTGTTCAAAAAACGAATGTCTTCACTGATTGCAGCTATTCTTTTCTTTGCTTGCAGGAGTTTGTTAAATACGGACGAGAACTTGGCTGTCTTAATTGAATCAATTTTATTGTCCATTTTTCGTTTGTACAGTTGGTTTAAGAGAAGAAGAAAACTGTGTTGTTCCTTATACTGTAAATATTTATTTTTTATCGCATACAATTGTTTCGAGGGCTACGTGCCTTCTTCCTCAGTGCGAATCACAATTTGTTTCTTATACCTGATCTACGACTTTTTATATACCCCTAAGTTTTTTAACCTACTTTCTATATCCTAATCCTCCATGAATTTTTACTCTATGTGGAGGCGGGGTAATATTTTCTTTTAAACACGTGTTTAAAAAACGAATGTCTTCACTGATTGCAGCTATTCTTTTCTTTCCTTGAAGGAGTTTGTTAAATACGGACGAGGACTTGGCTGTCTTAATTGAATCAATTTTGTTGTCCATTTTTCGTTTTTAAAATTGGTTTAAGAAAAAAAAAACTGTGTTGTTCCTTATACTGTAAATATTTATTTTTTATCGCATACAATTGTTTCGCAGGCTACGTGCCTTCTTTCTCAGTGCGAATCACAGTTTGTTTCTTATACCTGATCTACGACTATTTATATACCCCTAAGTTTTTTAACCTACTTTCTATATCCTAATCCTCCATGAATTTTTACTCTATGTGAAGGCGGGGTAATATTTTCTTTTAAACACGTGTTTAAAAAACGAATGTCTTCACTGATTGCAGCTATTATTTTCTTTGCTTGCAGGAGTTTGTTAAATACGGACGAGGACTTGGCTGTCTTAATTGAATCAATTTTGTTGTCCATTTTTCGTTTTTACAGTTGGTTTAAGAAAAGAAAAAAACTGTGTTGTTCCTTATACTGTAAATATTTATTTTTTATCGCATACAATTGTTTCGAGGGCTACGTGCCTTCTTACTCAGTGCGAATCACAATTTGTTTCTTATACCTGATCTACGACTTTTTATATACCCCTAAGTTTTTTAACCTACTTTCTATATCCTAATCCTCCATGAATTTTTACTCGATGTGGAGGCGGGGTAATATTTTCTTTTAAACACGTGTTTAAAAAACAAATGTCTTCACTGATTGCAGCTATTCTTTTCTTTCCTTGAAGGAGTTTGTTAAATACGGACGAGGACTTGGCTGTCTTAATTGAATCAATTTTGTTGTCCATTTTTCGTTTTTACAGTTGGTTTAAGAAAAGAAAAAAACTGTGTTGTTCCTTATACTGTAAATATTTATTTTTTATCGCATACAATTGTTTCGAGGGCTACGTGCCTTCTTACTCAGTGCGAATCACAATTTGTTTCTTATACCTGATCTACGACTATTTATATACCCCTAAGTTTTTTAACCTACTTTCTATATCCTAATCCTCCATGAATTTTTACTCTATGTGAAGGCGGGGTAATATTTTCTTTTAAACACGTGTTTAAAAAACGAATGTCTTCACTGATTGCAGTTATTCTTTTCTTTGCTTGCAGGAGTTTGTTAAATACGGACGAGGACTTGGCTGTCTTAATTGAATCAATTTTATTGTCCATTTTTCGTTTTTACAGTTGGTTTAAGAGAAGAAGAAAACTGTGTTGTTCCTTATACTGTAAATATTTATTTTTTATCGTATACAATTGTTTCGAGGGCTACGTGCCTTCTTTCTCAGTGCGAATTACAATTTGTTTCTTATACCTGATCTACGACTATTTACATACCCCTAAGTTTTTTAACCTACTTTCTATATCCTAATCCTCCATGAATTTTTACTCTATGTGAAGGCGGGGTAATATTTTCTTTTAAACACGTGTTTAAAAAACGAATGTCTTCACTGATTGCAGCTATTCTTTTCTTTGCTTGCAGGAGTTTGTTAAATACGGACGAGGACTTGGCTGTCTTGATTGAATCAATTTTATTGTCCATTTTTCGTTTGTACAGTTGGTTTAAGAGAAGAGCAAAACTGTGTTGTTCCTTATACTGTAAATATTTATTTTTTATCGCATACAATTGTTTCGAGGGCTACGTGCCTTCTTCCTCAGTGCGAATCACAATTTGTTTCTTATACCTGATCTACGACTTTTTATATACCCCTAAGTTTTTTAACCTACTTTCTATATTCTAATCCTCCATGAATTTTTACTCTATGTGGAGGCGGGGTAATATTTTCTTTTAAACACGTGTTTAAAAAACGAATGTCTTCACTGATTGCAGCTATTCTTTTCTTTTCTTGAAGGAGTTTGTTAAATACGGACGAGGACTTGGCTGTCTTAATTGAATCAATTTTGTTGTCCATTTTTCGTTTTTACAGTTGGTTTAAGAAAAGAAAAAAACTGTGTTGTTCCTTATACTGTAAATATTTATTTTTTATCCCATACAATTGTTTCGAGGGCTACGTGCCTTCTTACCCAGTGCGAATCACAATTTGTTTCTTATACCTGATCTACGACTATTTATATACCCCTAAGTTTTTTAACCTACTTTCTATATCCTAATCCTCCATGAATTTTTACTCTATGTGAAGGCGGGGTAATATTTTCTTTTAAACACGTGTTTAAAAAACGAATGTATTCACTGATTGCAGTTATTCTTTTCTCTGCTTGCAGGAGTTTGTTAAATACGGACGAGGACTTGGCTGTCTTAATTGAATCAATTTTATTGTCCATTTTTCGTTTTTACAGTTGGTTTAAGAGAAGAAGAAAACTGTTGTGTTGCTTATACTGTAAATATTTATTTTTTATCGTATACAATTGTTTCGAGGGCTACGTGCCTTCTTTCTCAGTGCGAATTACAATTTGTTTCTTATACGTGATCTACGACTATTTACATACCCCTAAGTTTTTTAACCTACTTTCTATATCCTAATCCTCCATGAATTTTTACTCTATGTGAAGGCGGGGTAATATTTTCTTTTAAACGCGTGTTTAAAAAACGAATGTCTTCACTGATTGCAGCTATTCTTTTCTTTGCTTGCAGGAGTTTGTTAAATACGGACGAGGACTTGGCTGTCTTAATTGAATCAATTTTATTGTCCATTTTTCGTTTGTACAGTTGGTTTAAGAGAAGAACAAAACTGTGTTGTTCCTTATACTGTAAATATTTATTTTTTATCGCATACAATTGTTTCGAGGGCTACGTGCCTTCTTCCTCAGTGCGAATCACAATTTGTTTCTTATACCTGATCTACGACTATTTATATACCCCTAAATTTTTTAACCTACTTTCTATATCCTAATCCTATATGAATTTTTACTCTATGTGAAGGCGGGGTAATATTTTCTTTTAAACACGTGTTTAGAAAACGAATGTCTTCATTGATTGCAGCTATTTTTTTCTTTGCTTGCAGGAGTTTGTTAAATACGGACGAGGCCTTGGCTGTCTTAATTGAATCAATTTTATTGACCATTTTTCGTTTGTACAGTTGGTTTAAGAGAAGAAAAAAACTGTGTTGTTCCTTATACTGTAAATATTTATTTTTTATCGCATACAATTGTTTCGAGGGCTACGTGCCTTCTTCCTCAGTGCGAATCACAATTTGTTTCTTATACCTGATCTACGACTATTTATATACCCCTAAGTTTTTTAACCTACTTCCTATATCCTAATCCTCCATGAATTTTACTCTATGTGAAGGCGGTGTAATATTTTATTTTAAATACGTGTTTAAAAAACGAATGTCTTCACTGTATGCAGCTATTCTTTTCTTTGCTTGCAGGAGTTTGTTAAATACGGACGAGGACTTGGCTGTCTTAATTGAGTCAATTTTATTGTCCATTTTTCGTTTTTACAGTTGGTTTAAGAGAAGAAGAAAACGGTGTTGTTCCTTATACTGTAAATATTTATTTTTTATCGCATACAATTGTTTCGAGGGCTACGTGCCTTCTTCCTCAGTGCGAATAACAGTTTGTTTCTTATACCTGATCTACGACTATTTACATACCCCTAAGTTTTTTAACCTACTTTCTATATCCTAATCCTCCATGAATTTTTACTCTATGTGAAGGCGGGGTAATATTTTCTTTTAAACACGTGTTCAAAAAACGAATGTCTTCACTGATTGCAGCTATTCTTTTCTTTGCTTGCAGGAGTTTGTTAAATACGGACGAGGACTTGGCTGTCTTAATTGAATCAATTTTATTGTCCATTTTTCGTTTGTACAGTTGGTTTAAGAGAAGAAAAAAACTGTGTTGTTCCTTATACTGTAAATATTTATTTTTTATCGCATACAATTGTTTCGAGGGCTACGTGCCTTCTTCCTCAGTGCGAATCACAATTTGTTTCTTATACCTGATCTACGAATTTTTATATACCCCTAAGTTTTTTAACCTACTTTCTATATCCTAATCCTCCATGAATTTTTACTCTATGTGAAGGCGGGGTGATATTTTCTTTTAAACACGTGTTTAAAAAACGAATGTCTTCACTGATTGCAGCTATTCTTTTCTTTGCTTGCAGGAGTTTGTTAAATACGGACGAGGACTTGGCTGTCTTAATTCGAACAATTTTACTGTCCATTTTTCGTTTTGACAGTTGGTTTAAGAGACGAAGAAAATTGTGTTGTTCCTTATACTGTAAATTTTTATTTTTTATCGCATACAATTGTTTCGAGGGCTACGTGCCTTCTTCCTCAGTGCGAATCACAATTTGTTTCTTATACCTGATCTACGACTATTTATATACCCCTAAGTTTTTTAACCTACTTTCTATATCCTAATCCTCCATGAATTTTACTCTATGTGAAGGCGGTGTAATATTTTATTTTAAATACGTGTTTAAAAAACGAATGTCTTCACTGATTGCAGCTATTCTTTTCTTTGCTTGCAGGAGTTTGTTAAATACGGACGAGGACTTGGCTGTCTTAATTGAGTCAATTTTATTGTCCATTTTTGTTTTTACAGTTGGTTTAAGAGAAGAAAAAAACGGTTTTGTTCCTTATACTGTAAATATTTATTTTTTATCGCATACAATTGTTTTGAGGGCTACGTGCCTTCTTCCTCAGTGCGAATAACAGTTTGTTTCTTATTCCTGATCTACGACTATTTACATACCCCTAAGTTTTTTAACCTACTTTCTATATCCTAATCCTCCATGAATTTTTACTCTATGTGAAGGCGGGGTAATATTTTCTTTTAAACACGTGTTTAAAAAACGAATGTATTCACTGATTGCAGTTATTCTTTTCTCTGCTTGCAGGAGTTTGTTAAATACGGACGAGGACTTGGCTGTCTTAATTGAATCAATTTTATTGTCCATTTTTCGTTTTTACAGTTGGTTTAAGAGAAGAAGAAAACTGTTGTGTTCCTTATACTGTAAATATTTATTTTTTATCGTATACAATTGTTTCGAGGGCTACGTGCCTTCTTTCTCAGTGCGAATTACAATTTGTTTCTTATACGTGATCTACGACTATTTACATACCCCTAAGTTTTTTAACCTACTTTCTATATCCTAATCCTCCATGAATTTTTACTCTATGTGAAGGCGGGGTAATATTTTCTTTTAAACACGTGTTTAAAAAACGAATGTCTTCACTGATTGCAGCTATTCTTTTCTTTGCTTGCAGGAGTTTGTTAAATACGGACGAGGACTTGGCTGTCTTAATTGAATCAATTTTATTGTCCATTTTTCGTTTGTACAGTTGGTTTAAGAGAAGAACAAAACTGTGTTGTTCCTTATACTGTAAATATTTATTTTTTATCGCATACAATTGTTTCGAGGGCTACGTGCCTTCTTCCTCAGTGCGAATCACAATTTGTTTCTTATACCTGATCTACGACTATTTATATACCCCTAAATTTTTTAACCTACTTTCTGTATCCTAATCCTATATGAATTTTTACTCTATGTGAAGGCGGGGTAATATTTTCTTTTAAACACGTGTTTAGAAAACGAATGTCTTCATTGATTGCAGCTATTTTTTTCTTTGCTTGCAGGAGTTTGTTAAATACGGACGAGGCCTTGGCTGTCTTAATTGAATCAATTTTATTGACCATTTTTCGTTTGTACAGTTGGTTTAAGAGAAGAAAAAAACTGTGTTGTTCCTTATACTGTAAATATTTATTTTTTATCGCATACAATTGTTTCGAGGGCTACGTGCCTTCTTCCTCAGTGCGAATCACAATTTGTTTCTTATACCTGATCTACGACTATTTATATACCCCTAAGTTTTTTAACCTACTTTCTATATCCTAATCCTCCATGAATTTTACTCTATGTGAAGGCGGTGTAATATTTTATTTTAAAAACGTGTTTAAAAAACGAATGTCTTCACTGTATGCAGCTATTCTTTTCTTTGCTTGCAGGAGTTTGTTAAATACGGACGAGGACTTGGCTGTCTTAATTGAGTCAATTTTATTGTCCATTTTTCGTTTTTACAGTTGGTTTAAGAGAAGAAGAAAACGGTGTTGTTCCTTATACTGTAAATATTTATTTTTTATCGCATACAATTGTTTCGAGGGCTACGTGCCTTCTTCCTCAGTGCGAATAACAGTTTGTTTCTTATACCTGATCTACGACTATTTACATACCCCTAAGTTTTTTAACCTACTTTCTATATCCTAATCCTCCATGAATTTTTACTCTATGTGAAGGCGGGGTAATATTTTCTTTTAAACACGTGTTCAAAAAACGAATGTCTTCACTGATTGCAGCTATTCTTTTCTTTGCTTGCAGGAGTTTGTTAAATACGGACGAGGACTTGGCTGTCTTAATTGAATCAATTTTATTGTCCATTTTTCGTTTGTACAGTTGGTTTAAGAGAAGAGAAAAACTGTGTTGTTCCTTATACTGTAAATATTTATTTTTTATCGCATACAATTGTTTCGAGGGCTACGTGCCTTCTTCCTCAGTGCGAATCACAATTTGTTTCTTATACCTGATCTACGAATTTTTATATACCCCTAAGTTTTTTAACCTACTTTCTATATCCTAATCCTCCATGAATTTTTACTCTATGTGAAGGCGGGGTGATATTTTCTTTTAAACACGTGTTTAAAAAACGAATGTCTTCACTGATTGCAGCTATTCTTTTCTTTGCTTGCAGGAGTTTGTTAAATACGGACGAGGCCTTGGCTGTCTTAATTCGAACAATTTTACTGTCCATTTTTCGTTTTGACAGTTGGTTTAAGAGACGAAGAAAATTGTGTTGTTCCTTATACTGTAAATATTTATTTTTTATCGCATACAATTGTTTCGAGGGCTACGTGCCTTCTTCCTCAGTGCGAATCACAATTTGTTTCTTATACCTGATCTACGACTATTTATATACCCCTAAGTTTTTTAACCTACTTTCTATATCCTAATCCTCCATGAATTTTACTCTATGTGAAGGCGGTGTAATATTTTATTTTAAATACGTGTTTAAAAAACGAATGTCTTCACTGATTGCAGCTATTCTTTTCTTTGCTTGCAGGAGTTTGTTAAATACGGACGAGGACTTGGCTGTCTTAATTGAGTCAATTTTATTGTCCATTTTTGTTTTTACAGTTGGTTTAAGAGAAGAAAAAAACGGTTTTGTTCCTTATACTGTAAATATTTATTTTTTATCGCATACAATTGTTTCGAGGGCTACGTGCCTTCTTCCTCAGTGCGAATAACAGTTTGTTTCTTATTCCTGATCTACGACTATTTACATACCCCTAAGTTTTTTAACCTACTTTCTATATCCTAATCCTCCATGAATTTTTACTCTATGTGAAGGCGGGGTAATATTTTCTTTTAAACACGTGTTCAAAAAACGAATGTCTTCACTGATTGCAGCTATTCTTTTCTTTGCTTGCAGGAGTTTGTTAAATACGGACGAGGACTTGGCTGTCTTAATTGAATCAATTTTATTGTCCATTTTTCGTTTGTACAGTTGGTTTCAGAGAAGAAAAAAACTGTGTTGTTCCTTATACTGTAAATATTTATTTTTTATCGCATACAATTGTTTCGAGGGCTACGTGCCTTCTTCCTCAGTGCGAATCACAATTTGTTTCTTATACCTGATCTACGAATTTTTATATACCCCTAAGTTTTTTAACCTACTTTCTATATCCTAATCCTCCATGAATTTTTACTCTATGTGAAGGCGGGGTAATATTTTCTTTTAAACACGTGTTTAAAAAACGAATGTCTTCACTGATTGCAGCTATTCTTTTCTTTGCTTGCAGTAGTTTGTTAAATACGGACGAGGACTTGGCTGTCTTAATTCAATCAATTTTACTGTCCATTTTTCGTTTTTACAGTTGGTTTAAGAGACGAAGAAAACGGTGTTGTTCCTTATACTGTAAATATTTATTTTTTATCGCATACAATTGTTTCGAGGGCTACGTGCCTTCTTCCTCGGTGCGAATCACAATTTGTTTCTTATACCTGATCTACGACTATTTATATACCCCTAAGTTTTTTAACCTACTTTCTATATCCTAATCCTCCATGAATTTTACTCTATGTGTAGGCGGGGTAATATTTTCTTTTAAAAACGTGTTTAAAAAACGAATGTCTTCACTGATTGCAGCTATTCTTTTCTTTGCTTGCAAGAGTTTGTTAAATACGGACGAGGACTTGGCTGTCTTAATTGAGTCAATTTTATTGTCCATTTTTCGTTTGTACAGTTGGTTTAAGAGAAGAAAAAAACTGTGTTGTTCCTCATACTGTAAATATTTATTTTTTTATCGCATACAATTGTTTCGAGGGCTACGTGCCTTCTTCCTCAGTGCGAATCACAATTTGTTTCTTATACCTGATCTACGACTATTTATATACCCCTAAGTTTTTTAACCTACTTTCTATATCCTAATCCTCCATGAATTTTACTCTATGTGAAGGCGGGGTAATATTTTCTTTTAAACACGTGTTTAAAAAACGAATGTCTTCACTGATTGCAGCTATTCTTTTCTTTGCCTGCAGGAGTTTGTTAAATACGGACGAGGACTTGGCTGTCATAATTGAATCAATGTTGTTGTCCATTTTTCGTTTTTACAGTTGGTTTAAGAGAAGAAAAAAACGGTGTTGTTCCTTATACTGTAAATATTTATTTTTTATCGCATACAATTGTTTCGAGGGCTACGTGCCTTCTTCCTCAGTGCGAATCACAATTTGTTTCTTATACCTGATCTACGAATTTTTATATACCCCTAAGTTTTTTAACCTACTTTCTATATCCTAATCCTCCATGAATTTTTACTCTATGTGAAGGCGGGGTAATATTTTCTTTTAAACACGTGTTTAAAAAACGAATGTCTTCACTGATTGCAGCTATTCTTTTCTTTGCCTGCAGGAGTTTGTTAAATACGGACGAGGACTTGGCTGTCATAATTGAATCAATGTTGTTGTCCATTTTTCGTTTTTACAGTTGGTTTAAGAGAAGAAAAAAACGGTGTTGTTCCTTATACTGTAAATATTTATTTTTTATCGCATACAATTGTTTCGAGGGCTACGTGCCTTCTTCCTCGGTGTGAATCACAATTTGTTTCTTATACCTGATCTACGACTATTTATATACCCCTAAGTTTTTTAACCTACTTTCTATATCCTAATCCTCCATGAATTTTTACTCTAAGTGGAGGCGGGGTAATATTTTCTTTTAAACACGTGTTTAAAAAACGAATGTCTTCACTGATTGCAGCTATTCTTTTCTTTCCTTGAAGGAGTTTGTTAAATACGGACGAGGACTTGGCTGTCTTAATTGAATCAATTTTGTTGTTCATTTTTCGTTTTTACAGTTGGTTTAAGAAAAGAAAAAAACTGTGTTGTTCCTTATACTGTAAATATTTATTTTTTATCGCATACAATTGTTTCGAGGGCTACGTGCCTTCTTACTCAGTGCGAATCACAATTTGTTTCTTATACCTGATCTACGACTATTTATATACCCCTAAGTTTTTTAACCTACTTTCTATATCCTAATCCTCCATGAATTTTTACTCTATGTGAAGGCGGGGTAATATTTTCTTTTAAACACGTGTTTAAAAAACGAATGTCTTCACTGATTGCAGCTATTCTTTTCTTTGCCTGCAGGAGTTTGTTAAATACGGACGAGGACTTGGCTGTCATAATTGAATCAATGTTGTTGCCCATTTTTCGTTTTTACAGTTGGTTTAAGAGAAGAAAAAAACGGTGTTGTTCCTTATACTGTAAATATTTATTTTTTATCGCATACAATTGTTTCGAGGGCTACGTGCCTTCTTCCTCAGTGCGAATCATAATTTGTTTCTTATACCTGATCTACGACTATTTATATACCCCTAAGGTTTTTAACCTACTTTCTATATCCTAATCCTCCATGAATTTTACTCTATGTGTAGGCGGGGTAATATTTTCTTTTAAAAACGTGTTTAAAAAACGAATGTCTTCACTGATTGCAGCTATTCTTTTCTTTCCTTGAAGGAGTTTGTTAAATACGGACGAGGACTTGGCTGTCTTAATTGAATCAATTTTGTTGTCCATTTTTCGTTTTTACAGTTGGCTTAAGAGAAGAAAAAAACTGTGTTGTTCCTTATACTGTAAATATTTATTTTTTATCGCATACAATTGTTTCGAGGGCTACGTGCCTTCTTCCTCAGTGCGAATCATAATTTGTTTCTTATACCTGATCTACGACTATTTATATACCCCTAAGGTTTTTAACCTACTTTCTATATCCTAATCCTCCATGAATTTTGACTCTATGTGAAGGCGGGGTAATATTTTCTTTTAAACACGTGTTTAGAAAACGAATGTCTTCATTGATTGCAGCTATTTTTTTCTTTGCTTGCAGGAGTTTGTTAAATACGGACGAGGCCTTGGCTGTCTTAATTGAATCAATTTTATTGACCATTTTTCGTTTGTACAGTTGGTTTAAGAGAAGAAAAAAACTGTGTTGTTCCTTATACTGTAAATATTTATTTTTTATCGCATACAATTGTTTCGAGGGCTACGTGCCTTCTTCCTCAGTGCGAATCACAATTTGTTTCTTATACCTGATCTACGACTATTTATATACCCCTAAGTTTTTTAACCTACTTTCTATATCCTAATCCTCCATGAATTTTACTCTATGTGAAGGCGGTGTAATATTTTATTTTAAATACGTGTTTAAAAAACGAATGTCTTCACTGATTGCAGCTATTCTTTTCTTTGCTTGCAGGAGTTTGTTAAATACGGACGAGGACTTGGCTGTCTTAATTGAGTCAATTTTATTGTCCATTTTTCGTTTTTACAGTTGGTTTAAGAGAAGAAGAAAACGGTGTTGTTCCTTATACTGTAAATATTTATTTTTTGTCGCATACAATTGTTTTGAGGGCTACGTGCCTTCTTCCTCAGTGCGAATAACAGTTTGTTTCTTATACCTGATCTACGACTATTTACATACCCCTAAGTTTTTTAACCTACTTTCTATATCCTAATCCTCCATGAATTTTTACTCTATGTGAAGGCGGGGTAATATTTTCTTTTAAACACGTGTTTAAAAAACGAATGTCTTCACTGATTGCAGCTATTCTTTTCTTTGCTTGCAGGAGTTTGTTAAATACGGACGAGGACTTGGCTGTCTTAATTCGAACAATTTTACTGTCCATTTTTCGTTTTGACAGTTGGTTTAAGAGACGAAGAAAATTGTGTTGTTCCTTATACTGTAAATATTTATTTTTTATCGCATACAATTGTTTCGAGGGCTACGTGCCTTCTTCCTCAGTGCGAATCACAATTTGTTTCTTATACCTGATCTACGACTATTTATATACCCCTAAGGTTTTTAACCTACTTTCTATATCCTAATCCTCCATGAATTTTTACTCTATGTGAAGGCGGGGTAATATTTTCTTTTAAACACGTGTTGAAAAAACGAATGTCTTCACTGATTGCAGCTATTCTTTTCTTTGCTTGCAGGAGTTTGTTAAATACGGACGAGGACTTGGCTGTCTTAATTCGAACAATTTTACTGTCCATTTTTCGTTTTGACAGTTGGTTCAAGAGACGAAGAAAATTGTGTTGTTCCTTATACTGTAAATATTTATTTTTTATCGCATACAATTGTTTCGAGGGCTACGTGCCTTCTTCCTCAGTGCGAATCACAATTTGTTTCTTATACCTGATCTACGACTATTTATATACCCCTAAGTTTTTTAACCTACTTTCTATATCCTAATCCTCCATGAATTTTACTCTATGTGAAGGCGGTGTAATATTTTCTTTTAAACACGTGTTGAAAAAACGAATGTCTTCACTGATTGCAGCTATTCTTTTCTTTGCTTGCAGGAGTTTGTTAAATACGGACGAGGACTTGGCTGTCTTAATTCGAACAATTTTACTGTCCATTTTTCGTTTTGACAGTTGGTTTAAGAGACGAAGAAAATTGTGTTGTTCCTTATACTGTAAATATTTATTTTTTATCGCATACAATTGTTTGGAGGGCTACGTGCCTTCTTCCTCAGTGCGAATCACAATTTGTTTCTTATACCTGATCTACGACTATTTATATACCCGTAAGTTTTTTAACCTACTTTCTATATCCTAATCCTCCATGAATTTTACTCTATGTGAAGGCGGTGTAATATTTTATTTTAAATACGTGTTTAAAAAAACGAATGTCTTCACTGATTGCAGCTATTCTTTTCTTTGCTTGCAGGAGTTTGTTAAATACGGACGAGGACTTGGCTGTCTTAATTGAGTCAATTTTATTGTCCATTTTTCGTTTTTACAGTTGGTTTAAGAGAAGAAAAAAACTGTGTTGTTCCTTATACTGTAAATATTTATTTTTTATCGCATACAATTGTTTCGAGGGCTACGTGCCTTCTTCCTCAGTGCGAATCATAATTTGTTTCTTATACCTGATCTACGACTATTTATATACCCCTAAGGTTTTTAACCTACTTTCTATATCCTAATCCTCCATGAATTTTGACTCTATGTGAAGGCGGGGTAATATTTTCTTTTAAACACGTGTTTAGAAAACGAATGTCTTGATTGATTGCAGCTATTTTTTTCTTTGCTTGCAGGAGTTTGTTAAATACGGACGAGGCCTTGGCTGTCTTAATTGAATCAATTTTATTGACCATTTTTCGTTTGTACAGTTGGTTTAAGAGAAGAAAAAAACTGTGTTGTTCCTTATACTGTAAATATTTATTTTTTATCGCATACAATTGTTTCGAGGGCTACGTGCCTTCTTCCTCAGTGCGAATCACAATTTGTTTCTTATACCTGATCTACGACTATTTATATACCCCTAAGTTTTTTAACCTACTTTCTATATCCTAATCCTCCATGAATTTTACTCTATGTGAAGGCGGTGTAATATTTTATTTTAAATACGTGTTTAAAAAACGAATGTCTTCACTGATTGCAGCTATTCTTTTCTTTGCTTGCAGGAGTTTGTTAAATACGGACGAGGACTTGGCTGTCTTAATTGAGTCAATTTTATTGTCCATTTTTCGTTTTTACAGTTGGTTTAAGAGAAGAAGAAAACGGTGTTGTTCCTTATACTGTAAATATTTATTTTTTGTCGCATACAATTGTTTTGAGGGCTACGTGCCTTCTTCCTCAGTGCGAATAACAGTTTGTTTCTTATACCTGATCTACGACTATTTACATACCCCTAAGTTTTTTAACCTACTTTCTATATCCTAATCCTCCATGAATTTTTACTCTATGTGAAGGCGGGGTAATATTTTCTTTTAAACACGTGTTTAAAAAACGAATGTCTTCACTGATTGCAGCTATTCTTTTCTTTGCTTGCAGGAGTTTGTTAAATACGGACGAGGACTTGGCTGTCTTAATTCGAACAATTTTACTGTCCATTTTTCGTTTTGACAGTTGGTTTAAGAGACGAAGAAAATTGTGTTGTTCCTTATACTGTAAATATTTATTTTTTATCGCATACAATTGTTTCGAGGGCTACGTGCCTTCTTCCTCAGTGCGAATCACAATTTGTTTCTTATACCTGATCTACGACTATTTATATACCCCTAAGTTTTTTAACCTACTTTCTATATCCTAATCCTCCATGAATTTTTACTCTATGTGAAGGCGGGGTAATATTTTCTTTTAAACACGTGTTGAAAAAACGAATGTCTTCACTGATTGCAGCTATTCTTTTCTTTGCTTGCAGGAGTTTGTTAAATACGGACGAGGACTTGGCTGTCTTAATTCGAACAATTTTACTGTCCATTTTTCGTTTTGACAGTTGGTTTAAGAGACGAAGAAAATTGTGTTGTTCCTTATACTGTAAATATTTATTTTTTATCGCATACAATTGTTTCGAGGGCTACGTGCCTTCTTCCTCAGTGCGAATCACAATTTGTTTCTTATACCTGATCTACGACTATTTATATACCCCTAAGTTTTTTAACCTACTTTCTATATCCTAATCCTCCATGAATTTTACTCTATGTGAAGGCGGTGTAATATTTTCTTTTAAACACGTGTTGAAAAAACGAATGTCTTCACTGATTGCAGCTATTCTTTTCTTTGCTTGCAGGAGTTTGTTAAATACGGACGAGGACTTGGCTGTCTTAATTCGAACAATTTTACTGTCCATTTTTCGTTTTGACAGTTGGTTTAAGAGACGAAGAAAATTGTGTTGTTCCTTATACTGTAAATATTTATTTTTTATCGCATACAATTGTTTCGAGGGCTACGTGCCTTCTTCCTCAGTGCGAATCACAATTTGTTTCTTATACCTGATCTACGACTATTTATATACCCGTAAGTTTTTTAACCTACTTTCTATATCCTAATCCTCCATGAATTTTACTCTATGTGAAGGCGGTGTAATATTTTATTTTAAATACGTGTTTAAAAAAACGAATGTCTTCACTGATTGCAGCTATTCTTTTCTTTGCTTGCAGGAGTTTGTTAAATACGGACGAGGACTTGGCTGTCTTAATTGAGTCAATTTTATTGTCCATTTTTCGTTTTTACAGTTGGTTTAAGAGAAGAAAAAAACTGTGTTGTTCCTTATACTGTAAATATTTATTTTTTATCGCATACAATTGGTTCGAGGGCTACGTGCCTTCTTCCTCAGTGCGAATCACAATTTGTTTCTTATACCTGATCTACGAATTTTTATATACCCCTAAGTTTTTTAACCTACTGTCTATATCCTAATCCTCCATGAATTTTTACTCTATGTGAAGGCGGGGTAATATTTTCTTTTAAACACGTGTTCAAAAAACGAATGTCTTCACTGATTGCAGCTATTCTTTTCTTTGCTTGCAGGAGTTTGTTAAATACGGACGAGGACTTGGCTGTCTTAATTGAATCAATTTTATTGTCCATTTTTCGTTTGTACAGTTGGTTTAAGAGAAGAAAAAAACTGTGTTGTTCCTTATACTGTAAATATTTATTTTTATCGCACACAATTGTTTCGAGGGCTACGTGCCTTCTTCCTCAGTGCGAATCACAATTTGTTTCTTATACCTGATCTACGTATTTTTATATACCCCTAAGTTTTTTAACCTACTTTCTATATCCTAATCCTCCATGAATTTTTACTCTATGTGAAGGCGGGGTAATATTTTCTTTTAAACACGTGTTTAAAAAACGAATGTATTCACTGATTGCAGCTATTCTTTTCTTTGCTTGCAGGAGTTTGTTAAATACGGACGAGGACTTGGCTGTCTTAATTCGAACAATTTTACTGTCCATTTTTCGTTTTGACAGTTGGTTTAAGAGACGAAGAAAATTGTGTTGTTCCTTATACTGTAAATATTTATTTTTTATCGCATACAATTGTTTCGAGGGCTACGTGCCTTCTTCCTCAGTGCGAATCACAATTTGTTTCTTATACCTGATCTACGACTATTTATATACCCCTAAGTTTTTTAACCTACTTTCTATATCCTAATCCTCCATGAATTTTTACTCTATGTGAAGGCGGGGTAATATTTTCTTTTAAACACGTGTTGAAAAAACGAATGTCTTCACTGATTGCAGCTATTCTTTTCTTTGCTTGCAGGAGTTTGTTAAATACGGACGAGGACTTGGCTGTCTTAATTCGAACAATTTTACTGTCCATTTTTCGTTTTGACAGTTGGTTTAAGAGACGAAGAAAATTGTGTTGTTCCTTATACTGTAAATATTTATTTTTTATCGCATACAATTGTTTCGAGGGCTACGTGCCTTCTTCCTCAGTGCGAATCACAATTTGTTTCTTATACCTGATCTACGACTATTTATATACCCCTAAGTTTTTTAACCTACTTTCTATATCCTAATCCTCCATGAATTTTACTCTATGTGAAGGCGGTGTAATATTTTATTTTAAACACGTGTTTAAAAAACGAATGTCTTCACTGATTGCAGCTATTCTTTTCTTTGCTTGCAGGAGTTTGTTAAATACGGACGAGGACTTGGCTGTCTTAATTGAATCAATTTTATTGTCCATTTTTCGTTTGTACAGTTGGTTTAAGAGAAGAAAAAAACTGTGTTGTTCCTTATACTGTAAATATTTATTTTTTATCGCATACAATTGTTTCGAGGGCTACGTGCCTTCTTCCTCAGTGCGAATCACAATTTGTTTCTTATACCTGATCTACGAATTTTTATATACCCCTAAGTTTTTTAACCTACTTTCTATATCCTAATCCTCCATGAATTTTTACTCTATGTGAAGGCGGGGTAATATTTTCTTTTAAACACGTGTTTAAAAAACGAATGTCTTCACTGATTGCAGCTATTCTTTTCTTTGCTTGCAGGAGTTTGTTAAATACGGACGAGGACTTGGCTGTCTTAATTCAATCAATTTTACTGTCCATTTTTCGTTTTTACAGTTGGTTTAAGAGACGAAGAAAATTGTGTTGTTCCTTATACTGTAAATATTTATTTTTTATCGCATACAATTGTTTCGAGGGCTACGTGCCTTCTTCCTCGGTGCGAATCACAATTTGTTTCTTATACCTGATCTACGACTATTTATATACCCCTAAGTTTTTAACCTACTTTCTATATCCTAATCCTCCATGAATTTTACTCTATGTGTAGGCGGGGTAATATTTTCTTTTAAACACGTGTTTAAAAAACGAATGTCTTCACTGATTGCAGCTATTCTTTTCTTTGCTTGCAAGAGTTTGTTAAATACGGACGAGGACTTGGCTGTCTTAATTGAGTCAATTTTATTGTCCATTTTTCGTTTGTACAGTTGGTTTAAGAGAAGAAAAAAACTGTGTTGTTCCTTATACTGTAAATATTTATTTTTTTATCGCATACAATTGTTTCGAGGGCTACGTGCCTTCTTCCTCAGTGCGAATCACAATTTGTTTCTTATACCTGATCTACGACTATTTATATACCCCTAAGTTTTTTTACCTACTTTCTATATCCTAATCCTCCATGAATTTTTACTCTAAGTGGAGGCGGGGTAATATTTTCTTCTAAACACGTGTTTAAAAAACGAATGTCTTCACTGATTGCAGCTATTCTTTCTTTGCTTGCAGGAGTTTGTTAAATACGGACGAGGACTTGGCTGTCTTAATTGAATCAATTTTGTTGTCCATTTTTCGTTTGTACTGTTGGTTTAAGAGAAGAACAAAACTGTGTTGTTCCTTATACTGTAAATATTTATTTTTTATCGCATACAATTGTTTCGAGGGCTACGTGCCTTCTTTCTCAGTGCGAATCACAATTTGTTTCTTATACCTGATCTACGACTATTTATATACCCCTAAATTTTTTAACCTACTTTCTATATCCTAATCCTCCATGAATTTTTACTCTATGTGAAGGCGGGGTAATATTTTCTTTTAAACACGTGTTTAAAAAACGGATGTCTTCACTGATTGCAGCTATTCTTTTCTTTGCCTGCAGGAGTTTGTTAAATACGGACGAGGACTTGGCTGTCATAATTGAATCAATGTTGTTGTCCATTTTTCGTTTTTACAGTTGGTTTAAGAGAAGAAAAAAACGGTGTTGTTCCTTATACTGTAAATATTTATTTTTTATCGCAAACAATTGTTTCGAGGGCTACGTGCCTTCTTCCTCAGTGCGAATCATAATTTGTTTCTTATACCTGATCTACGACTATTTATATACCCCTAAGGTTTTTAACCTACTTTCTATATCCTACTCCTCCATGAATTTTTACTCTATGTGAAGGCGGGGTAGTATTTTCTTTTAAACACGTGTTTAAAAAACGAATGTCTTCACTGATTGCAGCTATTTTTTTCTTAGCTTGCAGGAGTTTGTTAAATACGGACGAGGACTTGGCTGTCTTAATTGAATCAATTTTATTGTCCATTTTTCGTTTTTACAGTTGGTTTAAGAGGAGAAAAAAACTGTGTTGTTCCTTATACTGTAAATATTTATTTTTTATCGCATACAATTGTTTCGAGGGCTACGTGCCTTCTTCCTCAGTGCGAATCACAATTTTCTTCTTATACCTGATCTACGACTATTTATATACCCCTAAGTTTTTTAACCTACTTTCTATATCCTAATCCTCCATGAATTTTACTCTATGTGAAGGCGGGGTAATATTTTCTTTTAAATACGTGTTTAAAAAACGAATGTCTTCACTGATTGCAGCTATTCTTTTCTTTGCTTGCAGGAGTTTGTTAAATACGGACGAGGACTTGGCTGTCTTAATTGAGTCAATTTTATTGTCCATTTTTCGTTTTTACAGTTGGTTTAAGAGAAGAAAAAAACTGTGTTGTTCCTTATACTGTAAATATTTATTTTTTATCGCATACAATTGTTTTGAGGGCTACGTGCCTTCTTCCTCAGTGCAAATAACAATTTGTTTCTTATACCTGATCTACGACTATTTATATACCCCTAAGTTTTTTAACCTACTTTCTATATCCTAATCCTCCATGAGTTTTTACTCTAAGTGGAGGCGGGGTAATATTTTCTTTTAAAAACGAGTTTAAAAAACGAATGTCTTCACTGATTGCAGCTATTCTTTTCTTTGCTTGCAGGAGTTTGTTAAATACGGACGAGGACTTGGCTGTCTTAATTGAATCAATTTTAAAATCTTTTTTTATTAAATGAAACACTTGGTTTTTTTGACTCACAAACTTTATTATTAGCACGACGCGTTCCGATCCTTAGATCATCTTCAGGTTACATACAATGTATAATATTTCTTGGTTTTGTTCTTAAGTAGTTAATGGTTGAAGGAGTGGTGATTGGAAGGGAAGGGTCATATCATTAAGTAGGTTTTCCTTTCTCTTTATGGCTCGCCTAATCTCAAGGCATTCCAGGTAGTCTAGCTTTTTCCCTTTGTTTATTTTATGTAGGATGCTAATATTGTTAATGGTAAAATTATGACCTGTATCTAAAATATGTTGGGCTATCCCAGAAGGTAAGAGGTAAATCCAAATTCTGGGAAGATTTTATTCTATAATGGCTCATCAAGAGAACACGCAACTTTCTATAACTGAATCAATTTTGTTGTCCATTTTTCGTTTTTACAGTTGGTTTAAGAAAACAAAAAAAAACTGTGTTGTTCCTTATACTGTAAATATTTATTTTTTATCGCATACAATTGTTTCGAGGGCTACGTGCCTTCTTACTCAGTGCGAATCACAATTTGTTTCTTATACCTGATCTACGACTATTTATATACCCCTAAGTTTTTTAACCTACTTTCTATATCCTAATCCTCCATGAATTTTTACTCTATGTGAAGGCGGGGTAATATTTTCTTTTAAACACGTGTTTAAAAAACGAATGTCTTCACTGATTGCAGTTATTCTTTTCTTAGCTTGCAGGAGTTTGTTAAATACGGACGAGGACTTGGCTGTCTTAATTGAATCAATTTTATTGTCCATTTTTCGTTTTTACAGTTGGTTTAAGAGGAGAAAAAAACTGTGTTGTTCCTTATACTGTAAATATTTATTTTTTATCGCATACAATTGTTTCGAGGGCTACGTGCCTTCTTCCTCAGTGCGAATCACAATTTTCTTCTTATACCTGATCTACGACTATTTATATACCCCTAAGTTTTTTAACCTACTTTCTATATCCTAATCCTCCATGAATTTTACTCTATGTGAAGGCGGGGTAATATTTCATTTTAAATACGTGTTTAAAAAACGAATGTCTTCACTGATTGCAGCTATTCTTTTCTTTGCTTGCAGGAGTTTGTTAAATACGGACGAGGACTTGGCTGTCTTAATTGAGTCAATTTTATTGTCCATTTTTCGTTTTTACAGTTGGTTTAAGAGAAGAAAAAAACTGTGTTGTTCCTTATACTGTAAATATTTATTTTTTATCGCATACAATTGTTTTGAGGGCTACGTGCCTTCTTCCTCAGTGCAAATAACAATTTGTTTCTTATACCTGATCTACGACTATTTATATACCCCTAAGTTTTTTAACCTACTTTCTATATCCTAATCCTCCATGAATTTTTACTCTAAGTGGAGGCGGGGTAATATTTTCTTTTAAAAACGTGTTTAGAAAACGAATGTCTTCACTGATTGCAGCTATTCTTTTCTTTGCTTGCAGGAGTTTGTTAAATACGGACGAGGACTTGGCTGTCTTAATTGAATCAATTTTAAAATCTTTTTTTATTAAATGAAACACTTGGTTTTTTTGACTCACAAACTTTATTATTAGCACGACGCGTTTCGATCCTTAGATCATCTTCAGGTTACATACAATGTATAATATTTCTTGGTTTTGTTCTTAAGTAGTTAATGGTTGAAGGAGTGGTGATTGGAAGGGAAGGGTCATATCATTAAGTAGGTTTTCCTTTCTCTTTATGGCTCGCCTAATCTCAAGGCATTCCAGGTAGTCTAGCTTTTTCCCTTTGTTTATTTTATGTAGGATGCTAATATTGTTAATGGTAAAATTATGACCTGTATCTAAAATATGTTGGGCTATCCCAGAAGGTAAGAGGTAAATCCAAATTCTGGGAAGATTTTATTCTATAATGGCTCATCAAGAGAACACGCAACTTTCTATAACTGAATCAATTTTGTTGTCCTTTTTTCGTTTTTACAGTTGGTTTAAGAAAAGAAAAAAACTGTGTTGTTCCTTATACTGTAAATATTTATTTTTTATCGCATACAATTGTTTCGAGGGCTACGTGCCTTCTTCCTCAGTGCGAATCACAATTTGTTTCTTATACCTGATCTACGACTATTTATATACCCCTAAGTTTTTTAACCTACTTTCTATATCCTAATCCTCCATGAATTTTTACTCTATGTGAAGGCGGGGTAATATTTTCTTTTAAACACGTGTTTAAAAAACGAATGTCTTCACTGATTGCAGTTATTCTTTTCTTTGCTTGCAGGAGTTTGTTAAATACGGACGAGGACTTGGCTGTCTTAATTGAATCAATTTTATTGTCCATTTTTCGTTTTTACAGTTGGTTTAAGAGAAGAAGAAAACTGTGTTGTTCCTTATACTGTAAATATTTATTTTTTATCGCATACAATTGTTTTGAGGGCTACGTGCCTTCTTCCTCAGAGCGAATCACAATTTGTTTCTTATACCTGATCTACAACTATTTATATACCCCTAAGTTTTTTAACCTACTTTCTATATCCTAATCCTCCATGAATTTTTACTCTATGTGAAGGCGGGGTAATATTTTCTTTTAAACACGTGTTTAAAAAACGAATGTCTTCACTGATTGCAGCTATTCTTTTCTTTGCTTGCAGGAGTTTGTTAAATACGGACGAGGACTTGGCTGTCTTAATTGAATCAATTTTACTGTCCATTTTTCGTTTTGACAGTTGGTTTAAGAGACGAAGAAAATTGTGTTGTTCCTTATACTGTAAATATTTATTTTTTATCGCATACAATTGTTTCGAGGGCTACGTGCCTTCTTCCTCGGTGCGAATCACAATTTGTTTCTTATACCTGATCTACGACTATTTATATACCCCTAAGTTTTTTAACCTACTTTCTATATCCTAATCCTCCATGAATTTTACTCTATGTGTAGGCGGGGTAATATTTTATTTTAAAAACGTGTTTAAAAAACGAATGTCTTCACTGATTGCAGCTATTCTTTTCTTTGCTTGCAAGAGTTTGTTAAATACGGACGAGGACTTGGCTGTCTTAATTGAGTCAATTTTATTGTCCATTTTTCGTTTGTACAGTTGGTTTAAGAGAAGAAAAAAACTGTGTTGTTCCTTATACTGTAAATATTTATTTTTTTATCGCATACAATTGTTTCGAGGGCTACGTGCCTTCTTCCTCAGTGCGAATCACAATTTGTTTCTTAAACCTGATCTACGACTATTTATATACCCCTAAGTTTTTTGACCTACTTTCTATATCCTAATCCTCCATGAATTTTTACTCTAAGTGGAGGCGGGGTAATATTTTCTTTTAAACACGTGTTTAAAAAACGAATGTCTTCACTGATTGCAGCTATTCTTTTCTTTCCTTGAAGGAGTTTGTTAAATACGGACGAGGACTTGGCTGTCTTAATTGAATCAATTTTGTTGTCTATTTTTCGTTTTTACAGTTGGTTTAAGAAAAGAAAAAAACTGTGTTGTTCTTTATACTGTAAATATGTATTTTTTATCGCATACAATTGTTTCGAGGGCTACGTGCCTTCTTACTCAGTGCGAATCACAATTTGTTTCTTATACCTGATCTACGACTATTTACATAACCCTAAGTTTTTTAACCTACTTTCTATATCCTAATCCTCCATGAATTTTTACTCTATGTGAAGGCGGGGTAATATTTTCTTTTAAACACTTGTTTAAAAAACGAATGTCTTCACTGATTGCAGCTATTCTTTTCTTTGCTTGCAGGAGTTTGTTAAATACGGACGAGGACTTGGCTGTCTTAATTGAATCAATTTTATTGTCCATTTTTCGTTTTCACAGTTGGTTTAAGAGAAGAAAAAAACTGTGTTGTTCCTTATACTGTAAATATTTATTTTTTATCGCATACAATTGTTTCGAGGGCTACGTGCCTTCTTACTCAGTGCGAATCACAATTTGTTTCTTATACCTGATCTACGACTATTTACATAACCCTAAGTTTTTTAACCTACTTTCTATATCCTAATCCTCCATGAATTTTTACTCTATGTGAAGGCGGGGTAATATTTTCTTTTAAACACTTGTTTAAAAAACGAATGTCTTCACTGATTGCAGCTATTCTTTTCTTTGCTTGCAGGAGTTTGTTAAATACGGACGAGGACTTGGCTGTCTTAATTGAATCAATTTTATTGTCCATTTTTCGTTTGTACAGTTGGTTTAAGAGAAGAACAAAACTGTGTTGTTCCTTATACTGTAAATATTTATTTTTTATCGCATACAATTGTTTCGAGGGCTACGTGCCTTCTTTCTCAGTGCGAATCACAATTTGTTTCTTATACCTGATCTACGACTATTTATATACCCCTAAATTTTTTAACCTACTTTCTATATCCTAATCCTCCATGAATTTTTACTCTATGTGAAGGCGGGGTAATATTTTCTTTTAAACACGTGTTTAAAAAACGAATGTCTTCACTGATTGCAGCTATTCTTTTCTTTGCCTGCAGGAGTTTGTTAAATACGGACGAGGACTTGGCTGTCATAATTGAATCAATGTTGTTGTCCATTTTTCGTTTTTACAGTTGGTTTAAAAGAAGAAAAAAACGGTGTTGTTCCTTATACTGTAAATATTTATTTTTTATCGCAAACAATTGTTTCGAGGGCTACGTGCCTTCTTCCTCAGTGCGAATCACAATTTGTTTCTTATACCTGATCTACGACTATTTATATACCCCTAAGGTTTTTAACCTACTTTCTATATCCTAATCCTCCATGAATTTTTACTCTATGTGAAGGCGGGGTAATATTTTCTTTTAAACACGTGTTTAAAAAACGAATGTCTTCACTGATTGCAGCTTTTCTTTTCTTTGCCTGCAGGAGTTTGTTAAATACGGACGAGGACTTGGCTGTCTTAATTGAATCAATTTTGTTGTCCATTTTTCGTTTTTACAGTTGGTTTAAGAAAAGAAAAAAACTGTGTTGTTCCTTATACTGTAAATATGTATTTTTTATCGCATACAATTGTTTCGAGGGCTACGTGCCTTCTTACTCAGTGCGAATCACAATTTGTTTCTTATACCTGATCTACGACTATTTATATACCCCTAAGTTTTTTAACCTACTTTCTATATCCTAATCCTCCATGAATTTTACTCTATGTGTAGGCGGGGTAATATTTTCTTTTAAAAACGTGTTTAAAAAACGAATGTCTTCACTGATTGCAGCTATTCTTTTCTTTGCTTGCAAGAGTTTGTTAAATACGGACGAGGACTTGGCTGTCTTAATTGAGTCAATTTTATTGTCCATTTTTCGTTTGTACAGTTGGTTTAAGAGAAGAAAAAAACTGTGTTGTTCCTTATACTGTAAATATTTATTTTTTTATCGCATACAATTGTTTCGAGGGCTACGTGCCTTCTTCCTCAGTGCGAATCACAATTTGTTTCTTAAACCTGATCTACGACTATTTATATACCCCTAAGTTTTTTGACCTACTTTCTATATCCTAATCCTCCATGAATTTTTACTCTAAGTGGAGGCGGGGTAATATTTTCTTTTAAACACGTGTTTAAAAAACGAATGTCTTCACTGATTGCAGCTATTCTTTTCTTTCCTTGAAGGAGTTTGTTAAATACGGACGAGGACTTGGCTGTCTTAATTGAATCAATTTTGTTGTCCATTTTTCGTTTTTACAGTTGGTTTAAGAAAAGAAAAAAACTGTGTTGTTCCTTATACTGTAAATATGTATTTTTTATCGCATACAATTGTTTCGAGGGCTACGTGCCTTCTTACTCAGTGCGAATCACAATTTGTTTCTTATACCTGATCTACGACTATTTACATAACCCTAAGTTTTTTAACCTACTTTCTATATCCTAATCCTCCATGAATTTTTACTCTATGTGAAGGCGGGGTAATATTTTCTATTAAACACTTGTTTAAAAAACGAATGTCTTCACTGATTGCAGCTATTCTTTTCTTTGCTTGCAGGAGTTTGTTAAATACGGACGAGGACTTGGCTGTCTTAATTGAATCAATTTTATTGTCCATTTTTCGTTTTCACAGTTGGTTTAAGAGAAGAAGAAAACTGTGTTGTTCCTTATACTGTAAATATTTATTTTTTATCGCATACAATTGTTTCGAGTCCTACGTGCCTTCTTACTCAGTGCGAATCACAATTTGTTTCTTATACCTGATCTACGACTATTTACATAACCCTTAGTTTTTTAACCTACTTTCTATATCCTAATCCTCCATGAATTTTTACTCTATGTGAAGGCGGGGTAATATTTGCTTTTAAACACGTGTTTAAAAAACGAATGTCTTCACTGATTGCAGCTATTCTTTTCTTTGCTTGCAGGAGTTTGTTAAATACGGACGAGGACTTGGCTGTCTTAATTGAGTCAATTTTATTGTCCATTTTTCGTTTGTACAGTTGGTTTAAGAGAAGAAAAAAACTATGTTGTTCCTTATACTGTAAATATTTATTTTTTATCGCATACAATTGTTTCGAGGGCTACGTGCCTTCTTTCTCAGTGCGAATCACAATTTGTTTCTTATACCTGATCTACGACTATTTATATACCCCTAAATTTTTTAACCTACTTTCTATATCCTAATCCTCCATGAATTTTTACTCTATGTGAAGGCGGGGTAATATTTTCTTTTAAACACGTGTTTAAAAAACGAATGTCTTCACTGATTGCAGCTATTCTTTTCTTTGCCTGCAGGAGTTTGTTAAATACGGACGAGGACTTGGCTGTCATAATTGAATCAATGTTGTTGTCCATTTTTCGTTTTTACAGTTGGTTTAAGAGAAGAAAAAAACGGTGTTGTTCCTTATACTGTAAATATTTATTTTTTATCGCAAACAATTGTTTCGAGGGCTACGTGCCTTCTTCCTCAGTGCGAATCACAATTTGTTTCTTATACCTGATCTACGACTATTTATATACCCCTAAATTTTTTAACCTACTTTCTATATCCTAATCCTCCATGAATTTTTACTCTATGTGAAGGCGGGGTAATATTTTCTTTTAAACACGTGTTTAAAAAACGAATGTCTTCACTGATTGCAGCTATTCTTTTCTTTGCCTGCAGGAGTTTGTTAAATACGGACGAGGACTTGGCTGTCTTAATTGAATCAATTTTGTTGTCCATTTTTCGTTTTTACAGTTGGTTTAAGAAAAGAAAAAAACTGTGTTGTTCCTTATACTGTAAATATGTATTTTTTATCGCATACAATTGTTTCGAGGGCTACGTGCCTTCTTACTCAGTGCGAATCACAATTTGTTTCTTATACCTGATCTACGACTATTTATATACCCCTAAGTTTTTTAACCTACTTTCTATATCCTAATCCTCCATGAATTTTACTCTATGTGTAGGCGGGGTAATATTTTCTTTTAAAAACGTGTTTAAAAAACGAATGTCTTCACTGATTGCAGCTATTCTTTTCTTTGCTTGCAAGAGTTTGTTAAATACGGACGAGGACTTGGCTGTCTTAATTGAATCAATTTTATTGTCCATTTTTCGTTTGTACAGTTGGTTTAAGAGAAGAAAAAAACTGTGTTGTTCCTTATACTGTAAATATTTATTTTTTTATCGCATACAATTGTTTCGAGGGCTACGTGCCTTCTTCCTCAGTGCGAATCACAATTTGTTTCTTAAACCTGATCTACGACTATTTATATACCCCTAAGTTTTTTGACCTACTTTCTATATCCTAATCCTCCATGAATTTTTACTCTAAGTGGAGGCGGGGTAATATTTTCTTTTAAACACGTGTTTAAAAAACGAATGTCTTCACTGATTGCAGCTATTCTTTTCTTTCCTTGAAGGAGTTTGTTAAATACGGACGAGGACTTGGCTGTCTTAATTGAATCAATTTTGTTGTCCATTTTTCGTTTTTACAGTTGATTTAAGAAAAGAAAAAAACTGTGTTGTTCCTTATACTGTAAATATGTATTTTTTATCGCATACAATTGTTTCGAGGGCTACGTGCCTTCTTACTCAGTGCGAATCACAATTTGTTTCTTATACCTGATCTACGACTATTTACATAACCCTAAGTTTTTTAACCTACTTTCTATATCCTAATCCTCCATGAATTTTTACTCTATGTGAAGGCGGGGTAATATTTTCTTTTAAACACTTGTTTAAAAAACGAATGTCTTCACTGATTGCAGCTATTCTTTTCTTTGCTTGCAGGAGTTTGTTAAATACGGACGAGGACTTGGCTGTCTTAATTGAATCAATTTTATTGTCCATTTTTCGTTTTCACAGTTGGTTTAAGAGAAGAAGAAAACTGTGTTGTTCCTTATACTGTAAATATTTATTTTTTATCGCATACAATTGTTTCGAGGGCTACGTGCCTTCTTACTCAGTGCGAATCACAATTTGTTTCTTATACCTGATCTACGACTATTTACATAACCCTTAGTTTTTTAACCTACTTTCTATATCCTAATCCTCCATGAATTTTTACTCTATGTGAAGGCGGGGTAATATTTTCTTTTAAACACTTGTTTAAAAAACGAATGTCTTCACTGATTGCAGCTATTCTTTTCTTTGCTTGCAGGAGTTTGTTAAATACGGGCGAGGACTTGGCTGTCTTAATTGAATCAATTTTATTGTCCATTTTTCGTTTGTACAGTTGGTTTAAGAGAAGAAAAAAACTGTGTTGTTCCTTATACTGTAAATATTTATTTTTTATCGCATACAATTGTTTCGAGGGCTACGTGCCTTCTTTCTCAGTGCGAATCACAATTTGTTTCTTATACCTGATCTACGACTATTTATATACCCCTAAATTTTTTAACCTACTTTCTATATCCTAATCCTCCATGAATTTTTACTCTATGTGAAGGCGGGGTAATATTTTCTTTTAAACACGTGTTTAAAAAACGAATGTCTTCACTGATTGCAGCTATTCTTTTCTTTGCCTGCAGGAGTTTGTTAAATACGGACGAGGACTTGGCTGTCATAATTGAATCAATGTTGTTGTCCATTTTTCGTTTTTACAGTTGGTTTAAGAGAAGAAAAAAACGGTGTTGTTCCTTATACTGTAAATATTTATTTTTTATCGCAAACAATTGTTTCGAGGGCTACGTGCCTTCTTCCTCAGTGCGAATCACAATTTGTTTCTTATACCTGATCTACGACTATTTATATACCCCTAAGTTTTTTAACCTGCTTTCTATATCCTAATCCTCCATCAATTTTTACTCTATGTGAAGGCGGGGTAATAGGTTCTTTTAAACACGTGTTCAAAAAACGAATGTCTTCACTGATTGCAGCTATTCTTTTCTTTGCTTGCAGGAGTTTGTTAAATACGGACGAGGACTTGGCTGTCTTAATTGAATCAATTTTATTGTCCATTTTTCGTTTGTACAGTTGGTTTAAGAGAAGAAAAAAACTGTGTTGTTCCTTATACTGTAAATATTTATTTTTTATCGCATACAATTGTTTCGAGGGCTACGTGCCTTCTTCCTCAGTGCGAATCACAATTTGTTTCTTAAACCTGATCTACGACTATTTATATACCCCTAAGTTTTTTGACCTACTTTCTATATCCTAATCCTCCATGAATTTTTACTCTAAGTGGAGGCGGGGTAATATTTTCTTTTAAACACGTGTTTAAAAAACGAATGTCTTCACTGATTGCAGCTATTCTTTTCTTTCCTTGAAGGAGTTTGGTAAATACGGACGAGGACTTGGCTGTCTTAATTGAATCAATTTTGTTGTCCATTTTTCGTTTTTAACAGTTGGTTTAAGAAAAGAAAAAAACTGTGTTGTTCCTTATACTGTAAATATGTATTTTTTATCGCATACAATTGTTTCGAGGGCTACGTGCCTTCTTACTCAGTGCGAATCACAATTTGTTTCTTATACCTGATCTACGACTATTTACATAACCCTAAGTTTTTTAACCTACTTTCTATATCCTAATCCTCCATGAATTTTTACTCTATGTGAAGGCGGGGTAATATTTTCTTTTAAACACGTGTTTAAAAAACGAATGTCTTCACTGATTGCAGTTATTCTTTTCTTTGCTTGCAGGAGTTTGTTAAATACGGACGAGGACTTGGCTGTCTTAATTGAATCAATTTTATTGTCCATTTTTCGTTTTCACAGTTGGTTTAAGAGAAGAAGAAAACTGTGTTGTTCCTTATACTGTAAATATTTATTTTTTATCGCATACAATTGTTTCGAGGGCTACGTGCCTTCTTTCTCAGTGCGAATTACAATTTGTTTCTTATACCTGATCTACGACTATTTACATAACCCTAAGTTTTTTAACCTACTTTCTATATCCTAATCCTCCATGAATTTTTACTCTATGTGAAGGCGGGGTAATATTTTCTTTTAAACACTTGTTTAAAAAACGAATGTCTTCACTGATTGCAGCTATTCTTTTCTTTGCTTGCAGGAGTTTGTTAAATACGGACGAGGACTTGGCTGTCTTAATTGAATCAATTTTATTGTCCATTTTTCGTTTTTACAGTTGGTTTAAGAGAAGAAAAAAACGGTGTTGTTCCTTATACTGTAAATATTTATTTTTTATCGCAAACAATTGTTTCGAGGGCTACGTGCCTTCTTCCTCAGTGCGAATCATTATTTGTTTCTTATACCTGATCTACGACTATTTATATACCCCTAAGGTTTTTAACCTACTTTCTATATCCTAATCCTCCATGAATTTTTACTCTATGTGAAGGCGGGGTAGTATTTTCTTTTAAACACGTGTTTAAAAAACGAATGTCTTCACTGATTGCAGCTATTTTTTTCTTAGCTTGCAGGAGTTTGTTAAATACGGACGAGGACTTGGCTGTCTTAATTGAATCAATTTTATTGTCCATTTTTCGTTTTTACAGTTGGTTTAAGAGGAGAAAAAAACTGTGTTGTTCCTTATACTGTAAATATTTATTTTTTATAGCATACAATTGTTTCGAGGGCTACGTGCCTTCTTCCTCAGTGCGAATCACAATTTTCTTCTTATACCTGATCTACGACTATTTATATACCCCTAAGTTTTTTAACCTACTTTCTATATCCTAATCCTCCATGAATTTTACTCTATGTGAAGGCGGGGTAATATTTCATTTTTAATACGTGTTTAAAAAACGAATGTCTTCACTGATTGCAGCTATTCTTTTCTTTGCTTGCAGGAGTTTGTTAAATACGGACGAGGACTTGGCTGTCTTAATTGAATCAATTTTATTGTCCATTTTTCGTTTTCACAGTTGGTTTAAGAGAAGAAGAAAACTGTGTTGTTCCTTATACTGTAAATATTTATTTTTTATCGCATACAATTGTTTCGAGGGCTACGTGCCTTCTTTCTCAGTGCGAATTACAATTTGTTTCTTATACCTGATCTACGACTATTTACATAACCCTAAGTTTTTTAACCTACTTTCTATATCCTAATCCTCCATGAATTTTTACTCTATGTGAAGGCGGGGTAATATTTTCTTTTAAACACTTGTTTAAAAAACGAATGTCTTCACTGATTGCAGCTATTCTTTTCTTTGCTTGCAGGAGTTTGTTAAATACGGACGAGGACTTGGCTGTCTTAATTGAATCAATTTTATTGTCCATTTTTCGTTTTTACAGTTGGTTTAAGAGAAGAAAAAAACGGTGTTGTTCCTTATACTGTAAATATTTATTTTTTATCGCAAACAATTGTTTCGAGGGCTACGTGCCTTCTTCCTCAGTGCGAATCATTATTTGTTTCTTATACCTGATCTACGACTATTTATATACCCCTAAGGTTTTTAACCTACTTTCTATATCCTAATCCTCCATGAATTTTTACTCTATGTGAAGGCGGGGTAGTATTTTCTTTTAAACACGTGTTTAAAAAACGAATGTCTTCACTGATTGCAGCTATTTTTTTCTTAGCTTGCAGGAGTTTGTTAAATACGGACGAGGACTTGGCTGTCTTAATTGAATCAATTTTATTGTCCATTTTTCGTTTTTACAGTTGGTTTAAGAGGAGAAAAAAACTGTGTTGTTCCTTATACTGTAAATATTTATTTTTTATAGCATACAATTGTTTCGAGGGCTACGTGCCTTCTTCCTCAGTGCGAATCACAATTTTCTTCTTATACCTGATCTACGACTATTTATATACCCCTAAGTTTTTTAACCTACTTTCTATATCCTAATCCTCCATGAATTTTACTCTATGTGAAGGCGGGGTAATATTTCATTTTTAATACGTGTTTAAAAAACGAATGTCTTCACTGATTGCAGCTATTCTTTTCTTTGCTTGCAGGAGTTTGTTAAATACGGACGAGGACTTGGCTGTCTTAATTGAGTCAATTTTATTGTCCATTTTTCGTTTTTACAGTTGGTTTAAGAGAAGAAAAAAACTGTGTTGTTCCTTATACTGTAAATATTTATTTTTTATCGCATACAATTATTTTGAGGGCTACGTGCCTTCTTCCTCAGTGCGAATAACAATTTGTTTCTTATACCTGATCTACGACTATTTATATACCCCTAAGTTTTTTAACCTACTTTCTATATCCTAATCCTCCATGAATTTTTACTCTAAGTGGAGGCGGGGTAATATTTTCTTTTAAAAACGTGTTTAAAAAACGAATGTCTTCACTGATTGCAGCTATTCTTTTCTTTGCTTGCAGGAGTTTGTTAAATACGGACGAGGACTTGGCTGTCTTAATTGAATCAATTTTAAAATCTTTTTTTATTAAATGAAACACTTGGTTTTTTTGACTCACAAACTTTATTATTAGCACGACGCGTTTCGATCCTTAGATCATCTTCAGGTTACATACAATGTATAATATTTCTTGGTTTTGTTCTTAAGTAGTTAATGTTTGAAGGAGTGGTGATTGGAAGGGAAGGGTCATATCATTAAGTAGGTTTTCCTTTCTCTTTATGGCTCGCCTAATCTCAAGGCATTCCAGGTAGTCTAGCTTTTTCCCTTTGTTTATTTTATGTAGGATGCTAATATTGTTAATGGTAAAATTATGACCTGTATCTAAAATATGTTGGGCTTTCCCAGAAGGTAAGAGGTAAATCCAAATCCTGGGAAGATTTTATTCTATAATGGCTCATCAAGAGAACACGCAACTTTCTACAACTGAATCAATTTTGTTGTCCATTTTTCGTTTTTACAGTTGGTTTAAGAAAAGAAAAAGACTGTGTTGTTCCTTATACTGTAAATATTTATTTTTTATCGCATACAATTGTTTCGAGGGCTACGTGCCTTCTTCCTCAGTGCGAATCACAATTTGTTTCTTATACCTGATCTACGACTATTTATATACCCCTAAGTTTTTTAACCTACTTTCTATATCCTAATCCTCCATGAATTTTTACTCTATGTGAAGGCGGGGTAATATTTTCTTTTAAACACGTGTTTAAAAAACGAATGTCTTCACTGATTGCAGTTATTCTTTTCTTTGCTTGCAGGAGTTTGTTAAATACGGACGAGGACTTGGTTGTCTTAATTGAATCAATTTTATTGTCCATTTTTCGTTTTTACAGTTGGTTTAAGAGAAGAAAAAAACTGTGTTGTTCCTTATACTGTAAATATTTATTTTTTATCGCATACAATTGTTTCGAGGGCTACGTGCCTTCTTCCTCAGTGCCAATCACAATTTGTTTCTTATACCTGATCTACGACTATTTATATACCCCTAAGTTTTTTAACCTACTTTCTATATCCTAATCCTCCATGAATTTTACTCTATGTGAAGGCGGTGTAATATTTTATTTTAAATACGTGTTTAAAAAACGAATGTCTTCACTGATTGCAGCTATTCTTTTCTTTGCTTGCAGGAGTTTGTTAAATACGGACGAGGACTTGGCTGTCTTAATTGAGTCAATTTTATTGTCCATTTTTCGTTTTTACAGTTGGTTTAAGAGAAGAAAAAAACGGTGTTGTTCCTTATACTGTAAATATTTATTTTTTATCGCATACAATTGTTTTGAGGGCTACGTGCCTTCTTCCTCAGTGCGAATAACAGTTTGTTTCTTATACCTGATCTACGACTATTTACATACCCCTAAGTTTTTTAACCTACTTTCTATATCCTAATCCTCCATGAATTTTTACTCTATGGCTGTCTTAATTGAGTCAATTTTTTTGTCCATTTTTCGTTTGTACAGTTGGTTTAAGAGAAGAAAAAAACGGTGTTGTTCCTTATACTGTAAATATTTATTTTTTTATCGCATACAATTGTTTCGAGGGCTACGTGCCTTCTTCCTCAGTGCGAATCACAATTTGTTTCTTAAACCTGATCTACGACTATTTATATACCCCTAAGTTTTTTAACCTACTTTCTATATCCTAATCCTCCATGAATTTTTACTCTATGTGAAGGCGGGGTAATATTTTCTTTTAAACACGTGTTTAAAAAACGAATGTCTTCACTGATTGCAGCTATTCTTTTCTTTGCTTGCAGGAGTTTGTTAAATACGGACGAGGACTTGGCTGTCTTAATTGAATCAAATTTGTTGTCCATTTTTCGTTTTCACAGTTGGTTTAAGAGAAGAAGAAAACTGTGTTGTTCCTTATACTGTAAATATTTATTTTTTATCGCATACAATTGTTTCGAGGGCTACGTGCCTTCTTTCTCAGTGCGAATCACAATTTGTTTCTTATACCTGATCTACGACTATTTATATACCCCTAAGTTTTTTAACCTACTTTCTATATCCTAATCCTCCATGAATTTTTACTCTATGTGAAGGCGGGGTAATATTTTCTTTTAAACACGTGTTTAAAAAACGAATGTCTTCACTGATTGCAGCTATTCTTTTCTTTGCCTGCAGGAGTTTGTTAAAAACGGACGAGGACTTGGCTGTCATAATTGAATCAATGGTGTTGTCCATTTTTCGTTTTTACAGTTGGTTTAAGAGAAGAAAAAAACTGTGTTGTACCTTATACTGTAAATATTTATTTTTTATCGCAAACAATTGTTTCGAGGGCTACGTGCCTTCTTCCTCAGTGCGAATCATAATTTGTTTCTTATACCTGATCTACGACTATTTATATACCCCTAAGTTTTTTAACCTACTTTCTATATCCTAATCCTCCATGAATTTTTACTCTATGTGAAGGCGGGGTAATATTTTCTTTTAAACACGTGTTTAAAAAACGAATGTCTTCACTGATTGCAGCTATTCTTTTCTTTGCTTGCAGGAGTTTGTTAAATACGGACGAGGACTTGGCTGTCTTAATTGAATCAAATTTGTTGTCCATTTTTCGTTTTCACAGTTGGTTTAAGAGAAGAAGAAAACTGTGTTGTTCCTTATACTGTAAATATTTATTTTTTATCGCAAACAATTGTTTCGAGGGCTACGTGCCTTCTTCCTCAGTGCGAATCATAATTTGTTTCTTATACCTGATCTACGACTATTTATATACCCCTAAGGTTTTTAACCTACTTTCTATATCCTAATCCTCCATGAATTTTTACTCTATGTGAAGGCGGGGTAGTATTTTCTTTTAAACACGTGTTTAAAAAACGAATGTCTTCACTGATTGCAGCTATCCTTTTCTTTGCTTGCAGGAGTTTGTTAAATACGGACCAGGACTTGGCTGTCTTAATTGAATCAATTTTATTGTCCATTTTTCGTTTTTACAGTTGGTTTAAGAGAAGAAAAAAACTGTGTTGTTCCTTATACTGTAAATATTTATTTTTTATCGCATACAATTGTTTCGAGGGCTACGTGCCTTCTTACTCAGTGCGAATCACAATTTGTTTCTTATACCTGATCTACGACTATTTACATAACCCTAAGTTTTTTAACCTACTTTCTATATCCTAATCCTCCATGAATTTTTACTCTATGTGAAGGCGGGGTAATATTTTCTTTTAAACACTTGTTTAAAAAACGAATGTCTTCACTGATTGCAGCTATTCTTTTCTTTGCTTGCAGGAGTTTGTTAAATACGGACGAGGACTTGGCTGTCTTAATTGAGTCAATTTTATTGTCCATTTTTCGTTTGTACAGTTGGTTTAAGAGAAGAAAAAAACTATGTTGTTCCTTATACTGTAAATATTTATTTTTTATCGCATACAATTGTTTTGAGGGCTACGTGCCTTCTTCCTCAGTGCGAATAACAATTTGTTTCTTAAACCTGATCTACGACTATTTATATACCCCTAAGTTTTTTAACCTACTTTCTATATCCTAATCCTCCATGAATTTTTACTCTTAGTGGAGGCGGGGTAATATTTTCTTTTAAACACGTGTTTAAAAAACGAATGTCTTCACTGATTGCAGCTATTCTTTTCTTTCCTTGAAGGAGTTTGTTAAATACGAACGAGGACTTGGCTGTCTTAATTGAATCAATTTTGTTGTCCATTTTTCGTTTTTACAGTTGGTTTAAGAAAAGAAAAAAACTGTGTTGTTCCTTATACTGTAAATATTTATTTTTTATCGCATACAATTGTTTCGAGGGCTACGTGCCTTCTTACTCAGTGCGAATCACAATTTGTTTCTTATACCTGATCTACGACTATTTATATACCCCTAAGTTTTTTAACCTACTTTCTATATCCTAATCCTCCATGAATTTTTACTCTATGTGAAGGCGGGGTAATATTTTCTTTTAAACACGTGTTTAAAAAACGAATGTCTTCACTGATTGCAGTTATTCTTTTCTTTGCTTGCAGGAGTTTGTTAAATACGGACGAGGACTTGGCTGTCTTAATTGAATCAATTTTATTGTCCATTTTTCGTTTTTACAGTTGGTTTAAGAGAAGCAGAAAACTGTGTTGTTCCTTATACTGTAAATATTTATTTTTTATCGCATACAATTGTTTCGAGGGCTACGTGCCTTCTTTCTCAGTGCGAATTACAATTTGTTTCTTATACCTGATCTACGACTATTTACATAACCCTAAGTTTTTTAACCTACTTTCTATATCCTAATCCTCCATGAATTTTTACTCTATGTGAAGGCGGGGTAATATTTTCTTTTAAACACGTGTTTAAAAAACGAATGTCTTCACTGATTGCAGCTATCCTTTTCTTTGCTTGCAGGAGTTTGTTAAATACGGACGAGGACTTGGCTGTCTTAATTGAATCAATTTTATTGTCCATTTTTCGTTTGTACAGTTGGTTTAAGAAAAGAACAAAACTGTGTTGTTCCTTATACTGTAAATATTTATTTTTTATCGTATACAATTGTTTCGAGGGCTACGTGCCTTCTTTCTCAGTGCGAATCACAATTTGTTTCTTATACCTGATCTTCGACTATTTATATACCCCTAAATTTTTTAACCTACTTTCTATATCCTAATCCTCCATGAATTTTTACTCTATGTGAAGGCGGGGTAATATTTTCTTTTAAACACGTGTTTAAAAAACGAATGTCTTCACTGATTGCAGCTATTCTTTTCTTTGCCTGCAGGAGTTTGTTAAAAACGGACGAGGACTTGGCTGTCATAATTGAATCAATGGTGTTGTCCATTTTTCGTTTTTACAGTTGGTTTAAGAGAAGAAAAAAACTGTGTTGTTCCTTATACTGTAAATATTTATTTTTTATCGCATACAATTGTTTCGAGGGCTACGTGCCTTCTTCCTCAGTGCGAATCACAATTTTCTTCTTATACCTGATCTACGACTATTTATATACCCCTAAGTTTTTTAACCTACTTTCTATATCCTAATCCTCCATGAATTTTACTCTATGTGAAGGCGGGGTAATATTTTATTTTAAATACGTGTTTAAAAAACGAATGTCTTTACTGATTGCAGCTATTCTTTTCTTTGCTTGCAGGAGTTTGTTAAATACGGACGAGGACTTGGCTGTCTTAATTGAGTCAATTTTATTGTCCATTTTTCGTTTTTACAGTTGGTTTAAGAGAAGAAAAAAACTGTGTTGTTCCTTATACTGTAAATATTTATTTTTTATCTTATACAATTGTTTTGAGGGCTACGTGCCTTCTTCCTCAGTGCGAATAACAATTTGTTTCTTAAACCTGATCTACGACTATTTATATACCCCTAAGTTTTTTAACCTACTTTCTATATCCTAATCCTCCATGAATTTTTACTCTAAGTGGAGGCGGGGTAATATTTTCTTTTAAAAACGTGTTTAAAAAACGAATGTCTTCACTGATTGCAGCTATTCTTTTCTTTGCTTGCAGGAGTTTGTTTACGGACGAGGACTTGGCTGTCTTAATTGAATCAATTTTAAAATCTTTTTTTATTAAATGAAACACTTGGTTTTTTTGACTCACAAACTTTATTATTAGCACGACGCGTTTCGATCCTTAGATCATCTTCAGGTTACATACAATGTATAATATTTCTTGGTTTTGTTCTTAAGTAGTTAATGGTTGAAGGAGTGGTGATTGGAAGGGAAGGGTCATATCATTAAGTAGGCTTTCCTTTCTCTTTATGGCCCGCCTAATCTCAAGGCATTCCAGGTAGTCTAGCTTTTTCCCTTTGTTTATTTTATGTAGGATGCTAATATTGTTAATGGTAAAATTATGACCTGTATCTAAAATATGTTGGGCTATCCCAGAAGGTAAGATGTAAATCCAAATTCTGGGATAGAGAGAACACGCAACTTTCTATAACTGAATCAATTTTGTTGTCCATTTTTCGTTTTTACAGTTGGCTTAAGAAAAGAAAAAAACTGTGTTGTTCCTTATACTGTAAATATTTATTTTTTATCGCATACAATTGTTTCGAGGGCTACGTGCCTTCTTACTCAGTGCGAATCACAATTTGTTTCTTATACCTGATCTACGACTATTTATATACCCCTAAGTTTTTTAACCTACTTAATATATCCTAATCCTCCATGAATTTTTACTCTATGTGAAGGCGGGGTAATATTTTCTTTTAAACACGTGTTTAAAAAACGAATGTCTTCACTGATTGCAGTTATTCTTTTCTTTGCTTGCAGGAGTTTGTTAAACACGGACGAGGACTTGGCTGTCTTAATTGAATCAATTTTATTGTCCATTTTTCGTTTTTACAGTTGGTTTAAGAGAAGAAGAAAACTGTGTTGTTCCTTATACTGTAAATATTTATTTTTTATCGCATACAATTGTTTCGAGGGCTACGTGCCTTCTTCCTCAGTGCCAATCACAATTTGTTTCTTATACCTGATCTACGACTATTTTTATACCCCTAAGTTTTTTAACCTACTTTCTATATCCTAATCCTCCATGAATTTTTACTCTATGTAAATGCGGGGTAATATTTTCTTTAAAACACGTGTTTAAAAAACGAATGTCTTCACTGATTGCAGCTATTCTTTTCTTTGCTTGCAGGAGTTTGTTAAATACGGACGAGGACTTGGCTGTCTTAATTGAATCAATTTTATTGTCCATTATTCGCTTTTACAGTTGGTTTAAGAGAAGAAAAAAAATGTGTTGTTCCTTATACTGTAAATATTTAGTTTTTATCGCATACATTTGTTTCGAGGGCTTCGTGCCTTTTTCCTCAGTGAGAATCACAATTTGTTTCTTATACCTGATCTACGACTATTTATATACCCCTAAGTTTTTTAACCTACTTTCTATATCCTAATCCTCCATGAATTTTTACTCTATGTGAAGGCGGGGTAATAGGTTCTTTTAAACACGTGTTTAAAAAACGAATGTTTTCACTGATTGCAGTTATTTTTTTCTTTGCTTGCAGGAGTTTGTTAAACACGGACGAGGACTTGGCTGTCTTAATTGAATCAATTTTATTGTCCATTTTTCGTTTGTACAGTTGGTTTAAGAGAAGAAGAAAACTGTGTTGTTCCTTATACTGTAAATATTTATTTTTTATCGCATACAATTGTTTTGAGGGCTACGTGCCTTCTTCCTCAGTGCGAATAACAATTTGTTTCTTATACCTGATCTACGACTATTTATATACCCCTAAGTTTTTTAACCTACTTTCTATATCCTAATCCTCCATGAATTTTTACTCTATGTGAAGGCGGGGTAATATTTCCTTTTAAACACGTGTTTAAAAAACGAATGTCTTCACTGATTGCAGTTATTCTTTTCTTTGCTTGCAGGAGTTTGTTAAACACGGACGAGGACTTGGCTGTCTTAATTGAATCAATTTTATTGTCCATTTTTCGTTTTTACAGTTGGTTTAAGAGAAGAAGAAAACTGTGTTGTTCCTTATACTGTAAATATTTATTTTTTATCGCATACAATTGTTTCGAGGGCTACGTGCCTTCTTCCTCAGTGCCAATCACAATTTGTTTCTTATACCTGATCTACGACTATTTATATACCCCTAAGTTTTTTAACCTATTTTCTATATCCTAATCCTCCATGAATTTTTACTCTATGTAAATGCGGGGTGATATTTTCTTTAAAACACGTGTTTAAAAAACGAATGTCTTCACTGATTGCAGCTATTCTTTTCTTTGCTTGCAGGAGTTTGTTAAATACGGACGAGGACTTGGCTGTCTTAATTGAATCAATTTTATTGTCCATTTTTCGCTTTTACAGTTGGTTTAAGAGAAGAAAAAAAATGTGTTGTTCCTTATACTGTAAATATTTAGTTTTTATCGCATACATTTGTTTCGAGGGCTACGTGCCTTCTTCCTCAGTGAGAATCACAATTTGTTTCTTATACCTGATCTACGACTATTTATATACCCCTAAGTTTTTTAACCTACTTTCTATATCCTAATCCTCCATGAATTTTTACTCTATGTGAAGGCGGGGTAATATGTTCTTTTAAATACGTGTTCAAAAAACGAATGTCTTCACTGATTGCAGCTATTCTTTTCTTTGCTTGCAGGAGTTTGTTAAATACGGACGAGGACTTGGCTGTCTTAATTGAATCAATTTTATTGTCCATTTTTCGTTTGTACAGTTGGTTTAAGAGAAGAAAAAAACTGTGTTGTTCCTTATACTGTAAATATTTATTTTTTATCGCATACAATTGTTTCGAGGGCTACGTGCCTTCTTCCTCAGTGCCAATCACAATTTGTTTCTTATACCTGATCTACGACTATTTATATACCCCTAAGTTTTTTAACCTACTTTCTATATCCTAATCCTCCATGAATTTTTACTCTAAGTGAAGGCGGGGTAATATTTTCTTTTAAACACGTGTTTAAAAAACGAATGTCTTTACTGATTGCAGCTATTCTTTTCTTTGCTTGCAGGAGTTTGTTAAATACGGACGAGGACTCGGCTGTCTTAATTGAATCAATTTGGTTGTCCATTTTTCGTTTGTACAGTTGGTTTAAGAGAAGAAGAAAACTGTGTTGTTCCTTATACTGTATTTTTTATCGCATACAATTGTTTCGAGGGCTACGTGCCTTCTTTCTCAGTGCGAATCACAATTTGTTTCTTATACCTGATCTACGACTATTTATATACCCCTAAGTTTTTTAACCTACTTTCTATATCCTAATCCTCCATGAATTTTTACTCTATGTGAAGGCGGGGTAATATTTTCTTTTAAACACGTGTTTACAAAACGAATGTCTTCACTGATTGCAGTTATTCTTTTCTTTGCTTGCAGGAGTTTGTTAAACACGGACGAGGACTTGGCTGTCTTTATTGAATCAATTTTATTGTCCATTTTTCGTTTTTACAGTTGGTTTAAGAGAAGAAGAAAACTGTGTTGTTCCTTATACTGTAAATATTTATTTTTTATCGCATACAATTGTTTCGAGGGCTACGTGCCTTCTTCCTCAGTGCCAATCACAATTTGTTTCTTATACCTGATCTACGACTATTTATATACCCCTAAGTTTTTTAACCTACTTTCTATATACTAATCCTCCATGAATTTTTACTCTATGTAAATGCGGGGTAATATTTTCTTTAAAACACGTGTTTAAAAAACGAATGTCTTCACTGATTGCAGCTATTCTTTTCTTTGCTTGCAGGAGTTTGTTAAATACGGACGAGGACTTGGCTGTCTTAATTGAATCAATTTTATTGTCCATTTTTCGCTTTTACAGTTGGTTTAAGAGAAGAAAAAAAATGTGTTGTTCCTTATACTGTAAATATTTAGTTTTTATCGCATACATTTGTTTCGAGGGCTACGTGCCTTCTTCCTCAGTGAGAATCACAATTTGTTTCTTATACCTGATCTACGACTATTTATATACCCCTAAGTTTTTTAACCTACTTTCTATATCCTAATCCTCCATGAATTTTTACTCTATGTGAAGGCGGGGTAATATGTTCTTTTAAACACGTGTTTAAAAAACGAATGTCTTCACTGATTGCAGTTATTCTTTTCTTTGCTTGCAGGAGTTTGTTAAACATGGACGAGGACTTGGCTGTCTTAATTGAATCAATTTTATTGTCCATTTCTCGTTTGTACAGTTGGTTTAAGAGAAGAAGAAAACTGTGTTGTTCCTTATACTGTAAATATTTATTTTTTTATCGCATACAATTGTTTCGAGGGCTACGTGCCTTCTTCCTCAGTGCGAATCACAATTTGTTTCTTAAACCTGATCTACGACTATTTATATACCCCTAAGTTTTTTGACCTACTTTCTATATCCTAATCCTCCATGAATTTTTACTCTAAGTGGAGGCGGGGTAATATTTTCTTTTAAACACGTGTTTAAAAAACGAATGTCTTCACTGATTGCAGCTATTCTTTTCTTTCCTTGAAGGAGTTTGTTAAATACGGACGAGGACTTGGCTGTCTTAATTGAATCAATTTTATTGTCCATTTTTCGTTTTTACAGTTGGTTTAAGAGAAGAAGAAAACTGTGTTGTTCCTTATACTGTAAATATTTATTTTTTATCGCATACAATTGTTTCGAGGGCTACGTGCCTTCTTCCTCAGTGCCAATCACAATTTGTTTCTTATACCTGATCTACAACTATTTATATACCCCTAAGTTTTTTAACCTACTTTCTATATCCTAATCCTCCATGAATTTTTACTCTATGTAAATGCGGGGTAATATTTTCTTTAAAACACGTGTTTAAAAAACGAATGTCTTCACTGATTGCAGCTATTCTTTTCTTTGCTTGCAGGAGTTTGTTATATACGGACGAGGACTTGGCTGTCTTAATTGAATCAATTTTATTGTCCATTTTTCGCTTTTACAGTTGGTTTAAGAGAAGAAAAAAAATGTGTTGTTCCTTATACTGCAAATATTTAGTTTTTATCGCATACATTTGTTTCGAGGGCTACGTGCCTTCTTCCTCAGTGAGAATCACAATTTGTTTCTTATACCTGATCTACGACTATTTATATACCCCTAAGTTTTTTAACCTGCTTTCTATATCCTAATCCTCCATCAATTTTTACTCTATGTGAAGGCGGGGTAATAGGTTCTTTTAAACACGTGTTCAAAAAACGAATGTCTTCACTGATTGCAGCTATTCTTTTCTTTGCTTGCAGGAGTTTGTTAAATACGGACGAGGACTTGGCTGTCTTAATTGAATCAATTTTATTGTCCATTTTTCGTTTGTACAGTTGGTTTAAGAGAAGAAAAAAACTGTGTTGTTCCTTATACTGTAAATATTTATTTTTTATCGCATACAATTGTTTCGAGGGCTACGTGCCTTCTTCCTCAGTGCCAATCACAATTTGTTTCTTATACCTGATCTACGACTATTTATATACCCCTAAGTTTTTTAACCTACTTTCTATATCCTAATCCTCCATGAATTTTTACTCTAAGTGAAGGCGGGGTAATATTTTCTTTTAAACACGTGTTTAAAAAACGAATGTTTTTACTGATTGCAGCTATTCTTTTCTTTGCTTGCAGGAGTTTGTTAAATACGGACGAGGACTCGGCTGTCTTAATTGAATCAATTTCGTTGTCCATTTTTCGTTTGTACAGTTGGTTTAAGAGAAGAAAAAAAGTGTGTTGTTCCTTATACTGTAAATATTTATTTTTTATCGCATACAATTGTTTCGAGGGCTACGTGCCTTCTTTCTCAGTGCGAATCACAATTTGTTTCTTATACGTGATCTACGACTATTTACATACCCCTAAGTTTTTTAACCTACTTTCTATATCCTAATCCTCCATGAATTTTTACTCTATGTGAAGGCGGGGTAATATTTTCTTTAAAACACGTGTTTAAAAAACGAATGTCTTCACTGATTGCAGCTATTCTTTTCTTTGCTTGCAGGAGTTTGTTAAATACGAACGAGGACTTGGCTGTCTTTTTTCGTTTTTACAGTTGGTTTCAGAGAAGAAAAAAACTGTGTTGTTCCTTATACTGTAAATATTTATTTTTTATCGCATACAATTGTTTCGCAGGCTACGTGCCTTCTTTCTCAGTGCGAATCACAGTTTGTTTCTTTTACTTGATCTACGACTATTTATATACCCCTAAGTTTTTTAAGCTACTTTCTATATCCTAATCCTCCATGAATTTTTACTCTAAGTGAAACCGAGGTAAGATTTTCTTTTAAACACGTGTTTAAAAAACGAATGTCTTCACTGATTGCAGCTATTCTTTTCTTTGCTTGGAGGAGTTTGTTAAATACGGACGAGGACTTGGCTGTCTTAATTGAATCAATTTTGTTGTCCATTTTTCGTTTTTACAGTTGGTTTAAGAGAAGAAAAAAACTGTGTTGTTCCTTATACTGTAAATATTTATTTTTTATCGCATACAATTGTTTCGAGGGCTACGTGCCTTCTTCCTCAGTGCGAATCACAATTTGTTTCTTATACCTGATCTACGACTATTTATATACCCCTAAGTTTTTTAACCTACTTTCTATATCCTAATCCTCCATGAATTTTCACTCTATGTGAAGGCGGGGTAATATTTTCTTCAAACACGTGTTTAAAAAACGAATGTCTTCACTGATTGCAGCTATTCTTTTCTTTGCTTGCAGGAGTTTGTTAAATACGGACGAGGACTTGGCTGTCTTAATCGAATCAATTTTATTGTCCATTTTTCGTTTTTACAGTTGGTTTAAGAGAAGAAAAAAACTGTGTTGTTCCATATACTGTAAATATTTATTTTTTATCGCATACAATTGTTTCGAGGGCTACGTGCCTTCTTTCTCAGTGCGAATCACAATTTGTTTCTTAAACCTGATCAACGACTATTTACATACCCCTAAGTTTTTTAACCTACTTTCTATATCCTAATCCTCCATGAATTTTTACTCTATGTGAAGGCGGGGTAATATTTTCTTTTAACTAGGTTTTTAAAAAACGAATGTCTTCACTGATTGCAGCTATTCTTTTCTTTGCTTGCAGGAGTTTGTTAAATACGGACGAGGACTTGGTTGTCTTAATTGAATCAATTTTATTGTCCATTTTTCGTTTGTACAGTTGGTTTAAGAAAAAAAAAACTGTGTTGTTCCTTATACTGTAAATATTTATTTTTTATCGCATACAATTGTTTCGAGGGCTACGTGCCTTCTTCCTCAGTGCGAATCACAATTTGTTTCTTATACCTGATCTACGACTACTTATATACCCCTAAGTTTTTTAACCTACTTTCTATATCCTAATCCTCCAGAATTTTTACTCTATGTGAAGGCGGGGTAAAATTTTCTTTTAAACACGTGTTTAAAAAACGAATGTCTTCACTGATTGCAGCTATTATTTTCTTTGCTTGCAGGAGTTTGTTTAATACGGACGAGGACTTGGCTGTCTTAATTGAATCAATTTTATTGTCCATTTTTCGTTTTTACAGTTGGTTTAAGAGAAGAAAAAAACTGTGTTGTTCCTTATACTGTAAATATTTATTTTTTATCGCATACAATTGTTTCGAGGGCTACGTGCCTTCTTTCTCAGTGCGAATCACATTTTGTTTCTAATGCCTGATCTACGACTATTTATATACCCCTAAGTTTTTTAACCTACTTTCTATATCCTAATCCTCCATGAATTTTTACTCTAAGTGAAGGCGGGGTAATATTTTCTTTTAAACACGTGTTTAAAAAACGAATGTCTTTACTGATTGCAGCTATTCTTTTCTTTGCTTGCAGGAGTTTGTTAAATACGGACGAGGACTCGGCTGTCTTAATTGAATCAAATTCGTTGTCCATTTTTCGTTTGTACAGTTGGTTTAAGAGAAGGAAAAAACTGTGTTGTTCCTTATACTGTAAATATTTATTTTTTATCGCATACAATTGTTTCGAGGGCTACGTGCCTTCTTTCTCAGTGCGAATCACATTTTGTTTCTAATGCCTGATCTACGACTATTTATATACCCCTAAGTTTTTTAACCTACTTTCTATATCCTAATCCTCCAGAATTTTTACTCTATGTGAAGGCGGGGTAATATTTTCTTCAAACACGTGTTTAAAAAACGAATGTCTTCACTGATTGCAGCTATTCTTTTCTTTGCTTGCAGGAGTTTGTTAAATACGGACGAGGACTTGGCTGTCTTAATCGAATCAATTTTATTGTCCATTTTTCGTTTTTACAGTTGGTTTAAGAGAAGAAGAAAACTGTGTTGTTCCATATACTGTAAATATTTATTTTTTATCGCATACAATTATTTCGAGGGCTACGTGCCTTCTTTCTCAGTGCGAATCACAATTTGTTTCTTATACCTGATCAACGACTATTTACATACCCCTAAGTTTTTTAACCTACTTTCTATATCCTAATCCTCCATGAATTTTTACTCTATGTGAAGGCGGGGTAATATTTTCTTTTAACTAGGTTTTTAAAAAACGAATGTCTTCACTGATTGCAGCTATTCTTTTCTTTGCTTGCAGGAGTTTGTTAAATACGGACGAGGACTTGGTTGTCTTAATTGAATCAATTTTATTGTCCATTTTTCGTTTGTACAGTTGGTTTAAGAGAAAAAAAAACTGTGTTGTTCCTTATACTGTAAATATTTATTTTTTATCGCATACAATTGTTTCGAGGGCTACGTGCCTTCTTCCTCAGTGCGAATCACAATTTGTTTCTTATACCTGATCTACGACTATTTATATACCCCTAAGTTTTTTAACCTACTTTCTATATCCTAATCCTCCATGAATTTTTACTCTATGTGAAGGCGGGGTAATATGTTCTTTTAAACACGTGTTCAAAAAACGAATGTCTTCACTGATTGCAGCTATTCTTTTCTTTGCTTGCAGGAGTTTGTTAAATACGGACGAGGACTTGGCTGTCTTAATTGAATCAATTTTATTGTCCATTTTTCGCTTTTACAGTTGGTTTAAGAGAAGAAAAAAAATGTGTTGTTCCTTATACTGTAAATATTTAGTTTTTATCGCATACATTTGTTTCGAGGGCTACGTGCCTTCTTCCTCAGTGAGAATCACAATTTGTTTCTTATACCTGATCTACGACTATTTATATACCCCTAAGTTTTTTAACCTACTTTCTATATCCTAATCCTCCATGAATTTTTACTCTATGTGAAGGCGGGGTAATATGTTCTTTTAAACACGTGTTTAAAAAACGAATGTCTTCACTGATTGCAGTTATTCTTTTCTTTGCTTGCAGGAGTTTGTTAAACATGGACGAGGACTTGGCTGTCTTAATTGAATCAATTTTATTGTCCATTTCTCGTTTGTACAGTTGGTTTAAGAGAAGAAGAAAACTGTGTTGTTCCTTATACTGTAAATATTTATTTTTTTATCGCATACAATTGTTTCGAGGGCTACGTGCCTTCTTCCTCAGTGCGAATCACAATTTGTTTCTTAAACCTGATCTACGACTATTTATATACCCCTAAGTTTTTTGACCTACTTTCTATATCCTAATCCTCCATGAATTTTTACTCTAAGTGGAGGCGGGGTAATATTTTCTTTTAAACACGTGTTTAAAAAACGAATGTCTTCACTGATTGCAGCTATTCTTTTCTTTCCTTGAAGGAGTTTGTTAAATACGGACGAGGACTTGGCTGTCTTAATTGAATCAATTTTATTGTCCATTTTTCGTTTTTACAGTTGGTTTAAGAGAAGAAGAAAACTGTGTTGTTCCTTATACTGTAAATATTTATTTTTTATCGCATACAATTGTTTCGAGGGCTACGTGCCTTCTTCCTCAGTGCCAATCACAATTTGTTTCTTATACCTGATCTACAACTATTTATATACCCCTAAGTTTTTTAACCTACTTTCTATATCCTAATCCTCCATGAATTTTTACTCTATGTAAATGCGGGGTAATATTTTCTTTAAAACACGTGTTTAAAAAACGAATGTCTTCACTGATTGCAGCTATTCTTTTCTTTGCTTGCAGGAGTTTGTTATATACGGACGAGGACTTGGCTGTCTTAATTGAATCAATTTTATTGTCCATTTTTCGCTTTTACAGTTGGTTTAAGAGAAGAAAAAAAATGTGTTGTTCCTTATACTGCAAATATTTAGTTTTTATCGCATACATTTGTTTCGAGGGCTACGTGCCTTCTTCCTCAGTGAGAATCACAATTTGTTTCTTATACCTGATCTACGACTATTTATATACCCCTAAGTTTTTTAACCTGCTTTCTATATCCTAATCCTCCATCAATTTTTACTCTATGTGAAGGCGGGGTAATAGGTTCTTTTAAACACGTGTTCAAAAAACGAATGTCTTCACTGATTGCAGCTATTCTTTTCTTTGCTTGCAGGAGTTTGTTAAATACGGACGAGGACTTGGCTGTCTTAATTGAATCAATTTTATTGTCCATTTTTCGTTTGTACAGTTGGTTTAAGAGAAGAAAAAAACTGTGTTGTTCCTTATACTGTAAATATTTATTTTTTATCGCATACAATTGTTTCGAGGGCTACGTGCCTTCTTCCTCAGTGCCAATCACAATTTGTTTCTTATACCTGATCTACGACTATTTATATACCCCTAAGTTTTTTAACCTACTTTCTATATCCTAATCCTCCATGAATTTTTACTCTAAGTGAAGGCGGGGTAATATTTTCTTTTAAACACGTGTTTAAAAAACGAATGTCTTTACTGATTGCAGCTATTCTTTTCTTTGCTTGCAGGAGTTTGTTAAATACGGACGAGGACTCGGCTGTCTTAATTGAATCAATTTCGTTGTCCATTTTTCGTTTGTACAGTTGGTTTAAGAGAAGAAAAAAAGTGTGTTGTTCCTTATACTGTAAATATTTATTTTTTATCGCATACAATTGTTTCGAGGGCTACGTGCCTTCTTTCTCAGTGCGAATCACAATTTGTTTCTTATACGTGATCTACGACTATTTACATACCCCTAAGTTTTTTAACCTACTTTCTATATCCTAATCCTCCATGAATTTTTACTCTATGTGAAGGCGGGGTAATATTTTCTTTAAAACACGTGTTTAAAAAACGAATGTCTTCACTGATTGCAGCTATTCTTTTCTTTGCTTGCAGGAGTTTGTTAAATACGAACGAGGACTTGGCTGTCTTTTTTCGTTTTTACAGTTGGTTTCAGAGAAGAAAAAAACTGTGTTGTTCCTTATACTGTAAATATTTATTTTTTATCGCATACAATTGTTTCGCAGGCTACGTGCCTTCTTTCTCAGTGCGAATCACAGTTTGTTTCTTTTACTTGATCTACGACTATTTATATACCCCTAAGTTTTTTAAGCTACTTTCTATATCCTAATCCTCCATGAATTTTTACTCTAAGTGAAACCGAGGTAAGATTTTCTTTTAAACACGTGTTTAAAAAACGAATGTCTTCACTGATTGCAGCTATTCTTTTCTTTGCTTGGAGGAGTTTGTTAAATACGGACGAGGACTTGGCTGTCTTAATTGAATCAATTTTGTTGTCCATTTTTCGTTTTTACAGTTGGTTTAAGAGAAGAAAAAAACTGTGTTGTTCCTTATACTGTAAATATTTATTTTTTATCGCATACAATTGTTTCGAGGGCTACGTGCCTTCTTCCTCAGTGCGAATCACAATTTGTTTCTTATACCTGATCTACGACTATTTATATACCCCTAAGTTTTTTAACCTACTTTCTATATCCTAATCCTCCATGAATTTTCACTCTATGTGAAGGCGGGGTAATATTTTCTTCAAACACGTGTTTAAAAAACGAATGTCTTCACTGATTGCAGCTATTCTTTTCTTTGCTTGCAGGAGTTTGTTAAATACGGACGAGGACTTGGCTGTCTTAATCGAATCAATTTTATTGTCCATTTTTCGTTTTTACAGTTGGTTTAAGAGAAGAAGAAAACTGTGTTGTTCCTTATACTGTAAATATTTATTTTTTATCGCATACAATTGTTTCGAGGGCTACGTGCCTTCTTCCTCAGTGCCAATCACAATTTGTTTCTTATACCTGATCTACAACTATTTATATACCCCTAAGTTTTTTAACCTACTTTCTATATCCTAATCCTCCATGAATTTTTACTCTATGTAAATGCGGGGTAATATTTTCTTTAAAACACGTGTTTAAAAAACGAATGTCTTCACTGATTGCAGCTATTCTTTTCTTTGCTTGCAGGAGTTTGTTATATACGGACGAGGACTTGGCTGTCTTAATTGAATCAATTTTATTGTCCATTTTTCGCTTTTACAGTTGGTTTAAGAGAAGAAAAAAAATGTGTTGTTCCTTATACTGCAAATATTTAGTTTTTATCGCATACATTTGTTTCGAGGGCTACGTGCCTTCTTCCTCAGTGAGAATCACAATTTGTTTCTTATACCTGATCTACGACTATTTATATACCCCTAAGTTTTTTAACCTGCTTTCTATATCCTAATCCTCCATCAATTTTTACTCTATGTGAAGGCGGGGTAATAGGTTCTTTTAAACACGTGTTCAAAAAACGAATGTCTTCACTGATTGCAGCTATTCTTTTCTTTGCTTGCAGGAGTTTGTTAAATACGGACGAGGACTTGGCTGTCTTAATTGAATCAATTTTATTGTCCATTTTTCGTTTGTACAGTTGGTTTAAGAGAAGAAAAAAACTGTGTTGTTCCTTATACTGTAAATATTTATTTTTTATCGCATACAATTGTTTCGAGGGCTACGTGCCTTCTTCCTCAGTGCCAATCACAATTTGTTTCTTATACCTGATCTACGACTATTTATATACCCCTAAGTTTTTTAACCTACTTTCTATATCCTAATCCTCCATGAAGTTTTACTCTAAGTGAAGGCGGGGTAATATTTTCTTTTAAACACGTGTTTAAAAAACGAATGTCTTTACTGATTGCAGCTATTCTTTTCTTTGCTTGCAGGAGTTTGTTAAATACGGACGAGGACTCGGCTGTCTTAATTGAATCAATTTCGTTGTCCATTTTTCGTTTGTACAGTTGGTTTAAGAGAAGAAAAAAAGTGTGTTGTTCCTTATACTGTAAATATTTATTTTTTATCGCATACAATTGTTTCGAGGGCTACGTGCCTTCTTTCTCAGTGCGAATCACAATTTGTTTCTTATACGTGATCTACGACTATTTACATACCCCTAAGTTTTTTAACCTACTTTCTATATCCTAATCCTCCATGAATTTTTACTCTATGTGAAGGCGGGGTAATATTTTCTTTAAAACACGTGTTTAAAAAACGAATGTCTTCACTGATTGCAGCTATTCTTTTCTTTGCTTGCAGGAGTTTGTTAAATACGAACGAGGACTTGGCTGTCTTTTTTCGTTTTTACAGTTGGTTTCAGAGAAGAAAAAAACTGTGTTGTTCCTTATACTGTAAATATTTATTTTTTATCGCATACAATTGTTTCGCAGGCTACGTGCCTTCTTTCTCAGTGCGAATCACAGTTTGTTTCTTTTACTTGATCTACGACTATTTATATACCCCTAAGTTTTTTAAGCTACTTTCTATATCCTAATCCTCCATGAATTTTTACTCTAAGTGAAACCGAGGTAAGATTTTCTTTTAAACACGTGTTTAAAAAACGAATGTCTTCACTGATTGCAGCTATTCTTTTCTTTGCTTGGAGGAGTTTGTTAAATACGGACGAGGACTTGGCTGTCTTAATTGAATCAATTTTGTTGTCCATTTTTCGTTTTTACAGTTGGTTTAAGAGAAGAAAAAAACTGTGTTGTTCCTTATACTGTAAATATTTATTTTTTATCGCATACAATTGTTTCGAGGGCTACGTGCCTTCTTCCTCAGTGCGAATCACAATTTGTTTCTTATACCTGATCTACGACTATTTATATACCCCTAAGTTTTTTAACCTACTTTCTATATCCTAATCCTCCATGAATTTTCACTCTATGTGAAGGCGGGGTAATATTTTCTTCAAACACGTGTTTAAAAAACGAATGTCTTCACTGATTGCAGCTATTCTTTTCTTTGCTTGCAGGAGTTTGTTAAATACGGACGAGGACTTGGCTGTCTTAATCGAATCAATTTTATTGTCCATTTTTCGTTTTTACAGTTGGTTTAAGAGAAGAAGAAAACTGTGTTGTTCCATATACTGTAAATATTTATTTTTTATCGCATACAATTGTTTCGAGGGCTACGTGCCTTCTTTCTCAGTGCGAATCACAATTTGTTTCTTATACCTGATCAACGACTATTTACATACCCCTAAGTTTTTTAACCTACTTTCTATATCCTAATCCTCCATGAATTTTTACTCTATGTGAAGGCGGGGTAATATTTTCTTTTAACTAGGTTTTTAAAAAACGAATGTCTTCACTGATTGCAGCTATTCTTTTCTTTGCTTGCTGGAGTTTGTTAAATACGGACGAGGACTTGGTTGTCTTAATTGAATCAATTTTATTGTCCATTTTTCGTTTGTACAGTTGGTTTAAGAGAAAAAAAAACTGTGTTGTTCCTTATACTGTAAATATTTATTTTTTATCGCATACAATTGTTTCGAGGGCTACGTGCCTTCTTCCTCAGTGCGAATCACAATTTGTTTCTTATACCTGATCTACGACTATTTATATACCCCTAAGTTTTTTAACCTACTTTCTATATCCTAATCCTCCAGAATTTTTACTCTATGTGAAGGCGGGGTAAAATTTTCTTTTAAACACGTGTTTAAAAAACGAATGTCTTCACTGATTGCAGCTATTCTTTTCTTTGCTTGCAGGAGTTTGTTTAATACGGACGAGGACTTGGCTGTCTTAATTGAATCAATTTTATTGTCCATTTTTCGTTTTTACAGTTGGTTTAAGAGAAGAAAAAAACTGTGTTGTTCCTTATACTGTAAATATTTATTTTTTATCGCATACAATTGTTTCGAGGGCTACGTGCCTTCTTTCTCAGTGCGAATCACATTTTGTTTCTAATGCCTGATCTACGACTATTTATATACCCCTAAGTTTTTTAACCTACTTTCTATATCCTAATCCTCCATGAATTTTTACTCTAAGTGAAGGCGGGGTAATATTTTCTTTTAAACACGTGTTTAAAAAACGAATGTCTTTACTGATTGCAGCTATTCTTTTCTTTGCTTGCAGGAGTTTGTTAAATACGGACGAGGACTCGGCTGTCTTAATTGAATCAAATTCGTTGTCCATTTTTCGTTTGTACAGTTGGTTTAAGAGAAGGAAAAAACTGTGTTGTTCCTTATACTGTAAATATTTATTTTTTATCGCATACAATTGTTTCGAGGGCTACGTGCCTTCTTCCTCAGTGCGAATCACAATTTGTTTCTTATACCTGATCTACGACTATTTATATACCCCTAAGTTTTTTAACCTACTTTCTATATCCTAATCCTCCATGAATTTTCACTCTATGTGAAGGCGGGGTAATATTTTCTTCAAACACGTGTTTAAAAAACGAATGTCTTCACTGATTGCAGCTATTCTTTTCTTTGCTTGCAGGAGTTTGTTAAATACGGACGAGGACTTGGCTGTCTTAATCGAATCAATTTTATTGTCCATTTTTCGTTTTTACAGTTGGTTTAAGAGAAGAAGAAAACTGTGTTGTTCCATATACTGTAAATATTTATTTTTTATCGCATACAATTGTTTCGAGGGCTACGTGCCTTCTTTCTCAGTGCGAATCACAATTTGTTTCTTATACCTGATCAACGACTATTTACATACCCCTAAGTTTTTTAACCTACTTTCTATATCCTAATCCTCCATGAATTTTTACTCTATGTGAAGGCGGGGTAATATTTTCTTTTAAACACGTGTTCAAAAAACGAATGTCTTCACTGATTGCAGCTATTCTTTTCTTTGCTTGCAGGAGTTTGTTAAATACGGACGAGGACTTGGTTGTCTTAATTGAATCAATTTTATTGTCCATTTTTTGTTTGTACAGTTGGTTTAAGAGAAAAAAAAACTGTGTTGTTCCTTATACTGTAAATATTTATTTTTTATCGCATACAATTGTTTCGAGGGCTACGTGCCTTCTTCCTCAGTGCGAATCACAATTTGTTTCTTATACCTGATCTACGACTATTTATATACCCCTAAGTTTTTTAACCTACTTTCTATATCCTAATCCTCCATGAATTTTTACTCTATGTGAAGGCGGGGTAATATGTTCTTTTAAACACGTGTTCAAAAAACGAATGTCTTCACTGATTGCAGCTATTCTTTTCTTTGCTTGCAGGAGTTTGTTAAATACGGACGAGGACTTGGCTGTCTTAATTGAATCAATTTTATTGTCCATTTTTCGTTTGTACAGTTGGTTTAAGAGAAGAAAAAAACTGTGTTGTTCCTAATACTGTAAATATTTATTTTTTATCGCATACAATTGTTTCGAGGGCTACGTGCCTTCTTCCTCAGTGCGAATCACAATTTGTTTCTTATACCTGATCTACGACTATTTATATACCCCTAAGTTTTTTAACCTACTTTCTATATCCTAATCCTCCATGAATTTTTACTCTAAGTGAAGGCGGGGTAATATTTTCTTTTAAACACGTGTTTAAAAAACGAATGTCTTTACTGATTGCAGCTATTCTTTTCTTTGCTTGCAGGAGTTTGTTAAATACGGACGAGGACTCGGCTGTCTTAATTGAATCAAATTCGTTGTCCATTTTTCGTTTGTACAGTTGGTTTAAGAGAAGGAAAAAACTGTGTTGTTCCTTATACTGTAAATATTTATTTTTTATCGCATACAATTGTTTCGAGGGCTACGTGCCTTCTTTCTCAGTGCGAATCACATTTTGTTTCTAATGCCTGATCTACGACTATTTATATACCCCTAAGTTTTTTAACCTACTTTCTATATCCTAATCCTCCAGAATTTTTACTCTATGTGAAGGCGGGGTAAAATTTTCTTTTAAACACGTGTTTAAAAAACGAATGTCTTCACTGATTGCAGCTATTCTTTTCTTTGCTTGCAGGAGTTTGTTTAATACGGACGAGGACTTGGCTGTCTTAATTGAATCAATTTTATTGTCCATTTTTCGTTTTTACAGTTGGTTTAAGAGAAGAAAAAAACTGTGTTGTTCCTTATACTGTAAATATTTATTTTTTATCGCATACAATTGTTTCGAGGGCTACGTGCCTTCTTCCTCAGTGAGAATCACAATTTGTTTCTTATACCTGATCTACGACTATTTATATACCCCTAAGTTTTTTAACCTACTTTCTATATCCTAATCCTCCATGAATTTTTACTCTATGTGAAGGCGGGGTAATATGTTCTTTTAAACACGTGTTCAAAAAACGAATGTCTTCACTGATTGCAGCTATTCTTTTCTTTGCTTGCAGGAGTTTGTTAAATACGGACGAGGACTTGGCTGTCTTAATTGAATCAATTTTATTGTCCATTTTTCGTTTGTACAGTTGGTTTAAGAGAAGAAAAAAACTGTGTTGTTCCTAATACTGTAAATATTTATTTTTTATCGCATACAATTGTTTCGAGGGCTACGTGCCTTCTTCCTCAGTGCGAATCACAATTTGTTTCTTATACCTGATCTACGACTATTTATATACCCCTAAGTTTTTTAACCTACTTTCTATATCCTAATCCTCCATGAATTTTTACTCTAAGTGAAGGCGGGGTAATATTTTCTTTTAAACACGTGTTTAAAAAACGAATGTCTTTACTGATTGCAGCTATTCTTTTCTTTGCTTGCAGGAGTTTGTTAAATACGGACGAGGACTCGGCTGTCTTAATTGAATCAAATTCGTTGTCCATTTTTCGTTTGTACAGTTGGTTTAAGAGAAGGAAAAAACTGTGTTGTTCCTTATACTGTAAATATTTATTTTTTATCGCATACAATTGTTTCGAGGGCTACGTGCCTTCTTTCTCAGTGCGAATCACATTTTGTTTCTTATACGTGATCTACGACTATTTACATACCCCTAAGTTTTTTAACCTACTTTCTATATCCTAATCCTCCATGAATTTTTACTCTATGTGAAATGGGGTAATATTTTCTTTAAAACACGTGTTTAAAAAACGAATGTCTTCACTGATTGCAGCTATTCTTTTCTTTGCTTGCAGGAGTTTGTTAAATACGGACGAGGACTTGGCTGTCTTTTTTCGTTTTTACAGTTGGTTTCAGAGAAGAAAAAAACTGTGTTGTTCCTTATACTGTAAATATTTATTTTTTATCGCATACTCTTGTTTCGAGGGCTACGTGCCTTCTTCCTCAGTGCGAATCACAATTTGTTTCTTATACCTGATCTACGACTATTTATATACCCCTAAGTTTTTTAACCTACTTTCTATATCCTAATCCTCCATGAATTTTTACTCTAAGTGAAACCGAGGTATTATTTTCTTTTAAACACGTGTTTAAAAAACGAATGTCTTCACTGATTGCAGCTATTCTTTTCTTTGCTTGCAGGAGTTTGTTAAATACGGACGAGGACTTGGTTGTCTTAATTGAATCAATTTTATTGTCCATTTTTCGTTTGTACAGTTGGTTTAAGAGAAGAAAAAAACTGTGTTGTTCCTTATACTGTAAATATTAATTTTTTGTCGCATACAATTGTTTCGAGGGCTACGTGCCTTCTTCCTCAGTGCGAATCACAATTTGTTTCTTATACCTGATCTACGACTATTTATATACCCCTAAGTTTTTTAACCTACTTTCTATATCCTAATCCTCCATGAATTTTTACTCTATGTGAAGGCGGGGTAATATTTTCTTTTAATTACGAGTTTAAAAAACAAATGTCTTCACTGATTGCAGCTATTCTTTTCTTTGCTTGCAGGAGTTTGTTAAATACGGACGAGGACTTGGTTGTCTTAATTGAATCAATTTTATTGTCCATTTTTCGTTTGTACAGTTGGTTTAAGAGAAAAAAAACTGTGTTGTTCCTTATACTGTAAATATTTATTTTTTATCGCATACAATTGTTTCGAGGGCTACGTGCCTTCTTACTCAGTGCGAATCACAATTTGTTTCTTATACCTGATCTACGACTATTTACATACCCCTAAGTTTTTTAACCTACTTTCTATATCCTAATCCTCCATGAATTTTCACTCTATGTGAAGGCGGGGTAATATTTTCTTTTAAACACGTGTTTAAAAAACGAATGTCTTCACTGATTGCAGCTATTCTTTTCTTTGCTTCCAGGAGTTTGTTAAATACGGACGAGGACTTGGTTGTCTTAATTGAATCAATTTTATTGTCCATTTTTCGTTTGTACAGTTGGTTTAAGAGAAAAAAAAACTGTGTTGTTCCTTATACTGTAAATATTTATTTTTTATCGCATACAATTGTTTCGAGGGCTACGTGCCTTCTTACTCAGTGCGAATCACAATTTGTTTCTTATACCTGATCTACGACTATTTATATACCCCTAAGTTTTTTAACCTACTTTCTATATCCTAATCCTCCATGAATTTTTACTCTAAGTGAAACCGAGGTAATATTTTCTTTTAAACACGTGTTTAAAAAACGAATGTCTTCACTGATTGCAGCTGTTCTTTTCTTTGTTTGCAAGAGTTTGTTCAATACGGACGAGGACTTTGCTGTCTTAATTGAAACAATTTTGTTGTACATTTTTCGTTTTTACAGTTGGTTTAAGAGAAGAAGAAAACTGTGTTGTTCCTTATACTGTAAATATTCATTTTTTATCGCATACAATTGTTTCGAGAGCTACGTGCCTTCTTCCTCAGTGCGAATCACAATTTGTTTCTTATACCTGATCTACGACTATTTATATACCCCTAAGTTTTTTAACCTACTTTCTATATCCTAATCCTCCATGAATTTTTACTCTATGTGAAGGCGGGGTAATATTTTCTTTTAACTAGGTTTTTAAAAAACGAATGTCTTCACTGATTGCAGCTATTCTTTTCTTTGTTTGCAGGAGTTTGTTCAATACGGACGAGGACTTTGCTGTCTTAATTGAATCAATTTTGTTGTCCATTTTTCGTTTTTACAGTTGGTTTAAGAGAAGAAGAAAACTGTGTTGTTCCTTATACTGTAAATATTTATTTTTTATCGCATACAATTGTTTCGAGGGCTACGTGCCTTCTTCCTCAGTGCGAATCACAATTTGTTTCTTATACCTGATCTACGACTATTTATATACCCCTAAGTTTTTTAACCTACTTTCTATATCCTAATCCTCCATGAATTTTTACTCTAAGTGGAGGCGGGGTAATTTTTTCTTTTAAAAACGTGTTTAAAAAACGAATGTCTTCACTGATTGCAGCTATTCTTTTCTTTGCTTGCAGGAGTTTGTTTAATACGGACGAGGACTTGGCTGTCTTAATTGAATCAATTTTATTGTCCATTTTTCGTTTGTACAGTTGGTTTAAGAGAAGAAGAAAACTGTGTTGTTCCTTATACTGAAAATATTTATTTTTTATCGCATACAATTGTTTCGAGGGCTACGTGCCTTCTTCCTCAGTGCGAATCACAATTTGTTTCTTATACCTGATCTACGACTATTTATACACCCCTCAGTTTTTTAACCTACTTTCTATATCCTAATCCTCCATGAATTTTTACTCTATGTGAAATGGGGTAATATTTTCTTTAAAACACGTGTTTAAAAAACGAATGTCTTCACTGATTGCAGCCATCCTTTTCTTTGCTTGCAGGAGTTTGTTAAATACGGACGAGGACTTGGCTGTCTTTTTTCGTTTCTACAGTTGGTTTCAGAGAAGAAAAAAACTGTGTTGTTCCTTATAATGTAAATATTTATTTTTTATCGCACACAATTGTTTCGCAGGCTACGTGCCTTCTTTCTCAGTGCGAATCACAGTTTGTTTCTTTTACCTGATCTACGACTATTTATATACCCCTAAGTTTTTTAACCTACTTTCTATATCCTAATCCTCCATGAATTTTTACTCTAAGTGAAACCGAGGTAATATTTTCTTTTAAACACGTGTTTAAAAAACGAATGTCTTCACTGGTTGCAGCTATTCTTTTCTTTGCTTGCAGGAGTTTGTTAAATACGGACGAGGACTTGGCTGTCTTAATTGAATCAATTTTGTTGTCCATTTTTCGTTTTTACAGTTGGTTTAAGAGAAGAAAAAAACTGTGTTGTTCCTTATACTGTAAATATTTATTTTTTATCGCATACAATTGTTTTGAGGGCTACGTGCCTTCTTCCTCAGTGCGAATCACAATTTGTTTCTTATACCTGATCTACGACTATTTATATACCCCTAAGTTTTTTAACCTACTTTCTATATCCTAATCCTCCATGAATTTTCACTCTTTGTGAAGGCGGGGTAATATTTTCTTCAAACACGTGTTTAAAAAACGAATGTCTTCACTGATTGCAGCTATTCTTTTCTTTGCTTGCAGGAGTTTGTTAAATACGGACGAGGACTTGGCTGTCTTAATCGAATCAATTTTATTGTCCATTTTTCGTTTTTACAGTTGGTTTAAGAGAAGAAAAAAACTGTGTTGTTCCATATACTGTAAATATTTATTTTTTATCGCATACAATTGTTTCGAGGGCTACGTGCCTTCTTCCTCAGTGCGAATCACAATTTGTTTCTTATACCTGATCTACGACTTATTATATACCCCTAAGTTTTTTAACCTACTTTCTATATCCTAATCCTCCATGAATTTTCACTCTATGTGAAGGCGGGGTAATATTTTCTTTTAAATACGTGTTTAAAAAACGAATATCTTCACTGATTGCAGCTATTCTTTTCTTTGCTTGCAGTAGTTTGTTAAATACGGACGAGGACTTGGCTGTCTTAATTGAATCAATTTTATTGTCCATTTTTCGTTTTTACAGTTGGTTTAAGAGAAGAAAAAACTGTGTTGTTCCTTATACTGTAAATATTTATTTTTTAACGCATACAATTGTTTCGAGGGCTACGTGCCTTCTTCCTCAGTGCGAATCACAATTTGTTTCTTATGCCTGATCTACGACTATTTATATACCCCTAAATAGTTTAACCTACTTTCTATATCCTAATCCTCCATGAACTTTTACTCCATGTGAAGGCGGGGTAAAATTTTCTTTTAAACACGTGTTTAAAAAACGAATGTCTTCACTGATTGCAGCTATTCTTTTCTTTGCTTGCAGGAGTTTGTTAAATACGGACGAGGACTTGGCTGTCTTAATTGAATCAATTTTACTGTCCATTTTTCGTTTTTACAGTTGGTTTAAGAGAAGAAAAAAACTGTGTTGTTCCTTATACTGTAAATATTTATTTTTTATCGCATACAATTGTTTCGAGGGCTACGTGCCTTCTTACTCAGTGCGAATCACAATTTGTTTCTTATACCTGATCTACGACTATTTATATACCCCTAAGTTTTTTAACCTACTTTCTATATCCTAATCCTCCATGAATTTTTACTCTAAGTGAAACCGAGGTAATATTTTCTTTTAAACACGTGTTTAAAAAACGAATGTCTTCACTGATTGCAGCTGTTCTTTTCTTTGTTTGCAAGAGTTTGTTCAATACGGACGAGGACTTGGCTGTCTTAATTGAATCAATTTTACTGTCCATTTTTCGTTTTTACAGTTGGTTTAAGAGAAGAAAAAAACTGTGTTGTTCCTTATACTGTAAATATTTATTTTTCATCGCATACAATTGTTTCGAGGGCTACGTGCCTTCTTCCTCAGTGCGAATCACAATTTGTTTCTTATACCTGATCTAAGACTATTTATATACCCCTAAGTTCTTTAGCCTACTTTCTATATCCTAATCCACCATGAATTTTTACTCTATGTGAAGGCGGGGTAAAATTTTCTTTTAAACACGTGTTTAAAAAACGAATGTCTTCACTGATTGCAGCTATTCTTTTCTTTGCTTGCAGGAGTTTGTTAAATACGGACGAGGACTTGGCTGTCTTAATTGAATCAATTTTATTGTCCATTTTTCGTTTTTACAGTTGGTTTAAGAGAAGAGGAAAACTGTGTTGTTCCTTATACTGTAAATATTAATTTTTTCTCGCATAGATTGTTTCGAGGGCTACGTGCCTTCTTCCTCAGTGCGAATCACAATTTGTTTCTTATACCTGATCTACGACTATTTATATACCCCTAAGTTCTTTAACCTACTTTCTATATCCTAATCCACCATGAATTTTTACTCTATGTGAAGGCGGGGTAAAATTTTCTTTTAAACACGTGTTTAAAAAACGAATGTTTTCACTGATTGCAGCTATTCTTTTCTTTGTTTGCAGGAGTTTGTTCAATACGGACGAGGACTTGGCTGTCTTAATTGAATCAATTTTGTTGTCCATTTTTCGTTTTTACAGTTGGTTTAAGAGAAGAAAAAAACTGTGTTGTTCCTTATACTGTAAATATTTATTTTTTATCGCATACAATTGTTTCGAGGGCTACGTGCCTTCTTCTTCAGTGCGAATCACAATTTGTTTCTTATGCCTGATCTACGACTATTTATATACCCCTAAGTTTTTTAACCTACTTAATATATCCTAATCCTCCATGAATTTTCACTCTATGTGAAGGCGGGGTAATATTTTCTTTTAAACACGTGTTTAAAAAACGAATGTCTTCACTGATTGCAGCTATTCTTTTCTTTGCTTGCAGGAGTTTGTTAAATACGGACGAGGACTTGGCTGTCTTAATTGAATCAATTTTATTGTCCATTTTTCGTTTGTACAGTTGGTTTAAGAGAAGAAAAAAACTGTGTTGTTCCTTATACTGTAAATATTTATTTTTTATCGCATACAATTGTTTCGCAGGCTACGTGCCTTCTTTCTCAGTGCGAATCACAGTTTGTTTCTTATACCTGATCTACGACTATTTATATACCCCTAAGTTCTTTAACCTACTTTCTATATCCTAATCCACCATGAATTTTTACTCTATGTGAAGGCGGGGTAAAATTTTCTTTAAAACACGTGTTTAAAAAACGAATGTCTTCACTGATTGCAGCTATTCTTTTCTTTGTTTGCAGGAGTTTGTTCAATACGGGCGAGGACTTGGCTGTGTTAATTGAATCAATTTTATTGTCCATTTTTCGTTTTTACAGTTGGTTTAAGAGAAGTGGAAAACTGTGTTGTTCCTTATACTGTAAATATTAATTTTTTGTCGCATACAATTGTTTCGAGGGCTACGTGCCTTCTTCCTCAGTGCGAATCACAATTTGTTTCTTTACCTGATCTACGACTATTTACATACCCCTAAATTTTTTAACCTACTTTCTATATCCTAATCCTCCATGAACTTTTACTCTATGTGAAGGCAGGGTAAAATTTTCTTTTAAACACGTGTTTAAAAACGAATGTCTTCACTGATTGCAGCTATTCTTTTCTTTGCTTGCAGGAGTTTGTTTAATACGGACGAGGACTTGGCTGTCTTAATTGAATCAATTTTATTGTCCATTTTTCGTTTTTACAGTTGGTTTAAGAGAAGAAAAAAACTGTGTTGTTCCTTATACTGTAAATATTTATTTTTTATCGCATACAATTGTTTCGAGGGCTACGTGCCTTCTTCCTCAGTGCGAATCAAAATTTGTTTCTTTACCTGATCTACGACTATTTACATACCCCTAAATTTTTTAACCTACTTTCTATATCCTAATCCTCCATGAATTTTTACTCTATGTGAAGGCGGGGTAATATTTTCTTTAAAACACGTGTTTAAAAAACGAATATCTTCACTGATTGCAGCTATTCTTTTCTTTGCTTGCAGGAGTTTGTTAAATACGGACGAGGACTTGGCTGTCTTAATTGAATCAATTTTATTGTCCATTTTTCGTTTTTACAGTTGGTTTAAGAGAAGAAAAAAACTGTGTTGTTCCTTATACTGTAAATATTTATTTTTTATCGCATACAATTGTTTCGCAGGCTACGTGCCTTCTTTCTCAGTGCGAATCACAATTTGTTTCTTATACCTGATCTACGACTATTTATATACCCCTAAGTTCTTTAACCTACTTTCTATATCCTAATCCACCATGAATTTTTACTCTATGTGAAGGCGGGGTAAAATTTTCTTTAAAACACGTGTTTAAAAAACGAATGTCTTCACTGATTGCAGCTATTCTTTTCTTTGTTTGCAGGAGTTTGTTCAATACGGACGAGGACTTGGCTGTCTTAATTGAATCAATTTTGTTGTCCATTTTTCGTTTTTACAGTTGGTTTAAGAGAAGAAGAAAACTGTGTTGTTCCTTATACTGTAAATATTTATTTTTTATCGCATACAATTGTTTCGAGGGCTACGTGCCTTCTTCTTCAGTGCGAATCACAATTTGTTTCTTATGCCTGATCTACGACTATTTATATACCCCTAAGTTTTTTAACCTACTTAATATATCCTAATCCTCCATGAATTTTCACTCTATGTGAAGGCGGGGTAATATTTTCTTTTAAACACGTGTTTAAAAAACGAATGTCTTCACTGATTGCAGCTATTCTTTTCTTTGCTTGCAGGAGTTTGTTAAATACGGACGAGGACTTGGCTGTCTTAATTGAATCAATTTTATTGTCCATTTTTCGTTTGTACAGTTGGTTTAAGAGAAGAAAAAAACTGTGTTGTTCCTTATACTGTAAATATTTATTTTTTATCGCATACAATTGTTTCGAGGGCTACGTGCCTTCTTCTTCAGTGCGAATCACAATTTGTTTCTTATGCCTGATCTACGACTATTTATATACCCCTAAGTTTTTTAACCTACTTAATATATCCTAATCCTCCATGAATTTTCACTCTATGTGAAGGCGGGGTAATATTTTCTTTTAAACACGTGTTTAAAAAACGAATGTCTTCACTGATTGCAGCTATTCTTTTCTTTGCTTGCAGGAGTTTGTTAAATACGGACGAGGACTTGGCTGTCTTAATTGAATCAATTTTGTTGTCCATTTTTCGTTTTTACAGTTGGTTTAAGAGAAGAAAAAAACTGTGTTGTTCCTTATACTGTAAATATTTATTTTTTATCGCATACAATTGTTTCGAGGGCTACGTGCCTTCTTCTTCAGTGCGAATCACAATTTGTTTCTTATGCCTGATCTACGACTATTTATATACCCCTAAGTTTTTTAACCTACTTAATATATCCTAATCCTCCATGAATTTTCACTCTATGTGAAGGCGGGGTAATATTTTCTTTTAAACACGTGTTTAAAAAACGAATGTTTCCACTGATTGCAGCTATTCTTTTCTTTGCTTGCAGGAGTTTGTTAAATACGGACGAGGACTTGGCTGTCTTAATTGAATCAATTTTATTGTCCATTTTTCGTTTGTACAGTTGGTTTAAGAGAAGAAAAAAACTGTGTTGTTCCTTATACTGTAAATATTTATTTTTTATCGCATACAATTGTTTCGCAGGCTACGTGCCTTCTTTCTCAGTGCGAATCACAGTTTGTTTCTTATACCTGATCTACGACTATTTACATACCCCTAAGTTTTTTAACCTACTTTCTATATCCTAATCCTCCATGAATTTTACTCTATGTGAAGGCGGGGTAATATTTTCTTTTAAACACGTGTTTAAAAAACGAATGTCTTCACTGATTGCAGCTATTCTTTTCTTTGTTTGCAGGAGTTTGTTCAATACGGGCGAGGACTTGGCTGTGTTAATTGAATCAATTTTATTGTCCATTTTTCGTTTTTACAGTTGGTTTAAGAGAAGAGGAAAACTGTGTTGTTCCTTATACTGTAAATATTAATTTTTTGTCGCATACAATTGTTTCGAGGGCTACGTGCCTTCTTCCTCAGTGCGAATCACAATTTGTTTCTTTACCTGATCTACGACTATTTACATACCCCTAAATTTTTTAACCTACTTTCTATATCCTAATCCTCCATGAACTTTTACTCTATGTGAAGGCAGGGTAAAATTTTCTTTTAAACACGTGTTTAAAAACGAATGTCTTCACTGATTGCAGCTATTCTTTTCTTTGCTTGCAGGAGTTTGTTTAATACGGACGAGGACTTGGCTGTCTTAATTGAATCAATTTTATTGTCCATTTTTCGTTTGTACAGTTGGTTTAAGAGAAGAAAAAAACTGTGTTGTTCCTTATACTGTAAATATTTATTTTTTATCGCATACAATTGTTTCGAGGGCTACGTGCCTTCTTCCTCAGTGCGAATCACAATTTGTTTCTTTACCTGATCTACGACTATTTACATACCCCTAAATTTTTTAACCTACTTTCTATATCCTAATCCTCCATGAATTTTTACTCTATGTGAAGGCGGGGTAATATTTTCTTTTAAACACGTGTTTAAAAAACGAATATCTTCACTGATTGCAGCTATTCTTTTCTTTGCTTGCAGGAGTTTGTTAAATACGGACGAGGACTTGGCTGTCCTAATTGAATCAATTTTATTGTCCATTTTTCGTTTTTACAGTTGGTTTAAGAGAAGAAAAAAACTGTGTTGTTCCTTATACTGTAAATATTTATTTTTTATCGCATACAATTGTTTCGCAGGCTACGTGCCTTCTTTCTCAGTGCGAATCACAGTTTGTTTCTTATACCTGATCTACGACTATTTACATACCCCTAAGTTTTTTAACCTACTTTCTATATCCTAATCCTCCATGAATTTTACTCTATGTGAAGGCGGGGTAATATTTTCTTTTAAACACGTGTTTAAAAAACGAATGTCTTCACTGATTGCAGCTATTCTTTTCTTTGTTTGCAGGAGTTTGTTCAATACGGGCGAGGACTTGGCTGTCTTAATTGAATCAATTTTATTGTCCATTTTTCGTTTTTACAGTTGGTTTAAAAGAAGAGGAAAACTGTGTTGTTCCTTATACTGTAAATATTAATCTTTTGTCGCATACAATTGTTTCGAGGGCTACGTGCCTTGTTCCTCAGTGCGAATCACAATTTGTTTCTTTACCTGATCTACGACTATTTACATACCCCTAAATTTTTTAACCTACTTTCTATATCCTAATCCTCCATGAACTTTTACTCTATGTGAAGGCAGGGTAAAATTTTCTTTTAAACACGTGTTTAAAAAACGAATGTCTTCACTGATTGCAGCTATTCTTTTCTTTGCTTGCAGGAGTTTGTTAAATACGGACGAGGACTTGGCTGTCTTAATTGAATCAATTTTATTGTCCATTTTTCGTTTTTACAATTGGTTTAAGAGAAGAAAAAAACTGTGTTGTTCCTTATACTGTAAATATTTATTTTTTATCGCATACAATTGTTTCGAGGGCTACGTGCCTTCTTCCTCAGTGCGAATCACAATTTGTTTCTTATACCTGATCTACGACTATTTATATACCCCTAAGTTTTTTAACCTACTTTCTATATCCTAATCCTCCATGAATTTTACTCTATGTGAAGGCGGGGTAATATTTTCTTTTAAACACGTGTTTAAAAAACGAATGTCTTCACTGATTGCAGCTATTCTTTTCTTTGTTTGCAGGAGTTTGTTCAATACGGGCGAGGACTTGGCTGTCTTAATTGAATCAATTTTATTGTCCATTTTTCGTTTTTACAGTTGGTTTAAGAGAAGAGGAAAACTGTGTTGTTCCTTATACTGTAAATATTAATTTTTTGTCGCATACAATTGTTTCGAGGGCTACGTGCCTTCTTCCTCAGTGCGAATCACAATTTGTTTCTTTACCTGATCTACGACTATTTACATACCCCTAAATTTTTTAACCTACTTTCTATATCCTAATCCTCCATGAACTTTTACTCTATGTGAAGGCAGGGTAAAATTTTCTTTTAAACACGTGTTTAAAAAACGAATGTCTTCACTGATTGCAGCTATTCTTTTCTTTGCTTGCAGGAGTTTGTTAAATACGGACGAGGACTTGGCTGTCTTAAATGAATCAATTTTATTGTCCATTTTTCGTTTTTACAGTTGGTTTAAGAGAAGAAAAAAACTGTGTTGTTCCTTATACTGTAAATATTTATTTTTTATCGCATACAATTGTTTCGAGGGCTACGTGCCTTCTTCCTCAGTGCGAATCACAATTTGTTTCTTATACCTGATCTACGACTATTTATATACCCCTAAGTTTTTTAACCTACTTTCTATATCCTAATCCTCCATGAATTTTTACTCTATGTGAAGGCGGGGTAATATTTTCTTTAAAACACGTGTTTAAAAAACGAATATCTTCACTGATTGCAGCTATTCTTTTCTTTGCTTGCAGGAGTTTGTTAAATACGGACGAGGACTTGGCTGTCTTAATTGAATCAATTTAACTGTCCATTTTTCGTTTTTACAGTTGGTTTAAGAGAAGAAAAAAACTGTGTTGTTCCTTATACTGCAAATATTTATTTTTCATCGCATACAATTGTTTCGAGGGCTACGTGCCTTCTTCCTCAGTGCGAATCACAATTTGTTTCTTATACCTGATCTAAGACTATTTATATACCCCTAAGTTCTTTAACCTACTTTCTATATCCTAATCCACCATGAATTTTTACTCTATGTGAAGGCGGGGTAAAATTTTCTTTTAAACACGTGTTTAAAAAACGAATGTCTTCACTGATTGCAGCTATTCTTTTCTTTGCTTGCAGGAGTTTGTTAAATACGGACGAGGACTTGGCTGTCTTAATTGAATCAATTTTATTGTCCATTTTTCGTTTTTACTGTTGGTTTAAGAGAAGAGGAAAACTGTGTTGTTCCTTATACTGTAAATATTAATTTTTTGTCGCATAGATTGTTTCGAGGGCTACGTGCCTTCTTCCTCAGTGCGAATCACAATTTGTTTCTTATACCTGATCTACGACTATTTATATACCCCTAAGTTCTTTAACCTACTTTCTATATCCTAATCCACCATGAATTTTTACTCTATGTGAAGGCGGGGTAAAATTTTCTTTTAAACACGTGTTTAAAAAACGAATGTCTTCACTGATTGCAGCTATTCTTTTCTTTGTTTGCAGGAGTTTGTTCAATACGGACGAGGACTTGGCTGTCTTAATTGAATCAATTTTGTTGTCCATTTTTCGTTTTTACAGTTGGTTTAAGAGAAGAAAAAAACTGTGTTGTTCCTTATACTGTAAATATTTATTTTTTATCGCATACAATTGTTTCGAGGGCTACGTGCCTTCTTCCTCAGTGCGAATCACAATTTGTTTCTTTACCTGATCTACGACTATTTACATACCCCTAAATTTTTTAACCTACTTTCTATATCCTAATCCTCCATGAACTTTTACTCTATGTGAAGGCAGGGTAAAATTTTCTTTTAAACACGTGTTTAAAAAACGAATGTCTTCACTGATTGCAGCTATTCTTTTCTTTGCTTGCAGGAGTTTGTTAAATACGGACGAGGACTTGGCTGTCTTAATTGAATCAATTTTATTGTCCATTTTTCGTTTTTACAATTGGTTTAAGAGAAGAAAAAAACTGTGTTGTTCCTTATACTGTAAATATTTATTTTTTATCGCATACAATTGTTTCGAGGGCTACGTGCCTTCTTCCTCAGTGCAAATCACAATTTGTTTCTTATACCTGATCTACGACTATTTATATACCCCTAAGTTTTTTAACCTACTTTCTATATCCTAATCCTCCATGAATTTTTACTCTAAGTGAAACCGAGGTAATATTTTCTTTTAAACACGTGTTTAAAAAACGAATGTCTTCACTGATTGCAGCTATTCTTTTCTTTGTTTGCAGGAGTTTGTTCAATACGGGCGAGGACTTGGCTGTCTTAATTGAATCAATTTTATTGTCCATTTTTCGTTTTTACAGTTGGTTTAAGAGAAGAGGAAAACTGTGTTGTTCCTTATACTGTAAATATTAATTTTTTGTCGCATACAATTGTTTCGAGGGCTACGTGCCTTCTTCCTCAGTGCGAATCACAATTTGTTTCTTTACCTGATCTACGACTATTAACATACCCCTAAATTTTTTAACCTACTTTCTATATCCTAATCCTCCATGAACTTTTACTCTATGTGAAGGCAGGGTAAAATTTTCTTTTAAACACGTGTTTAAAAAACGAATGTCTTCACTGATTGCAGCTATTCTTTTCTTTGCTTGCAGGAGTTTGTTAAATACGGACGAGGACTTGGCTGTCTTAAATGAATCAATTTTATTGTCCATTTTTCGTTTTTACAGTTGGTTTAAGAGAAGAAAAAAACTGTGTTGTTCCTTATACTGTAAATATTTATTTTTTATCGCATACAATTGTTTCGAGGGCTACGTGCCTTCTTCCTCAGTGCGAATCACAATTTGTTTCTTATACCTGATCTACGACTATTTATATACCCCTAAGTTTTTTAACCTACTTTCTATATCCTAATCCTCCATGAATTTTTACTCTATGTGAAGGCGGGGTAATATTTTCTTTAAAACACGTGTTTAAAAAACGAATATCTTCACTGATTGCAGCTATTCTTTTCTTTGCTTGCAGGAGTTTGTTAAATACGGACGAGGATTTGGCTGTCTTAATTGAATCAATTTTACTGTCCATTTTTCGTTTTTACAGTTGGTTTAAGAGAAGAAAAAAACTGTGTTGTTCCTTATACTGCAAATATTTATTTTTTATCGCATACAATTGTTTCGAGGGCTACGTGCCTTCTTCCTCAGTGCGAATCACAATTTGTTTCTTATACCTGATCTAAGACTATTTATATACCCCTAAGTTCTTTAACCTACTTTCTATATCCTAATCCACCATGAATTTTTACTCTATGTGAAGGCGGGGTAAAATTTTCTTTTAAACACGTGTTTAAAAAACGAATGTCTTCACTGATTGCAGCTATTCTTTTCTTTGCTTGCAGGAGTTTGTTAAATACGGACGAGGACTTGGCTGTCTTAATTGAATCAATTTTATTGTCCATTTTTCGTTTTTACAGTTGGTTTAAGAGAAGAGGAAAACTGTGTTGTTCCTTATACTGTAAATATTAATTTTTTGTCGCATAGATTGTTTCGAGGGCTACGTGCCTTCTTCCTCAGTGCGAATCACAATTTGTTTCTTATACCTGATCTACGACTATTTATATACCCCTAAGTTCTTTAACCTACTTTCTATATCCTAATCCACCATGAATTTTTACTCTATGTGAAGGCGGGGTAAAATTTTCTTTTAAACACGTGTTTAAAAAACGAATGTCTTCACTGATTGCAGCTATTCTTTTCTTTGTTTGCAGGAGTTTGTTCAATACGGACGAGGACTTGGCTGTCTTAATTGAATCAATTTTGTTGTCCATTTTTCGTTTTTACAGTTGGTTTAAGAGAAGAAAAAAACTGTGTTGTTCCTTATACTGTAAATATTTATTTTTTATCGCATACAATTGTTTCGAGGGCTACGTGCCTTCTTCTTCAGTGCGAATCACAATTTGTTTCTTATGCCTGATCTACGACTATTTATATACCCCTCAGTTTTTTAACCTACTTAATATATCCTAATCCTCCACGAATTTTCACTCTATGTGAAGGCGGGGTAATATTTTCTTTTAAACACGTGTTTAAAAAACGAATGTCTTCACTGATTGCAGCTATTCTTTTCTTTGCTTGCAGGAGTTTGTTAAATACGGACGAGGACTTGGCTGTCTTAATTGAATCAATTTTATTGTCCATTTTTCGTTTGTACAGTTGGTTTAAGAGAAGAAAAAAACTGTGTTGTTCCTTATACTGTAAATATTTATTTTTTATCGCATACAATTGTTTCGAGGGCTACGTGCCTTCTTCTTCAGTGCGAATCACAATTTGTTTCTTATGCCTGATCTACGACTATTTATATACCCCTAAGTTTTTTAACCTACTTAATATATCCTAATCCTCCATGAATTTTCACTCTATGTGAAGGCGGGGTAATATTTTCTTTTAAACACGTGTTTAAAAAACGAATGTCTTCACTGATTGCAGCTATTCTTTTCTTTGTTTGCAGGAGTTTGTTCAATACGGACGAGGACTTGGCTGTCTTAATTGAATCAATTTTGTTGTCCATTTTTCGTTTTTACAGTTGGTTTAAGAGAAGAAGAAAACTGTGTTGTTCCTTATACTGTAAATATTTATTTTTTATCGCATACAATTGTTTCGAGGGCTACGTGCCTTCTTCTTCAGTGCGAATCACAATTTGTTTCTTATGCCTGATCTACGACTATTTATATACCCCTAAGTTTTTTAACCTACTTAATATATCCTAATCCTCCATGAATTTTCACTCTATGTGAAGGCGGGGTAAAATTTTCTTTTAAACACGTGTTTAAAAAACGAATGTCTTCACTGATTGCAGCTATTCTTTTCTTTGTTTGCAGGAGTTTGTTCAATACGGACGAGGACTTGGCTGTCTTAATTGAATCAATTTTGTTGTCCATTTTTCGTTTTTACAGTTGGTTTAAGAGAAGTGGAAAACTGTGTTGTTCCTTATACTGTAAATATTAATTTTTTGTCGCATACAATTGTTTCGAGGGCTACGTGCCTTCTTCCTCAGTGCGAATCACAATTTGTTTCTTTACCTGATCTACGACTATTTACATACCCCTAAATTTTTTAACCTACTTTCTATATCCTAATCCTCCATGAACTTTTACTATATGTGAAGGCAGGGTAAAATTTTCTTTTAAACACGTGTTTAAAAACGAATGTCTTCACTGATTGCAGCTATTCTTTTCTTTGCTTGCAGGAGTTTGTTTAATACGGACGAGGACTTGGCTGTCTTAATTGAATCAATTTTATTGTCCATTTTTCGTTTTTACAGTTGGTTTAAGAGAAGAAAAAAACTGTGTTGTTCCTTATACTGTAAATATTTATTTTTTATCGCATACAATTGTTTCGAGGGCTACGTGCCTTCTTCCTCAGTGCGAATCAAAATTTGTTTCTTTACCTGATCTACGACTATTTACATACCCCTAAATTTTTTAACCTACTTTCTATATCCTAATCCTCCATGAATTTTTACTCTATGTGAAGGCGGGGTAATATTTTCTTTAAAACACGTGTTTAAAAAACGAATATCTTCACTGATTGCAGCTATTCTTTTCTTTGCTTGCAGGAGTTTGTTAAATACGGACGAGGACTTGGCTGTCTTAATTGAATCAATTTTATTGTCCATTTTTCGTTTTTACAGTTGGTTTAAGAGAAGAAAAAAACTGTGTTGTTCCTTATACTGTAAATATTTATTTTTTATCGCATACAATTGTTTCGCAGGCTACGTGCCTTCTTTCTCAGTGCGAATCACAATTTGTTTCTTATACCTGATCTACGACTATTTATATACCCCTAAGTTCTTTAACCTACTTTCTATATCCTAATCCACCATGAATTTTTACTCTATGTGAAGGCGGGGTAAAATTTTCTTTAAAACACGTGTTTAAAAAACGAATGTCTTCACTGATTGCAGCTATTCTTTTCTTTGTTTGCAGGAGTTTGTTCAATACGGACGAGGACTTGGCTGTCTTAATTGAATCAATTTTGTTGTCCATTTTTCGTTTTTACAGTTGGTTTAAGAGAAGAAGAAAACTGTGTTGTTCCTTATACTGTAAATATTTATTTTTTATCGCATACAATTGTTTCGAGGGCTACGTGCCTTCTTCTTCAGTGCGAATCACAATTTGTTTCTTATGCCTGATCTACGACTATTTATATACCCCTAAGTTTTTTAACCTACTTAATATATCCTAATCCTCCATGAATTTTCACTCTATGTGAAGGCGGGGTAATATTTTCTTTTAAACACGTGTTTAAAAAACGAATGTCTTCACTGATTGCAGCTATTCTTTTCTTTGCTTGCAGGAGTTTGTTAAATACGGACGAGGACTTGGCTGTCTTAATTGAATCAATTTTATTGTCCATTTTTCGTTTGTACAGTTGGTTTAAGAGAAGAAAAAAACTGTGTTGTTCCTTATACTGTAAATATTTATTTTTTATCGCATACAATTGTTTCGAGGGCTACGTGCCTTCTTCTTCAGTGCGAATCACAATTTGTTTCTTATGCCTGATCTACGACTATTTATATACCCCTAAGTTTTTTAACCTACTTAATATATCCTAATCCTCCATGAATTTTCACTCTATGTGAAGGCGGGGTAATATTTTCTTTTAAACACGTGTTTAAAAAACGAATGTCTTCACTGATTGCAGCTATTCTTTTCTTTGCTTGCAGGAGTTTGTTAAATACGGACGAGGACTTGGCTGTCTTAATTGAATCAATTTTGTTGTCCATTTTTCGTTTTTACAGTTGGTTTAAGAGAAGAAAAAAACTGTGTTGTTCCTTATACTGTAAATATTTATTTTTTATCGCATACAATTGTTTCGAGGGCTACGTGCCTTCTTCTTCAGTGCGAATCACAATTTGTTTCTTATGCCTGATCTACGACTATTTATATACCCCTAAGTTTTTTAACCTACTTAATATATCCTAATCCTCCATGAATTTTCACTCTATGTGAAGGCGGGGTAATATTTTCTTTTAAACACGTGTTTAAAAAACGAATGTTTCCACTGATTGCAGCTATTCTTTTCTTTGCTTGCAGGAGTTTGTTAAATACGGACGAGGACTTGGCTGTCTTAATTGAATCAATTTTATTGTCCATTTTTCGTTTGTACAGTTGGTTTAAGAGAAGAAAAAAACTGTGTTGTTCCTTATACTGTAAATATTTATTTTTTATCGCATACAATTGTTTCGCAGGCTACGTGCCTTCTTTCTCAGTGCGAATCACAGTTTGTTTCTTATACCTGATCTACGACTATTTACATACCCCTAAGTTTTTTAACCTACTTTCTATATCCTAATCCTCCATGAATTTTACTCTATGTGAAGGCGGGGTAATATTTTCTTTTAAACACGTGTTTAAAAAACGAATGTCTTCACTGATTGCAGCTATTCTTTTCTTTGTTTGCAGGAGTTTGTTCAATACGGGCGAGGACTTGGCTGTGTTAATTGAATCAATTTTATTGTCCATTTTTCGTTTTTACAGTTGGTTTAAGAGAAGAGGAAAACTGTGTTGTTCCTTATACTGTAAATATTTATTTTTTGTCGCATACAATTGTTTCGAGGGCTACGTGCCTTCTTCCTCAGTGCGAATCACAATTTGTTTCTTTACCTGATCTACGACTATTTACATACCCCTAAATTTTTTAACCTACTTTCTATATCCTAATCCTCCATGAACTTTTACTCTATGTGAAGGCAGGGTAAAATTTTCTTTTAAACACGTGTTTAAAAACGAATGTCTTCACTGATTGCAGCTATTCTTTTCTTTGCTTGCAGGAGTTTGTTTAATACGGACGAGGACTTGGCTGTCTTAATTGAATCAATTTTATTGTCCATTTTTCGTTTTTACAGTTGGTTTAAGAGAAGAAAAAAACTGTGTTGTTCCTTATACTGTAAATATTTATTTTTTATCGCATACAATTGTTTCGAGGGCTACGTGCCTTCTTCCTCAGTGCGAATCACAATTTGTTTCTTTACCTGATCTACGACTATTTACATACCCCTAAATTTTTTAACCTACTTTCTATATCCTAATCCTCCATGAATTTTTACTCTATGTGAAGGCGGGGTAATATTTTGTTTTAAACACGTGTTTAAAAAACGAATATCTTCACTGATTGCAGCTATTCTTTTCTTTGCTTGCAGGAGTTTGTTAAATACGGACGAGGACTTGGCTGTCCTAATTGAATCAATTTTATTGTCCATTTTTCGTTTTTACAGTTGGTTTAAGAGAAGAAAAAAACTGTGTTGTTCCTTATACTGTAAATATTTATTTTTTATCGCATACAATTGTTTCGCAGGCTACGTGCCTTCTTTCTCAGTGCGAATCACAGTTTGTTTCTTATACCTGATCTACGACTATTTACATACCCCTAAGTTTTTTAACCTACTTTCTATATCCTAATCCTCCATGAATTTTACTCTATGTGAAGGCGGGGTAATATTTTCTTTTAAACACGTGTTTAAAAAACGAATGTCTTCACTGATTGCAGCTATTCTTTTCTTTGTTTGCAGGAGTTTGTTCAATACGGGCGAGGACTTGGCTGTCTTAATTGAATCAATTTTATTGTCCATTTTTCGTTTTTACAGTTGGTTTAAAAGAAGAGGAAAACTGTGTTGTTCCTTATACTGTAAATATTAATCTTTTGTCGCATACAATTGTTTCGAGGGCTACGTGCCTTGTTCCTCAGTGCGAATCACAATTTGTTTCTTTACCTGATCTACGACTATTTACATACCCCTAAATTTTTTAACCTACTTTCTATATCCTAATCCTCCATGAACTTTTACTCTATGTGAAGGCAGGGTAAAATTTTCTTTTAAACACGTGTTTAAAAAACGAATGTCTTCACTGATTGCAGCTATTCTTTTCTTTGCTTGCAGGAGTTTGTTAAATACGGACGAGGACTTGGCTGTCTTAATTGAATCAATTTTATTGTCCATTTTTCGTTTTTACAATTGGTTTAAGAGAAGAAAAAAACTGTGTTGTTCCTTATACTGTAAATATTTATTTTTTATCGCATACAATTGTTTCGAGGGCTACGTGTCTTCTTCCTCAGTGCGAATCACAATTTGTTTCTTATACCTGATCTACGACTATTTATATACCCCTAAGTTTTTTAACCTACTTTCTATATCCTAATCCTCCATGAATTTTACTCTATGTGAAGGCGGGGTAATATTTTCTTTTAAACACGTGTTTAAAAAACGAATGTCTTCACTGATTGCAGCTATTCTTTTCTTTGTTTGCAGGAGTTTGTTCAATACGGGCGAGGACTTGGCTGTCTTAATTGAATCAATTTTATTGTCCATTTTTCGTTTTTACAGTTGGTTTAAGAGAAGAGGAAAACTGTGTTGTTCCTTATACTGTAAATATTAATTTTTTGTCGCATACAATTGTTTCGAGGGCTACGTGCCTTCTTCCTCAGTGCGAATCACAATTTGTTTCTTTACCTGATCTACGACTATTTACATACCCCTAAATTTTTTAACCTACTTTCTATATCCTAATCCTCCATGAACTTTTACTCTATGTGAAGGCAGGGTAAAATTTTCTTTTAAACACGTGTTTAAAAAACGAATGTCTTCACTGATTGCAGCTATTCTTTTCTTTGCTTGCAGGAGTTTGTTAAATACGGACGAGGACTTGGCTGTCTTAAATGAATCAATTTTATTGTCCATTTTTCGTTTTTACAGTTGGTTTAAGAGAAGAAAAAAACTGTGTTGTTCCTTATACTGTAAATATTTATTTTTTATCGCATACAATTGTTTCGAGGGCTACGTGCCTTCTTCCTCAGTGCGAATCACAATTTGTTTCTTATACCTGATCTACGACTATTTATATACCCCTAAGTTTTTTAACCTACTTTCTATATCCTAATCCTCCATGAATTTTTACTCTATGTGAAGGCGGGGTAATATTTTCTTTAAAACACGTGTTTAAAAAACGAATATCTTCACTGATTGCAGCTATTCTTTTCTTTGCTTGCAGGAGTTTGTTAAATACGGACGAGGACTTGGCTGTCTTAATTGAATCAATTTAACTGTCCATTTTTCGTTTTTACAGTTGGTTTAAGAGAAGAAAAAAACTGTGTTGTTCCTTATACTGCAAATATTTATTTTTCATCGCATACAATTGTTTCGAGGGCTACGTGCCTTCTTCCTCAGTGCGAATCACAATTTGTTTCTTATACCTGATCTAAGACTATTTATATACCCCTAAGTTCTTTAACCTACTTTCTATATCCTAATCCACCATGAATTTTTACTCTATGTGAAGGCGGGGTAAAATTTTCTTTTAAACACGTGTTTAAAAAACGAATGTCTTCACTGATTGCAGCTATTCTTTTCTTTGCTTGCAGGAGTTTGTTAAATACGGACGAGGACTTGGCTGTCTTAATTGAATCAATTTTATTGTCCATTTTTCGTTTTTACAGTTGGTTTAAGAGAAGAGGAAAACTGTGTTGTTCCTTATACTGTAAATATTAATTTTTTGTCGCATAGATTGTTTCGAGGGCTACGTGCCTTCTTCCTCAGTGCGAATCACAATTTGTTTCTTATACCTGATCTACGACTATTTATATACCCCTAAGTTCTTTAAGCTACTTTCTATATCCTAATCCACCATGAATTTTTACTCTATGTGAAGGCGGGGTAAAATTTTCTTTTAAACACGTGTTTAAAAAACGAATGTCTTCACTGATTGCAGCTATTCTTTTCTTTGTTTGCAGGAGTTTGTTCAATACGGACGAGGACTTGGCTGTCTTAATTGAATCAATTTTGTTGTCCATTTTTCGTTTTTACAGTTGGTTTAAGAGAAGAAAAAAACTGTGTTGTTCCTTATACTGTAAATATTTATTTTTTATCGCATACAATTGTTTCGAGGGCTACGTGCCTTCTTCCTCAGTGCGAATCACAATTTGTTTCTTTACCTGATCTACGACTATTTACATACCCCTAAATTTTTTAACCTACTTTCTATATCCTAATCCTCCATGAACTTTTACTCTATGTGAAGGCAGGGTAAAATTTTCTTTTAAACACGTGTTTAAAAAACGAATGTCTTCACTGATTGCAGCTATTCTTTTCTTTGCTTGCAGGAGTTTGTTAAATACGGACGAGGACTTGGCTGTCTTAATTGAATCAATTTTATTGTCCATTTTTCGTTTTTACAATTGGTTTAAGAGAAGAAAAAAACTGTGTTGTTCCTTATACTGTAAATATTTATTTTTTATCGCATACAATTGTTTCGAGGGCTACGTGCCTTCTTCCTCAGTGCAAATCACAATTTGTTTCTTATACCTGATCTACGACTATTTATATACCCCTAAGTTTTTTAACCTACTTTCTATATCCTAATCCTCCATGAATTTTTACTCTAAGTGAAACCGAGGTAATATTTTCTTTTAAACACGTGTTTAAAAAACGAATGTCTTCACTGATTGCAGCTATTCTTTTCTTTGTTTGCAGGAGTTTGTTCAATACGGGCGAGGACTTGGCTGTCTTAATTGAATCAATTTTATTGTCCATTTTTCGTTTTTACAGTTGGTTTAAGAGAAGAGGAAAACTGTGTTGTTCCTTATACTGTAAATATTAATTTTTTGTCGCATACAATTGTTTCGAGGGCTACGTGCCTTCTTCCTCAGTGCGAATCACAATTTGTTTCTTTACCTGATCTACGACTATTTACATACCCCTAAATTTTTTAACCTACTTTCTATATCCTAATCCTCCATGAACTTTTACTCTATGTGAAGGCAGGGTAAAATTTTCTTTTAAACACGTGTTTAAAAAACGAATGTCTTCACTGATTGCAGCTATTCTTTTCTTTGCTTGCAGGAGTTTGTTAAATACGGACGAGGACTTGGCTGTCTTAAATGAATCAATTTTATTGTCCATTTTTCGTTTTTACAGTTGGTTTAAGAGAAGAAAAAAACTGTGTTGTTCCTTATACTGTAAATATTTATTTTTTATCGCATACAATTGTTTCGAGGGCTACGTGCCTTCTTCCTCAGTGCGAATCACAATTTGTTTCTTATACCTGATCTACGACTATTTATATACCCCTAAGTTTTTTAACCTACTTTCTATATCCTAATCCTCCATGAATTTTTACTCTATGTGAAGGCGGGGTAATATTTTCTTTAAAACACGTGTTTAAAAAACGAATATCTTCACTGATTGCAGCTATTCTTTTCTTTGCTTGCAGGAGTTTGTTAAATACGGACGAGGATTTGGCTGTCTTAATTGAATCAATTTTACTGTCCATTTTTCGTTTTTACAGTTGGTTTAAGAGAAGAAAAAAACTGTGTTGTTCCTTATACTGCAAATATTTATTTTTTATCGCATACAATTGTTTCGAGGGCTACGTGCCTTCTTCCTCAGTGCGAATCACAATTTGTTTCTTATACCTGATCTAAGACTATTTATATACCCCTAAGTTCTTTAACCTACTTTCTATATCCTAATCCACCATGAATTTTTACTCTATGTGAAGGCGGGGTAAAATTTTCTTTTAAACACGTGTTTAAAAAACGAATGTCTTCACTGATTGCAGCTATTCTTTTCTTTGCTTGCAGGAGTTTGTTAAATACGGACGAGGACTTGGCTGTCTTAATTGAATCAATTTTATTGTCCATTTTTCGTTTTTACAGTTGGTTTAAGAGAAGAGGAAAACTGTGTTGTTCCTTATACTGTAAATATTAATTTTTTGTCGCATAGATTGTTTCGAGGGCTACGTGCCTTCTTCCTCAGTGCGAATCACAATTTGTTTCTTATACCTGATCTACGACTATTTATATACCCCTAAGTTCTTTAACCTACTTTCTATATCCTAATCCACCATGAATTTTTACTCTATGTGAAGGCGGGGTAAAATTTTCTTTTAAACACGTGTTTAAAAAACGAATGTCTTCACTGATTGCAGCTATTCTTTTCTTTGTTTGCAGGAGTTTGTTCAATACGGACGAGGACTTGGCTGTCTTAATTGAATCAATTTTGTTGTCCATTTTTCGTTTTTACAGTTGGTTTAAGAGAAGAAAAAAACTGTGTTGTTCCTTATACTGTAAATATTTATTTTTTATCGCATACAATTGTTTCGAGGGCTACGTGCCTTCTTCTTCAGTGCGAATCACAATTTGTTTCTTATGCCTGATCTACGACTATTTATATACCCCTCAGTTTTTTAACCTACTTAATATATCCTAATCCTCCACGAATTTTCACTCTATGTGAAGGCGGGGTAATATTTTCTTTTAAACACGTGTTTAAAAAACGAATGTCTTCACTGATTGCAGCTATTCTTTTCTTTGCTTGCAGGAGTTTGTTAAATACGGACGAGGACTTGGCTGTCTTAATTGAATCAATTTTATTGTCCATTTTTCGTTTTTACAGTTGGTTTAAGAGAAGAAAAAAACTGTGTTGTTCCTTATACTGTAAATATTTATTTTTTATCGCATACAATTGTTTCGCAGGCTACGTGCCTTCTTTCTCAGTGCGAATCACAGTTTGTTTCTTATACCTGATCTACGACTATTTACATACCCCTAAGTTTTTTAACCTACTTTCTATATCCTAATCCTCCATGAATTTTACTCTATGTGAAGGCGGGGTAATATTTTCTTTTAAACACGTGTTTAAAAAACGAATGTCTTCACTGATTGCAGCTATTCTTTTCTTTGTTTGCAGGAGTTTGTTCAATACGGACGAGGACTTGGCTGTCTTAATTGAATCAATTTTATTGTCCATTTTTCGTTTTTACAGTTGGTTTAAGAGAAGAGGAAAACTGTGTTGTTCCTTATACTGTTAATATTAATTTTTTGTCGCATACAATTGTTTCGAGGGCTACGTGCCTTCTTCCTCAGTGCGAATCACAATTTGTTTCTTTACCTGATCTACGACTATTTACATACCCCTAAATTTTTTAACCTACTTTCTATATCCTAATCCTCCATGAACTCTTACTCTATGTGAAGGCGGGGTAATATTTTCTTTTAAACACGTGTTTAAAAACGAATGTCTTCACTGATTGCAGCTATTCTTTTCTTTGCTTGCAGGAGTTTGTTTAATACGGACGAGGACTTGGCTGTCTTAATTGAATCAATTTTATTGTCCATTTTTCGTTTTTACAGTTGGTTTAAGAGAAGAAAAAACTGTGTTGTTCCTTATACTGTAAATATTTATTTTTTATCGCATACAATTGTTTCGAGGGCTACGTGCCTTCTTCCTCAGTGCGAATCACAATTTGTTTCTTTACCTGATCTACGACTATTTACATACCCCTAAATTTTTTAACCTACTTTCTATATCCTAATCCTCCATGAACTTTTACTCTATGTGAAGGCAGGGTAAAATTTTCTTTTAAACACGTGTTTAAAAAACGAATGTCTTCACTGATTGCAGCTATTCTTTTCTTTGCTTGCAGGAGTTTGTTAAATACGGACGAGGACTTGGCTGTCTTAAATGAATCAATTTTATTGTCCATTTTTCGTTTTTACAGTTGGTTTAAGAGAAGAAAAAAACTGTGTTGTTCCTTATACTGTAAATATTTATTTTTTATCGCATACAATTGTTTCGAGGGCTACGTGCCTTCTTCCTCAGTGCGAATCACAATTTGTTTCTTATACCTGATCTACGACCATTTATATACCCCTAAGTTTTTTAACCTACTTTCTATATCCTAATCCTCCATGCATTTTTACTCTATGTGAAGGCGGGGTAATATTTTCTTTAAAACACGTGTTTAAAAAACGAATATCTTCACTGATTGCAGCTATTCTTTTCTTTGCTTGCAGGAGTTTGTTAAATACGGACGAGGACTTGGCTGTCTTAATTGAATCAATTTTATTGTCCATTTTTCGTTTTTACAGTTGGTTTAAGAGAAGAAAAAAACTGTGTTGTTCCTTATACTGTAAATATTTATTTTTCATCGCATACAATTGTTTCGAGGGCTACGTGCCTTCTTCCTCAGTGCGAATCACAATTTGTTTCTTATACCTGATCTACGACTATTTATATACCCCTAAGTTCTTTAACCTACTTTCTATATCCTAATCCACCATGAATTTTTACTCTATGTGAAGGCGGGGTAAAATTTTCTTTTAAACACGTGTTTAAAAAACGAATGTCTTCACTGATTGCAGCTATTCTTTTCTTTGCTTGCAGGAGTTGGTTAAATACGGACGAGGGGTTGGCTGTCTTAATTGAATCAATTTTATTGTCCATTTTTCGTTTTTACAGTTGGTTTAAGAGAAGAGGAAAACTGTGTTGTTCCTTATACTGTAAATATTAATTTTTTGTCGCATACAATTGTTTCGAGGGCTACGTGCCTTCTTCCTCAGTGCGAATCACAATTTGTTTCTTATACCTGATCTACGACTATTTATATACCCCTAAGTTCTTTAACCTACTTTCTATATCCTAATCCACCATGAATTTTTACTCTATGTGAAGGCGGGGTAAAATTTTCTTTTAAACACGTGTTTAAAAAACGAATGTCTTCACTGATTGCAGCTGTTCTTTTCTTTGCTTGCAGGAGTTTGTTAAATACGGACGAGGACTTGGCTGTCTTAATTGAATCAATTTTGTTGTCCATTTTTCGTTTTTACAGTTGGTTTAAGAGAAGAAATAAACTGTGTTGTTCCTTATACTGTAAACATTTATTTTTTATCGCTTACAATTGTTTCGAGGGCTACGTGCCTTCTTCTTCAGTGCGAATCACAATTTGTTTCTTATGCCTGATCTACGACTATTTATATACCCCTAAGTTTTTTAACCTACTTAATATATCCTAATCCTCCATGAATTTTCACTCTATCTGAAGGCGGGGTAATATTTTCTTTTAAACACGTGTTTAAAAAACGAATGTCTTCACTGATTGCAGCTATTCTTTTCTTTGCTTGCAGGAGTTTGTTAAATACGGACGAGGACTTGGCTGTCTTAATTGAATCAATTTGATTGTCCATTTTTCGTTTTTACAGTTGGTTTAAGAGAAGAAAAAAACTGTGTTGTTCCTTATACTGCAAATATTTATTTTTCATCGCATACAATTGTTTCGAGGGCTACGTGCCTTCTTCCTCAGTGCGAATCACAATTTGTTTCTTATACCTGATCTACGACTATTTACATACCCCTAAGTTTTTTAACCTACTTTCTATATCCTAATCCTCCATGAATTTTACTCTATGTGAAGGCGGGGTAATATTTTCTTTTAAACACGTGTTTAAAAAACGAATGTCTTCACTGATTGCAGCTATTCTTTTCTTTGTTTGCAGGAGTTTGTTCAATACGGGCGAGGACTTGGCTGTCTTAATTGAATCAATTTTGTTGTCCATTTTTCGATTTTACAGTTGGTTTAAGAGAAGAAAAAAACTGTGTTGTTCCTTATACTGTAAATATTTATTTTTTATCGCATACAATTGTTTCGAGGGCTACGTGCCTTCTTCTTCAGTGCGAATCACAATTTGTTTCTTATACCTGATCTACGACTATTTGCATACCCCTAAGTTTTTTAACCTACTTTCTATATCCTAATCCTCCATGAATTTTCTTTCTATGTGAAGGTGGGGTAATATTTTCTTTTAAAGACGTGTTTAAAAAACGAATGTCTTCACTGATTGCAGCTATTCTTTTCTTTGTTTGCAGGAGTTTGTTCAATACGGACGAGGACTTGGCTGTCTTAATTGAATCAATTTTGTTGTCCATTTTTCGTTTTTACAGTTGGTTTAAGAGCAGAAAAAAACTGTGTTGTTCCTTATACTGTAAATATTTATTTTTTATCGCATACAATTGTTTCGAGGGCTACGTGCCTTCTTCTTCAGTGCGAATCACAATTTGTTTCTTATGCCTGATCTACGACTATTTATATACCCCTAAGTTTTTTAACCTACTTTCTATATCCTAATCCTCCATGAATTTTCACTCTATGTGAAGGCGGGGTAATATTTTCTTTTAAACACGTGTTTAAAAAACGAATGTCTTCACTGATTGCAGCTATTCTTTTCTTTGCTTGCAGGAGTTTGTTAAATACGGACGAGGACTTGGCTGTCTTAATTGAATCAATTTTGTTGTCCATTTTTCGTTTTTACAGTTGGTTTAAGAGAAGAAAAAAACTGTGTTGTTCCTTATACTGTAAATATTTATTTTTTATCGCATACAATTGTTTCGAGGGCTACGTGCCTTCTTCCTCAGTGCGAATCACAATTTGTTTCTTATGCCTGATCTACGACTATTTATATACCCCTAAGTTTTTTAACCTACTTTCTATATCCTAATCCTCCAGAATTTTTACTCTATGTGAAGGCGGGGTAATATTTTCTTTTAAACACGTGTTTAAAAAACGAATGTCTTCACTGATTGCAGCTATCCTTTTCTTTGCTTGCAGGAGTTTGTTAAATACGGACGATGACTTGGCTGTCTTAATTGAATCAATTTTATTGTCCATTTTTCGTTTTTACAGTTGGTTTAAGAGAAGAAGAAAACTGTGTTGTTCCTTATACTGTAAATATTTATTTTTTATCGCATACAATTGTTTTGAGGGCTACGTGCCTTCTTCCTCAGTGCGAATCACAATTTGTTTCTTATACCTGATCTACGACTATTTATATACCCCTAAGTTTTTTAACCTACTTTCTATATCCTAATCCTCCATGAATTTTCACTCTATGTGAAGGCGGGGTAATATTTTCTTTTAACTACGCGTTTAAAAAACGAATGTCTTCACTGATTGCAGCTATTCTTTTCTTTGCTTGCAGGAGTTTGTTAAATACGGACGAGGACTTGGCTGTCTTAATTGAATCAATTTTATTGTCCATTTTTCGTTTGTACAGTTGGTTTAAGTGAAGAAAAAAACTGTGTTGTTCCTTATACTGTAAATATTTATTTTTTATCGCATACAATTGTTTCGAGGGCTACGTGCCTTCTTCCTCAGTGCGAATCACAATTTGTTTCTTATACCTCATCTACGACTATTTATATACCCCTAAGTTTTTTAACCTACTTTCTATATCCTAATCCTCCATGAATTTTTACTCTATGTGAAGGCGGGGTAATATTTTCTTTTAACCACGCGTTTAAAAAACGAATGTCTTCACTGATTGCAGCTATTCTTTTCTTTGCTTGCAGTAGTTTGTTAAATACGGACGATGACTTGGCTGTCTTAATTGAATCAATTTTATTGTCCATTTTTCGTTTGTACAGTTGGTTTAAGTGAAGAAAAAAACTGTGTTGTTCCTTATACTGTAAATATTTATTTTTTATCACATACAATTGTTTCGAGGGCTACGTGCCTTCTTCCTCAGTGCGAATCACAATTTGTTTCTTATGACTGATCTACGACTATTTATATACCCCTAAGTTTTTTAACCTACTTTCTATATCCTAAGCCTCCATGAACTTTTACTCTATGTGAAGGCGGGGTAAAATTTTGGTTTAAACACGTGTTTAAAAAACGAATGTCTTCACTGATTGCAGCTATTCTTTTCTTTGCTTGCAGGAGTTTGTTAAATACGGACGAGGACTTGGCTGTCTTAATTGAATCAATTTTATTGTCCATTTTTCGTTTTTACAGTTGTTTTAAGAGAAGAAAAAAACTGTGTTGTTCCTTATACTGTAAATATTTATTTTTTATCGCATACAAGTGTTTTGAGGGCTACGTGCCTTCTTCCTCAGTGCGAATCACAATTTGTTTCTTATACCTGATCTACGACTATTTATATACCCCTAAAATTTTTAACCTACTTTCTATATCCTAATCCTCCATGAATTTTCACTCTATGTGAAGGCGGGGTAATATTTTCTTTTAACTACGCGTTTAAAAAACGAATGTCTTCACTGATTGCAGCTATTCTTTTCTTTGCTTGCAGGAGTTTGTTAAATACGGACGAGGACTTGGCTGTCTTAATTGAATCAATTTTATTGTCCATTTTTCGTTTGTACAGTTGGTTTAAGTGAAGAAAAAAACTGTGTTGTTCCTTATACTGTAAATATTTATTTTTTATCGCATACAATTGTTTCGAGGGCTACGTGCCTTCCTCCTCAGTGCGAATCACAATTTGTTTCTTATACCTGATCTTCGACTATTTATATACCCCTAAGTTTTTTAACCTACTTTCTATATCCTTATCCTCCATGAATTTTTACTCTATGTGAAGGCGGGGTAATATTTTCTTTTAACTACGCGTTTAAAAAACGAATGTCTTCACTGATTGCAGCTATTCTTTTCTTTGCTTGCAGTAGTTTGTTAAATACGGACGATGACTTGGCTGTCTTAATTGAATCAATTTTATTGTCCATTTTTCGTTTGTACAGTTGGTTTAAGTGAAGAAAAAAACTGTGTTGTTCCTTATACTGTAAATATTTATTTTTTATCGCATACAATTGTTTCGAGGGCTACGTGCCTTCTTCCTCAGTGCGAATCACAATTTGTTTCTTATGCCTGATCTACGACTATTTATATACCCCTAAGTTTTTTAACCTACTTTCTATATCCTAAGCCTCCATGAACTTTTACTCTATGTGAAGGCGGGGGAAAATTTTGGTTTAAATACGTGTTTAAAAAACGAATGTCTTCACTGATTGCAGCTATTCTTTTCTTTGCTTGCAGGAGTTTGTTAAATACGGACGAGGACTTGGCTGTCTTAATTGAATCAATTTTATTGTCCATTTTTCGTTTTTACAGTTGGTTTAAGAGAAGAAAAAAACTGTGTTGTTCCTTATACTGTAAATATTTATTTTTTATCGCATACAATTGTTTTGAGGGCTACGTGCCTTCTTCCTCAGTGCGAATCACAATTTGTTTCTTATACCTGATCTACGACTATTTATATACCCCTAAGTTTTTTAACCTACTTTCTATATCCTAATCCTCCATGAACTTTTACTCTATGTGAAGGCGGGGTAAAATTTTCTTTTAACTACGCGTTTAAAAAACGAATGTCTTCACTGATTGCAGCTATTCTTTTCTTTGCTTGCAGGAGTTTGTTAAATACGGACGAGGACTTGGTTGTCTTAATTGAATCAATTTTATTGTCCATTTTTCGTTTGTACAGTTGGTTTAAGAGAAGAAACAAACTGTGTTGTTCCTTGTACTGTAAATATTTATTTTTTATCGCATACAATTGTTTCGAGGGCTACGTGCCTTCTTCCTCAGTGCGAATCACAATTTGTTTCTTATACCTGATCTACGACTATTTATATACCCCTAAGTATTTTAACCTACTTTCTATATCCTAATCCTCCATGAATTTTTACTCTATGTGAAGGCGGGGTAATATTTTCTTTTAACTACGCGTTTAAAAAACGAATGTCTTCACTGATTGCAGCTATTCTTTTCTTTGCTTGCAGGAGTTTGTTAAATACGGACGAGGACTTGGCTGTCTTAATTGAATCAATTTTATTGTCCATTTTTCGTTTGTACAGTTGGTTTAAGAGAAGATTAAAACTGTGTTGTTCCTTATACTGTAAATATTTATTTTTTATCGCATACAATTGTTTCGAGGGCTACGTGCCTTCTTTCTCAGTGCGAATCACAGTTTGTTTCTTATACCTGATCTACGACTATTTACATACCCCTAAGTTTTTTAACCTACTTTCTATATCCTAATCCTCCATTAATTTTTACTCTATGTGAAGGCGGGGTAATATTTTCTTTTAAACACGTGTTTAAAAAACGAATGTCTTCACTGATTGCAGCTATTCTTTTCTTTGCTTGCAGGAGTTTGTTAAATACGGACGAGGACTTGGCTGTCTTAATTGAATCAATTTTATTGTCCATTTTTCGTTTTTACAGTTGGTTTAAGAGAAGAGGAAAACTGTGTTGTTCCTTATACTGTAAATATTTATTTTTTATCGCATACAATTGTTTCGCAGGCTACGTGCCTTCTTTCTCAGTGCGAATAACAGTTTGTTTCTTATACCTGATCTACGACTATTTACATACCCCTAAGTTTTTTAACCTACTTTCTATATCCTAATCCTCCATTAATTTTTACTCTATGTGAAGGCGGGGTAATATTTTCTTTTAAACACGTGTTTAAAAAACGAATGTCTTCACTGATTGCAGCTATTCTTTTCTTTGCTTGCAGGAGTTTGTTAAATACGGACGATGACTTGGCTGTCTTAATTGAATCAATTTTATTGTCCATTTTTCGTTTGTACAGTTGGTTTAAGTGAAGAAAAAAACTGTGTTGTTCCTTATACTGTAAATATTTATTTTTTATCGCATACAATTGTTTCGAGGGCTACGTGCCTTCTTCCTCAGTGCGAATCACAATTTGTTTCTTTTGCCTGATCTACGACTATTTATATACCCCTAAGTTTTTTAACCTACTTTCTATATCCTAAGCCTCCATGAACTTTTACTCTATGTGAAGGCGGGGGAAAATTTTGGTTTAAATACGTGTTTAAAAAACGAATGTCTTCACTGATTGCAGCTATTCTTTTCTTTGCTTGCAGGAGTTTGTTAAATACGGACGAGGACTTGGTTGTCTTAATTGAATCAATTTTATTTTCCAATTTTCGTTTGTACAGTTGGTTTAAGAGAAGAAACAAACTGTGTTGTTCCTTGTACTGTAAATATTTATTTTTTATCGCATACAATTGTTTCGAGGGCTACGTGCCTTCTTCCTCAGTGCGAATCACAACTTGTTTCTTATACCTGATCTACGACTATTTATATACCCCTAATTATTTTAACCTACTTTCTATATCCTAATCCTCCATTAATTTTTACTCTATGTGAAGGCGGGGTAATATTTTCTTTTAAACACGTGTTTAAAAAACGAATGTCTTCACTGATTGCAGCTATTCTTTTCTTTGCTTGCAGGAGTTTGTTAAATACGGACGAGGACTTGGCTGTCTTAATTGAATCAATTTTATTGTCCATTTTTCGTTTTTACAGTTGGTTTAAGAGAAGAGGAAAACTGTGTTGTTCCTTATACTGTAAATATTTATTTTTTATCGCATACAATTGTTTCGCAGGCTACGTGCCTTCTTTCTCAGTGCGAATAACAGTTTGTTTCTTATACCTGATCTACGACTATTTACATACCCCTAAGTTTTTTAACCTACTTTCTATATCCTAATCCTCCATTAATTTTTACTCTATGTGAAGGCGGGGTAATATTTTCTTTTAAACACGTGTTTAAAAAACGAATGTCTTCACTGATTGCAGCTATTCTTTTCTTTGCTTGCAGGAGTTTGTTAAATACGGACGATGACTTGGCTGTCTTAATTGAATCAATTTTATTGTCCATTTTTCGTTTGTACAGTTGGTTTAAGTGAAGAAAAAAACTGTGTTGTTCCTTATACTGTAAATATTTATTTTTTATCGCATACAATTGTTTCGAGGGCTACGTGCCTTCTTCCTCAGTGCGAATCACAATTTGTTTCTTTTGCCTGATCTACGACTATTTATATACCCCTAAGTTTTTTAACCTACTTTCTATATCCTAAGCCTCCATGAACTTTTACTCTATGTGAAGGCGGGGGAAAATTTTGGTTTAAATACGTGTTTAAAAAACGAATGTCTTCACTGATTGCAGCTATTCTTTTCTTTGCTTGCAGGAGTTTGTTAAATACGGACGAGGACTTGGCTGTCTTAATTGAATCAATTTTATTGTCCATTTTTCGTTTGTACAGTTGGTTTAAGAGAAGATTAAAACTGTGTTGTTCCTTATACTGTAAATATTTATTTTTTATCGCATACAATTGTTTCGAGGGCTACGTGCCTTCTTTCTCAGTGCGAATCACAGTTTGTTTCTTATACCTGATCTACGACTATTTACATACCCCTAAGTTTTTTAACCTACTTTCTATATCCTAATCCTCCATTAATTTTTACTCTATGTGAAGGCGGGGTAATATTTTCTTTTAAACACGTGTTTAAAAAACGAATGTCTTCACTGATTGCAGCTATTCTTTTCTTTGCTTGCAGGAGTTTGTTAAATACGGACGAGGACTTGGCTGTCTTAATTGAATCAATTTTATTGTCCATTTTTCGTTTTTACAGTTGGTTTAAGAGAAGAGGAAAACTGTGTTGTTCCTTATACTGTAAATATTTATTTTTTATCGCATACAATTGTTTCGCAGGCTACGTGCCTTCTTTCTCAGTGCGAATAACAGTTTGTTTCTTATACCTGATCTACGACTATTTACATACCCCTAAGTTTTTTAACCTACTTTCTATATCCTAATCCTCCATTAATTTTTACTCTATGTGAAGGCGGGGTAATATTTTCTTTTAAACACGTGTTTAAAAAACGAATGTCTTCACTGATTGCAGCTATTCTTTTCTTTGCTTGCAGTAGTTTGTTCAATACGGACGAGGACTTGGCTGTCTTAATTGAATCAATTTTATTGTCCATTTTTCGTTTTTACAGTTGGTTTAAGAGAAGAGGAAAACTGTGTTGTTCCTTATACTGTAAATATTTATTTTTTATCGCATACAATTGTTTCGCAGGCTACGTGCCTTCTTTCTCAGTGCGAATCACATTTTGTTTCTTATACCTGATATACGACTATTTATATACCCCTAAATTTTTTAACCTACTTTCTATATCCTAATCCTCCATGAATTTTTACTCTATGTGAAGGCGGGGTTTTATTTTCTTTTAAACACGTGTTTAACAAACGAATGTCTTCACTGATTGCAGCTATTCTTTTCTTTGCTTGCAGGAGTTTGTTAAATACGGACGAGGACTTGGCTGTCTTAATTGAATCAATTTTATTGTCCATTTTTCGTTTTTACAGTTGGTTTAAGAGAAGAAAAAAACTGTGTTGTTCCTTATACTGTAAATATTTATTTTTTATCGCATACAATTGTTTTGAGGGCTACGTGCCTTCTTCCTCAGTGCGAATCACAATTTGTTTCTTATACCTGATCTACGACTATTTATATACCCCTAAGTTTTTTAACCTACTTTCTATATCCTAATCCTCCATGATATTTTACTCTATGTGAAGGCGGGGTAAAATTTTCTTTTAACTACGCGTTTAAAAAACGAATATCTTCACTGATTGCAGCTATTCTTTTCTTTGCTTGCAGGAGTTTGTTAAATACGGACGAGGACTTGGTTGTCTTAATTGAATCAATTTTATTGTCCATTTTTCGTTTGTACAGTTGGTTTAAGAGAAGAAACAAACTGTGTTGTTCCTTGTACTGTAAATATTTATTTTTTATCGCATACAATTGTTTCGAGGGCTACGTGCCTTCTTCCTCAGTGCGAATCACAATTTGTTTCTTATACCTGATGTACGACTATTTATATACCCCTAAGTATTTTAACCTACTTTCTATATCCTAATCCTCCATGAATTTTTACTCTATGTGAAGGCGGGGTAATATTTTCTTTTAACTACGCGTTTAAAAAACGAATGTCTTCACTGATTGCAGCTATTCTTTTCTTTGCTTGCAGGAGTTTGTTAAATACGGACGAGGACTTGGCTGTCTTAATTGAATCAATTTTATTGTCCATTTTTCGTTTGTACAGTTGGTTTAAGAGAAGATTAAAACTGTGTTGTTCCTTATACTGTAAATATTTATTTTTTATCGCATACAATTGTTTCGAGGGCTACGTGCCTTCTTTCTCAGTGCGAATCACAGTTTGTTTCTTATACCTGATCTACGACTATTTACATACCCCTAAGTTTTTTAACCTACTTTCTATATCCTAATCCTCCATTAATTTTTACTCTATGTGAAGGCGGGGTAATATTTTCTTTTAAACACGTGTTTAAAAAACGAATGTCTTCACTGATTGCAGCTATTCTTTTCTTTGCTTGCAGGAGTTTGTTAAATACGGACGAGGACTTGGCTGTCTTAATTGAATCAATTTTATTGTCCATTTTTCGTTTTTACAGTTGGTTTAAGAGAAGAGGAAAACTGTGTTGTTCCTTATACTGTAAATATTTATTTTTTATCCCATACAATTGTTTCGCAGGCTACGTGCCTTCTTTCTCAGTGCGAATAACAGTTTGTTTCTTATACCTGATCTACGACTATTTACATACCCCTAAGTTTTTTAACCTACTTTCTATATCCTAATCCTCCATTAATTTTTACTCTATGTGAAGGCGGGGTAATATTTTCTTTTAAACACGTGATTAAAAAACGAATGTCTTCACTGATTGCAGCTATTCTTTTCTTTGCTTGCAGGAGTTTGTTCAATACGGACGAGGACTTGGCTGTCTTAATTGAATCAATTTTATTGTCCATTTTTCGTTTTTACAGTTGGTTTAAGAGAAGAGGAAAACTGTGTTGTTCCTTATACTGTAAATATTTATTTTTTATCGCATACAATTGTTTCGCAGGCTACGTGCCTTCTTTCTCAGTGCGAATCACATTTTGTTTCTTATACCTGATATACGACTATTTATATACCCCTAAGTTTTTTAACCTACTTTCTATATCCTAATCCTCCATGAATTTTTACTCTATGTGAAGGCGGGGTTTTATTTTCTTTTAAACACGTGTTTAACAAACGAATGTCTTCACTGATTGCAGCTATTCTTTTCTTTGCTTGCAGGAGTTTGTTAAATACGGACGAGGACTTGGCTGTCTTAATTGAATCAATTTTATTGTCCATTTTTCGTTTTTACAGTTGGTTTAAGAAAAGAAAAAAACTGTGTTGTACCTTATACTGTAAATATTTATTTTTTATCGCATACAATTGTTTCGAGGGCTACGTGCCTTCTTACTCAGTGCGAATCACAATTTGTTTCTTATGCCTGATCTACGACTATTTATATACCCCTAAGTTTTTTAACCTACTTTCTATATCCTAATCCTCCAGAATTTTTACTCTATGTGAAGGCGGGGTAATATTTTCTTTTAAACACGTGTTTAACAAACGAATGTCTTCACTGATTGCAGCTATTCTTTTCTTTGCTTGCAGGAGTTTGTTAAATACGGACGAGGACTTGGCTGTCTTAATTGAATCAATTTTATTGTCCGTTTTTCGTTTTTACAGTTGGTTTAAGAGAAGAAAAAAACTGTGTTGTTCCTTATACTGTAAATATTTATTTTTTATCGCATACAATTGTTTCGAGGGCTACGTGCCTTCTTCCTCAGTGCGAATCACAATTTGTTTCTTATACCTGATCTACGACTATTTATATACCCCTAGGTTTTTTAACCTACTTTCTATATCCTAATCCTCCATGAATTTTTACTCTATGTGAAGGCGGGGTAATATTTTCTTTTAACTACGTGTTTAAAAAACGAATGTCTTCACTGATTGCAGCTATTCTTTTCTTTGCTTGCAGGAGTTTGTTAAATACGGACGAGGACTTGGTTGTCTTAATTGAATCAATTTTATTGTCCATTTTTCGTTTGTACAGTTGGTTTAAGAGAAGAAAAAAACTGTGTTGTTCCTTATACTGTAAATATTTATTTTTTATCGCATACAATTGTTTCGAGGGCTACGTGCCTTCTTCCTCAGTGCGAATCACAATTTGTTTTTTATACCTGATCTACGACTATTTATATACCCCTAAGTTTTTTAACCTACTTTCTATATCCTAATCCTCCATGAATTTTCACTCTATGTGAAGGCGGGGTAATATTTTCTTTTAAACACGTGTTTAAAAAACGAATGTCTTCACTGATTGCAGCTATTCTTTTCTTTGCTTGCAGGAGTTTGTTAAATACGGACAAGGACTTGGCTGTCTTAATTGAATCAATTTTATTGTCCTTTTTTCGTTTTTACAGTTGGTTTAAGAGAAGAAAAAGCTGTGTTGTTCCTTATACTGTAAATATTTATTTTTTATCGCATACAATTGTTTCGAGGGCTACGTGCCTTCTTCCTCAGTGCGAATCACAATTTGTTTCTTATGCCTGATCTACGACTATTTATATACCCCTAAATTTTTTAACCTACTTTCTATATCCTAATCCTCCATGAACTTTTACTCTATGTGAAGGCGGGGTAAAATTTTGGTTTAAACACGTGTTTAAAAAACGAATGTCTTCACTGATTGCAGCTATTCTTTTCTTTGCTTGCAGGAGTTTGTTAAATACGGACGAGGACTTGACTGTCTTAATTGAATATATTTTATTGTCCATTTTTCGTTTGTACAGTTGGTTTAAGAGAAGAAAAAAACTTTGTTGTTCCTTATACTGTAAATATTTATTTTTTATCGGATACAGTTGTTTCGAGGGCTACGTGCCTTCTTCCTCAGTGCGAATCACAATTTGTTTCTTATACCTGATCTACGACTATTTATATACCCCTAAGTTTTTTAACCTACCTTCTATATCCTAATCCTCCATGAATTTTTACTCTATGTGAAGGCGGGGTAATATTTTCTTTTAAACACGTGTTTAAAAAACGAATGTCTTCACTGATTGCAGCTATCCTTTTCTTTGCTTGCAGGAGTTTGTTAAATACGGACGAGGACTTGGCTGTTTTAATTGAATCAATTTTATTGTCCATTTTTCGTTTTTACAGTTGGTTTAAGAGAAGAAAAAAACTGTGTTGTTCCTTATACTGTAAATATTAATTTTTTATCGCATACAATTGTTTCGAGGGCTACGTGCCTTCTTACTCAGTGCGAATCACAATTTGTTTCTTATGCCTGATCTACGACTATTCATATACCCCTAAGTTTTTTAACCTACTTTCTTTATCCTAATCCTCCATGAATTTTTACTCTATGTGAAGGCGGGGTAGTATTTTCTTTTAGACACGTGTTTAAAAAACGAATGTCTTCACTGATTGCAGCTATTTTTTTCTTTGCTTGCAGGAGTTTGTTCAATACGGACGAGGACTTGGCTGTCTTAATTGAATCAATTTTATTGTCCATTTTTCGTTTGTACAGTTGGTTTAAGAGAAGAAAAAAACTGTGTTGTACCTTATACTGTAAATATTTATTTTTTATCGCATACAATTGTTTCGAGGGCTACGTGCCTTCTTCCTCAGTGCGAATCACAATTTGTTTCTTATACCTGATCTACGACTATTTATATACCCCTAGGTTTTTTAACCTACTTTCTATATCCTAATCCTCCATGAATTTTTACTCTATGTGAAGGCGGGGTAATATTTTCTTTTAACTACGTGTTTAAAAAACGAATGTCTTCACTGATTGCAGCTATTCTTTTCTTTGCTTGCAGGAGTTTGTTTAATACGGACGAGGACTTGGTTGTCTTAATTGAATCAATTTTATTGTCCATTTTTCGTTTGTACAGTTGGTTTAAGAGACGAAAAAAACTGTGTTGTTCCTTATACTGTAAATATTTATTTTTTATCGCATACAATTGTTTCGAGGGCTACGTGCCTTCTTCCTCAGTGCGAATCACAATTTGTTTCTTATACCTGAACTACGACTATTTATATACCCCTAAGTTTTTTAACCTACTTTCTATATCCTAATCCTCCATGAATTTTCACTCTATGTGAAGGCGGGCTAATATTTTCTTTTAAACACGTGTTTAGAATACGAATGTCTTCACTGATTGCAGCTATTCTTTTCTTTGCTTGCAGGAGTTTGTTAAATACGGACGAGGACTTGGCTGTCTTAATTGAATCAATTTTATTGTCCATTTTTCGTTTTTACAGTTGGTTTAAGAGAAGAAAAAAACTGTGTAGTTTCTTATACTGTAAATATTTATTTTTTATCGCATACAATTGTTTCGAGGGCTACGTGCCTTCTTCCTCAGTGCGACTCACAATTTGTTTCTTATACCTGATCAACGACTATTTATATACCCCTAAGTATTTTAACCTACTTTCTATATCCTAATCCTCCATGAATTGTTACTCTATGTGAAGGCGGGGTAATATTTTCTTTTAAACACGTGTTTAAAAAACGAATGTCTTCACTGATTGCAGCTGTTCTTTTCTTTGCTTGCAGGAGTTTGTTAAATACGGACGAGGACTTGGCTGTCTTAATTGAATCAATTTTATTGTCCATTTTTCGTTTTTAAAAGTTTGTTTAAGAGAAGAGGAAAACTGTGTTGTTCCTTGTACTGTAAATATTTATTTTTTATCGCATACAATTGTTTCGCAGGCTACGTGCCTTCTTTCTCAATGCGAATCACAGTTTGTTTCTTATACCTGATCTACGACTATTTACATACCCCTAAGTTTTTTAACCTACTTTCTATATCCTAATCCTCCATTAATTTTTACTCTATGTGAAGGCGGGGTAATATTTTCTTTTAAACACGTGTTTAAAAAACGAATGTCTTCACTGATTGCAGCTGTTCTTTTCTTTGCTTGCAGGAGTTTGTTAAATACGGACGAGGACTTGGCTGTCTTAATTGAATCAATTTTATTGTCCATTTTTCGTTTTTACAGTTGGTTTAAGAGAAGAAAAAAACTGTGTTGTTCCTTGTACTGTAAATATTTATTTTTTATCGCATACAATTGTTTCGAGGGCTACGTGCCTTCTTCCTCAGTGCGACTCACAATTTTTTTCTTATACCTGATCAACGACTATTTATATACCCCTAAGTATTTTAACCTACTTTCTATATCCTAATCCTCCATGAATTGTTACTCTATGTGAAGGCGGGGTAATATTTTCTTTTAAACACGTGTTTAAAAAACGAATGTCTTCACTGATTGCAGCTATTCTTTTCTTTGCTTGCAGGAGTTTGTTAAATACGGACGAGGACTTGGCTGTCTTAATTGAATCAATTTTATTGTCCATTTTTCGTTTTTACAGTTGGTTTAAGAGAAGAGGAAAACTGTGTTGTTCCTTATACTGTAAATATTTATTTTTTATCGCATACAATTGTTTCGCAGGCTACGTGCCTTCTTTCTCAGTGCGAATCACAGTTTGTTTCTTATACCTGATCTACGACTATTTACATACCCCTAAGTTTTTTAACCTACTTTCTATATCCTAATCCTCCATTAATTTTTACTCTATGTGAAGGCGGGGTAATATTTTCTTTTAAACACGTGTTTAAAAAACGAATGTCTTCACTGATTGCAGCTGTTCTTTTCTTTGCTTGCAGGAGTTTGTTAAATACGGACGAGGACTTGGCTGTCTTAATTGAATCAATTTTATTGTCCATTTTTCGTTTTTACAGTTGGTTTAAGAGAAGAGGAAAACTGTGTTGTTCCTTGTACTGTAAATATTTATTTTTTATCGCATACAATTGTTTCGCAGGCTACGTGCCTTCTTTCTCAATGCGAATCACAGTTTGTTTCTTATACCTGATCTACGACTATTTACATACCCCTAAGTTTTTTAACCTACTTTCTATATCCTAATCCTCCATTAATTTTTACTCTATGTGAAGGCGGGGTAATATTTTCTTTTAAACGCGTGTTTAAAAAACGAATGTCTTCACTGATTGCAGCTATTCTTTTCTTTGCTTGCAGGAGTTTGTTAAATACGGACGAGGACTTGGCTGTCTTAATTGAATCAATTTTATTGTCCATTTTTCGTTTTTGCAGTTGGTTTAAGAGAAGAGGAAAACTGTGTTGTTCCTTATACTGTAAATATTTATTTTTTATCGCATACAATTGTTTCGCAGGCTATGTGCCTTCTTTCTCAGTGCGAATCACAGTTTGTTTCTTATACCTGATCTACGACTATTTACATACCCCTAAGTTTTTTAACCTACTTTCTATATCCTAATCCTCCATTAATTTTTACTCTATGTGAAGGCGGGGTAATATTTTCTTTTAAACACGTGTTTAAAAAACGAATGTCTTCACTGATTGCAGCTATTCTTTTCTTTGCTTGCAGGAGTTTGTTAAATACGGACGAGGACTTGGCTGTCTTAATTGAATCAATTTTATTGTCCATTTTTCGTTTTTAACAGTTGGTTTAAGAGAAGATTAAAACTGTGTTGTTCCTTATACTGTAAATATTTATTTTTAATCGTATACAATTGTTTCGCAGGCTGCGTGCCTTCTTTCTCAGTGCGAATCACAGTTTGTTTCTTATACCTGATCTACGACTATTTACATACCCCTAAGTTTTTTAACCTACTTTCTATATCCTAATCCTCCATTAATTTTTACTCTATGTGAAGGCGATGTAATATTTTATTTTAAACACGTGTTTAAAAAACGAATGTCTTCACTGATTGCAGCTATTCTTTTCTTTGCTTGCAGGAGTTTGTTAAATACGGACGAGGACTTGGCTGTCTTAATTGAATCAATTTTATTGTCCATTTTTCGTTTTTACAGTTGGTTTAAGAGAAGAGGAAAACTGTGTTGTTCCTTATACTGTAAATATTTATTTTTTATCGCATACAATTGTTTCGCAGGCTACGTGCCTTCTTACTCAGTGCGAATCACAATTTGTTTCTTATACCTGATCTACGACTATTTATATACCCCTAAGTTTTTTAACCTACTTTCTATATCCTAATCCTCCATGAATTTTTACTCTATGTGAAGGCGGGGTTTTATTTTCTTTTAAACACGTGTTTAACAAACGAATGTCTTCACTGATTGCAGCTATTCTTTTCTTTGCTTGCAGGAGTTTGTTAAATACGGACGAGGACTTGGCTGTCTTAATTGAATCAATTTTATTGTCCATTTTTCGTTTTTACAGTTGGTTTAAGAGAAGAAAAAAACTGTGTTGTTCCTTATACTGTAAATATTTATTTTTTATCGCATACAATTGTTTCGAGGGCTACGTGCCTTCTTCTTCAGTGCGAATCACAATTTGTTTCTTATACCTGATCTACGACTATTTACATACCCCTAAGTTTTTTAACCTACTTTCTTTATCCTAATCCTCCAGAATTTTTACTCTATGTGAAGGCGGGGTAATATTTTCTTTTAAACACGTGTTTAACAAACGAATGTCTTCACTGATTGCAGCTATTCTTTTCTTTGCTTGCAGGAGTTTGTTAAATACGGACGAGGACTTGGCTGTCTTAATTGAATCAATTTTATTGTCCATTTTTCGTTTGTACAGTTGGTTTAAGAGAAGAAAAAAACTGTGTTGTTCCTTATACTGTAAATATTTATTTTTTATCGCATACAATTGTTTCGAAGGCTACGTGCCTTCTTCCTCAGTGCGAATCACAATTTGTTTCTTATACCTGATCTACGACTATTTACATACCCCTAAGTTTTTTAACCTACTTTCTATATCCTAATCCTCCATTAATTTTTACTCTATGTGAAGGCGGGGTAATATTTTCTTTTAAACACGTGTTTAAAAAACGAATGTCTTCACTGATTGCAGCTATTCTTTTCTTTGCTTGCAGGAGTTTGTTAAATACGGACGAGGACTTGGCTGTCTTAATTGAATCAATTTTATTGTCCATTTTTCGTTTTTACAGTTGGTTTAAGAGAAGAAAAAAACTGTGTTGTTCCTTATACTGTAAATATTTATTTTTTATCGCATACAATTGTTTCGAGGGCTACGTGCCTTCTTCCTCAGTGCGAATCACAATTTGTTTCTTATACCTGATCTACGACTATTTATATACCCCTAAGTTTTTTAACCTACTTTCTATATCCTAATCCTCCATGAATTTTTACTCTATGTGAAGGCGGGGTAATATTTTCTTTAAAACACGTGTTTAAAAAACGAATATCTTCACTGATTGCAGCTATTCTTTTCTTTGCTTGCAGGAGTTTGTTAAATACGGACGAGGATTTGGCTGTCTTAATTGAATCAATTTTACTGTCCATTTTTCGTTTTTACAGTTGGTTTAAGAGAAGAAAAAAACTGTGTTGTTCCTTATACTGCAAATATTTATTTTTCATCGCATACAATTGTTTCGAGGGCTACGTGCCTTCTTCCTCAGTGCGAATCACAATTTGTTTCTTATACCTGATCTAAGACTATTTATATACCCCTAAGTTCTTTAACCTACTTTCTATATCCTAATCCACCATGAATTTTTACTCTATGTGAAGGCGGGGTAAAATTTTCTTTTAAACACGTGTTTAAAAAACGAATGTCTTCACTGATTGCAGCTATTCTTTTCTTTGCTTGCAGGAGTTTGTTAAATACGGACGAGGACTTGGCTGTCTTAATTGAATCAATTTTATTGTCCATTTTTCGTTTTTACAGTTGGTTTAAGAAAAGAAAAAAACTGTGTTGTACCTTATACTGTAAATATTTATTTTTTATCGCATACAATTGTTTCGAGGGCTACGTGCCTTCTTACTCAGTGCGAATCACAATTTGTTTCTTATGCCTGATCTACGACTATTTATATACCCCTAAGTTTTTTAACCTACTTTCTTTATCCTAATCCTCCAGAATTTTTACTCTATGTGAAGGCGGGGTAATATTTTCTTTTAAACACGTGTTTAACAAACGAATGTCTTCACTGATTGCAGCTTTTCTTTTCTTTGCTTGCAGGAGTTTGTTAAATACGGACGAGGACTTGGCTGTCTTAATTGAATCAATTTTATTGTCCATTTTTCGTTTGTACAGTTGGTTTAAGAGAAGAAAAAAACTGTTTTGTTCCTTATACTGTAAATATTTATTTTTTATCGCATACAATTGTTTCGAGGGCTACGTGCCTTCTTCCTCAGTGCGAATCACAATTTGTTTCTCATACCTGATCTACGACTATTTATATACCCCTAGGTTTTTTAACCTACTTTCTATATCCTAATCCTCCATGAATTTTTACTCTATGTAAAGGCGGGGTAATATTTTCTTTTAGTTACGTGTTTAAAAAACGAATGTCTTCACTGATTGCAGCTATTCTTTTCTTTGCTTGCAGGAGTTTGTTAAATACGGACGAGGACTTGGTTGTCTTAATTGAATCAATTTTATTGTCCATTTTTCGTTTGTACAGTTGGTTTAAGAGAAGAAAAAAACTGTGTTGTTCCTTATACTGTAAATATTTATTTTTTATCGCATACAATTGTTTCGAGGGCTACGTGCCTTCTTCCTCAGTGCGAATCACAATTTGTTTCTTATACCTGATCTACGACTATTTATATACCCCTAAGTTTTTTAACCTACTTTCGATATCCTAATCCTCCAGAATTTTCACTCTATGTGAAGGCGGGGTAATATTTTCTTTTAAACACGTGTTTAGAATACGAATGTCTTCACTGATTGCAGCTATTCTTTTCTTTGCTTGCAGGAGTTTGTTAAATACGGACGAGGACTTGGCTGTCTTAATTGAATCAATTTTATTGTCCATTTTTCGTTTTTACAGTTGGTTTAAGAGAAGAAAAAAACTGTGTAGTTTCTTATACTGTAAATATTTATTTTTTATCGCATACAATTGTTTCGAGGGCTACGTGCCTTCTTCCTCAGTGCGACTCACAATTTGTTTCTTATACCTCATCTACGACTATTTATATACCCCTAAGTATTTTAACCTACTTTCTATATCCTAATCCTCCAGAATTTTCACTCTATGTGAAGGCGGGGTAATATTTTCTTTTAAACACGTGTTTAGAATACGAATGTCTTCACTGATTGCAGCTTTTCTTTTCTTTGCTTGCAGGAGTTTGTTAAATACGGACGAGGACTTGGCTGTCTTAATTGAATCAATTTTATTGTCCATTTTTCGTTTTTACAGTTGGTTTAAGAGAAGAAAAAAACTGTGTAGTTTCTTGTACTGTAAAAATTTATTTTTTATCGCATACAATTGTTTCGAGGGCTACGTGCCTTCTTCCTCAGTGCGACTCACAATTTGTTTCTTATACCTCATCTACGACTATTTATATACCCCTTAGTATTTTAACCTACTTTCTATATCCTAATCCTCCATGAATTTTTACTCTATGTGATAGCGGGGTAATATTTTCTTTTAAACACGTGTTTAAAAAACGAATGTCTTCACTGATTGCAGCTATTCTTTTCTTTGCTTGCAGGAGTTTGTAAAATATGGACGAGGACTTGGCTGTCTTAATTGAATCAATTTTATTGTCCATTTTTCGTTTGTACAGTTGGTTTAAGAGAAGAAAAAAACTGTGTTGTACCTTATTCTGTAAATATTTATTTTTTATCGCATACAATTGTTTCGAGGGCTACGTGCCTTCTTCCTCAGTGCGAATCACAATTTGTTTCTTATACCTGATCTACGACTATTTATATACCCCTAAGTTTTTTAACCTACTTTCTATATCCTAATCCTCCATGAATTTTTACTCTATGTGAAGGCGGGGTAATATTTTCTTTTAAACACGTGTTTAAAAAGCGAATGTCTTCACTGATTGCAGCTATTCTTTTCTTTGCTTGTAGTAGTTTGTTAAATACGGACGAGGACTTGGCTGTCTTAATTGAATCAATTTTATTGTCCATTTTTCGTTTTTACAGTTGGTTTAAGAGAAGAAAAAGCTGTGTTGTTCCTTATACTGTAAATATTTATTTTTTATCGCATACAATTGTTTCGAGGGCTACGTGCCTTCTTCCTCAGTGCGAATCACAATTTGTTTCTTATGCCTGATCTACGACTATTTATATACCCCTAAATTTTTTAACCTACTTTCTATATCCTAATCCTCCATGAACTTTTACTCTATGTGAAGGCGGGGTAAAATTTTCTTTTAAACACGTGTTTAAAAAACGAATGTCTTCACTGATTGCAGCTATTCTTTTCTTTGCTTGCAGGAGTTTGTTAAATACGGACGAGGACTTGGCTGTCTTAATTGAATCAATTTTATTGTCCATTTTTCGTTTTTACAGTTGGTTTAAGAGAAGAAAAAACTTTGTTGTTCCTTATACTGTAAATATTTATTTTTTATCGGATACAGTTGTTTCGAGGGCTACGTGCCTTCTTCCTCAGTGCGAATCACAATTTGTTTCTTATACCTGATCTACGACTATTTATATACCCCTAAGTTTTTTAACCTACTTTCTATATCCTAATCCACCATGAATTTTTACTCTATGTGAAGGCGGGGTAATATTTTCTTTTAAACACGTGTTTAAAAAACGAATGTCTTCACTGATTGCAGCTATCCTTTTCTTTGCTTGCAGGAGTTTGTTAAATACGGACGAGGACTTGGCTGTCTTAATTGAATCAATTTTATTGTCCATTTTTCGTTTTTACAGTTGGTTTAAGAGAAGAAAAAAACTGTGTTGTTCCTTATACTGTAAATATTAATTTTTTGTCGCATACAATTGTTTCGAGGGGTACGTGCCTTCTTCCTCAGTGCGAATCACAATTTGTTTCTTATACCTGATCTACGACTATTTATATACCCCTAAGTTTTTTAACCTACTTTCTATATCCTAATCCTCCATGAATTTTTACTCTATGTGAAGGCGGGGTAATATTTTCTTTTAAACACGTGTTTAAAAAACAAATGTCTTCACTGATTGCAGCTATTCTTTTCTTTGCTTTCAGGAGTTTGTTAAATACGGACGAGGACTTGATTGTCTTAATTGAATCAATTTATTGTCCATTTTTCGTTTGTACAGTTGGTTTAAGAGAGAAAAAAACTGTGTTGTTCCTTATACTGTAAATATTTATTTTTTATCGCATACAATAGTTTCGAGGGCTACGTGCCTTCTTCCTCAGTGCGAATCACAATTTGTTTCTTATGCCTGATCTACGACTATTTATATACCCCTAAGTTTTTTAACCTACTTTCTATATCCTAATCCTCCATGAATTTTCACTCTATGTGAAGGCGGGGTAATATTTTCTTTTAAACACGTGTTTAAAAAACGAATGTCTTCACTGATTGCAGCTATTCTTTTCTTTGTTTGCAGGTGTTTGGTCAATACAGACGAGGACTTGGCTGTCTTAATTGAATCAATTTTGTTGTCCATTTTTCGTTTTTACAGTTGGTTTAAGAGAAGAAAAAAACTGTGTTGTTCCTTATACTGTAAATATTTATTTTTTATCGCATACAATTGTTTCGAGGGCTACGTGCCTTCTTCTTCAGTGCGAATCACAATTTGTTTCTTATACCTGATCTACGACTATTTACATACCCCTAAGTTTTTTAACCTACTTTCTATATCCTAATCCTCCATGAATTTTCACTCTATGTGAAGGCGGGGTAATATTTTCTTTTAAACACGTGTTTAAAAAACGAATGTCTTCACTGATTGCAGCTATTCTTTTCTTTGTTTGCAGGAGTTTGTTAAATACGGACGAGGACTTGGTTGTCTTAATTGAATCAATTTTATTGTCCATTTTTCGTTTTTTACAGTTTGTTTAAGAGAGAAAAAAACTGTGTTGTTCCTTATACTGTAAATATTTATTTTTTATCGCATACAATTGTTTCGAGGGCTACGTGCCTTCTTCCTCAGTGCGAATCACAATTTGTTTCTTATGCCTGATCTACGACTATTTATATACCCCTAAGTTTTTTAACCTACTTTCTATATCCTAATCCTCCAGAATTTTTACTCTATGTGAAGGCGGGGTAATATTTTCTTTTAAACACGTGTTTAAAAAACGAATGTCTTCACTGATTGCAGCTATTCTTTTCTTTGCTTGCAGTAGTTTGTTAAATACGGACGAGGACTTGGCTGTCTTAATTGAATCAATTTTATTGTCCATTTTTCGTTTTTACAGTTGGTTTAAGAAAAGAAAAAAACTGTGTTGTACCTTATACTGTAAATATTTATTTTTTATCGCATACAATTGTTTCGAGGGCTAAGTGCCTTCTTACTCAGTGCGAATCACAATTTGTTTCTTATGCCTGATCTACGACTATTTATATACCCCTAAGTTTTTTAACCTACTTTCTATATCCTAATCCACCAGAATTTTTACTCTATGTGAAGGCGGGGTAATATTTTCTTTTAAACACGTGTTTAACAAACGAATGTCTTCACTGATTGCAGCTATTCTTTTCTTTGCTTGCAGGAGTTTGTTAAATACGGACGAGGACTTGGCTGTCTTAATTGAATCAATTTTATTGTCCATTTTTCGTTTGTACAGTTGGTTTAAGAGAAGAAAAAAACTGTGTTGTTCCTTATACTGTAAATATTTATTTTTTATCGCATACAATTGTTTCGAGGGCTACGGGCCTTCTTCTTCAGTGCGAATCACAATTTGTTTCTTATACCTGATCTACGACTATTTACATACCCCTAAGTTTTTTAACCTACTTTCTATATCCTAATCCTCCATGAATTTTCACTCTATGTGAAGGCGGGGTAATATTTTCTTTTAAACACGTGTTTAAAAAACGAATGTCTTCACTGATTGCAGCTATTCTTTTCTTTGTTTGCAGGTGTTTGGTCAATGCAGACGAGGACTTGGCTGTCTTAATTGAATCAATTTTTTTGTCCATTTTTCGTTTTTACAGTTGGTTTAAGAGAAGAAAAAAACTGTGTTGTTCCTTATACTGTAAATATTTATTTTTTATCGCATACAATTGTTTCGAGGGCTACGTGCCTTCTTCTTCAGTGCGAATCACAATTTGTTTCTTATACCTGATCTACGACTATTTACATACCCCTAAGTTTTTTAACCTACTTTCTATATCCTAATCCTCCATGAATTTTCACTCTATGTGAAGGCGGGGTAATATTTTCTTTTAAACACGTGTTTAAAAAACGAATGTCTTCACTGATTGCAGCTATTCTTTTCTTTGTTTGCAGGAGTTTGTTAAATACGGACGAGGACTTGGTTGTCTTAATTGAATCAATTTTATTGTCCATTTTTCGTTTGTACAGTTTGTTTAAGAGAGAAAAAAACTGTGTTGTTCCTTATACTGTAAATATTTATTTTTTATCGCATACAACTGTTTCGAGGGCTACGTGCCTTCTTCCTCAGTGCGAATCACAATTTGTTTCTAATGCCTGATCTACGACTATTTATATACCCCTAAGTTTTTTAACCTACTTTCTATATCCTAATCCTCCAGAATTTTTACTCTATGTGAAGGCGGGGTAATATTTTCTTTTAAACACGTGTTTAAAAAACGAATGTCTTCACTGATTGCAGCTATTCTTTTCTTTGCTTGCAGTAGTTTGTTAAATACGGACGAGGACTTGGCTGTCTTAATTGAATCAATTTTATTGTCCATTTTTCGTTTTTACAGTTGGTTTAAGAGAAGAAAAAACTGTGTTGTTCCTTATACTGTAAATATTTATTTTTTATCGCATACAATTGTTTCGAGGGCTACGTGCCTTCTTCCTCAGTGCGAATCACAATTTGTTTCTTATGCCTGATCTACGACTATTTATATACCCCTAAATTTTTTAACCTACTTTCTATATCCTAATCCTCCATGAACTTTTACTCTATGTGAAGGCGGGGTAAAATTTTCTTTTAAACACGTGTTTAAAAAACGAATGTCTTCACTGATTGCAGCTATTCTTTTCTTTGCTGGCAGGAGTTGGTTTAATACGGACGAGGACTTGGCTGTCTTAATTGAATCAATTTTATTGTCCATTTTTCGTTTTTACAGTTGGTTTAAGAGAAGAAAAAAACTGTGTTGTTCCTTATACTGTAAATATTTATTTTTTATCGCATACAATTGTTTCGAGGGCTACGTGCCTTCTTCCTCAGTGCGAATCACAATTTGTTTCTTATACCTGATCGACGACTATTTACATACCCCTAAGTTTTTTAACCTACTTTCTATATCCTAATCCTCCATGAACTTTTACTCTATGTGAAGGCGGGGTAAAATTTTCTTTTAAACACGTGTTTAAAAAACGAATGTCTTCACTGATTGCAGCTATTCTTTTCTTTGCTTGCAGGAGTTTGTTAAATACGGACGAGGACTTGGCTGTCTTAATTGAATCAATTTTATTGTCCATTTTTCGTTTTTACAGTTGGTTTAAGAGAAGAAGAAAACTGTGTTGTTCCTTATACTGTAAATATTTATTTTTTATCGCATACAATTGTTTCGAGGGCTACGTGCCTTCTTCCTCAGTGCGAATCACAATTTGTTTCTTATACCTGATCTACGACTATTTATATACCCCTAAGTTTTTTAACCTACTTTCTATATCCTAATCCTCCATGAATTTTCACTCTATGTGAAGGCTTGGTAATATTTTCCTTTAAACACGTGTTTAAAAAACGAATGTCTTCACTGATTGCAGCTATTCTTTTCTTTGTTTGCAGGAGTTTGTTAAATACGGACGAGGACTTGGCTGTCTTAATTGAATCAATTTTATTGTCCATTTTTCGTTTTTACAGTTGGTTTAAGAGAAGAAGAAAACTGTGTTGTTCCTTATACTGTAAATATTCATTTTTTATCGCATACAATTGTTTCGAGGGCTACGTGCCTTCTTCCTCGGTGCGAATCACAATTTGTTTCTTATACCTGATCTACGACTATTTATATACCCCTAAGTTTTTTAACCTACTTTCTATATCCTAATCCTCCATGAATTTTCACTCTATGTGAAGGCGGGGTAATATTTTCTTTTAAACACGTGTTTAGAATACGAATGTCTTCACTGATTGCAGCTATTCTTTTCTTTGCTTGCAGGAGTTTGTTAAATACGGACGAGGACTTGGCTGTCTTAATTGAATCAATTTTATTGTAAATTTTTCGTTTTTACAGTTGGTTTAAGAGAAGAAGAAAACTGTGTTGTTCCTTATACTGTAAATATTTATTTTTTATCGCATACAATTGTTTTGAGGGCTACGTGCCTTCTTCCTCAGTGCGAATCACAATTTGTTTCTTATACCTGATCTACGACTATTTATATACCCCTAAGTTTTTTAACCTACTTTCTATATCCTAATCCTCCATGAATTTTTACTCTATGTGAAGGCGGGGTAATATTTTCTTTTAAACACGTGTGTAAAAAACGAATGTCTTCACTGATTGCAGCTGTTCTTTTCTTTGCTTGCAGGAGTTTGTTAAATACGGACGAGGACTTGGCTGTTTTAATTGAATCAATTTTATTGTCCATTTTTCGTTTGTACAGTTGGTTTAAGAGAAGAAAAAAACTGTGTTGTTCCTTATACTGTAAATATTTATTTTTTATCGCATACAATTGTTTCGAGGGCTACGTGCCTTCTTCCTCAGTGCGAATCACAATTTGTTTCTTATTCCTGATCTACGACTATTTATATACCCCTAAGTTTTTTAACCTACTTTCTATATTCTAATCCTCCATGAATTTTTACTCTATGTGAAGGCGGGGTAATATTTTCTTTTAAACACGTGTTTAAAAAACGAATGTCTTCACTGATTGCAGCTATTCTTTTCTTTGCTTGCAGGAGTTTGTTCAATACGGACGAGGACTTGGCTGTCTTAATTGAATCAATTTTGTTGTCCATTTTTCGTTTGTACAGTTGGTTTAAGAGAAGAAAAAAACTGTGTTGTTCCTTATACTGTAAATATTTATTTTTTATCGCATACAATTGTTTCGAGGGCTACGTGCCTTCTTCCTCAGTGCGAATCACAATTTGTTTCTTATACCTGATCTACGACTATTTATATACCCCTAAGTTTCTTAACCTACTTTCTATATCCTAATCCTCCATGAATTTTCACTGTATGTGAAGGCGGGGTAATATTTTCTTTTAAACACGTGTTTAAAAAACGAATGTCTTCACTGATTGCAGCTGTTCTTTTCTTTGCTTGCAGGAGTTTGTTAAATACGGACGAGGACTTGGCTGTTTTAATTGAATCAATTTTATTGTCCATTTTTCGTTTTTACAGTTGGTTTAAGAGAAGAAAAAATGTGTGTTGTTCCTTATACTGTAAATATTTATTTTTTATCGCATACAATTGTTTCGAGGGCTACGTGCCTTCTTCCTCAGTGCGAATCACAATTTGTTTCTTATACCTGATCTACGACTATTTATATACCCCTAAGTTTTTTAACCTACTTTCTATATCCTAATCCTTCATGAATTTTTACTCTATGTGAAGGCGGGGTAATATGTTCTTTTAAACACGTGTTTAAAAAACGAATGTCTTCACTGATTGCAGCTGTTCTTTTCTTTGCTTGCAGGAGTTTGTTAAATACGGACGAGGACTTGGCTGTCTTAGCTGAATCTATTTTATTGTCCATTTTTCTTTTTACAGTTAGTTTAAGAGAAGAAAAAAACTGTGTTGTTCCTTATACTGTAAATATTTATTTTTTATCGCATACAATTGTTTCGAGGGCTACGTGCCTTCTTCCTCAGTGCGAATCACAATTTGTTTCTTATACCTGATCTACGAATATTTATATACCCCTAAGTTTTTTAACCTACTTTCTATATCCTTATCCTCCATGAATTTTTACTCTATGTGAAGGCGGGGTAATATTTTCTTTTAAACACGTGTTTAAAAAACGAATGTCTTCACTGATTGCAGCTATTCTTTTCTTTGTTTGCAGGAGTTTGTTCAATACGGACGAGGACTTGGCTGTCTTAATTGAATCAATTTTGTTGTCCATTTTTCGTTTTTACAGTTGGTTTAAGAGAAGAAAAAAACTGTGTTGTTCCTTATACAGTAAATATTTATTTTTTATCGCATACAATTGTTTCGAGGGCTACGTGCCTTCTTCCTCAGTGCGAATCACAATTTGTTTCTTATACCTGATCTACAACTATTTATATACCCCTAAGTTTTTTAACCTACTTTCTATATCCTAATCCTCCATGAATTTTCACTCTATGTGAAGGCGGGGTAATATTTTCTTTTAAACACGTGTTTAGAATACGAATGTCTTCACTGATTGCAGCTATCCTTTTCTTTGCTTGCAGGAGTTTGTTAAATACGGACGAGGACTTGGCTGTCTTAATTGAATCAATTTTATTGTCCATTTTTCGTTTTTACAGTTGGTTTAAGAGAAGAAAAAAACTGTGTAGTTTCTTATACTGTAAATATTTACTTTTTATCGCATACAACTGTTTCGAGGGCTACGTGCCTTCTTCCTCAGTGCGAATCACAATTTGTTTCTTATACCTGATCTACGACTATTTACATACCCCTAAATTTTTTAACCTACTTTCTTTATCCTAATCCTCCATGAACTTTTACTCTATGTGAAGGCGGGGTAAAATTTTCTTTTAAACACGTGTTTAAAAAACGAATGTCTTCACTGATTGCAGCTATTCTTTTCTTTGCTTGCAGGAGTTTGTTAAATACGGACGAGGACTTGGCTGTCTTAATTGAATCAATTTTATTGTCCATTTTTCGTTTTTACAGTTGGTTTAAGAGAAGAAGAAAACTGTGTTGTTCCTTATACTGTAAATATTTATTTTTTATCGCATACAATTGTTTCGAAGGCTACGTGCCTTCTTCCTCAGTGCGAATCACAATTTGTTTCTTATACCTGATCTACGACTATTTATATACCCCTAAGTTTTTTAACCTACTTTCTATATCCGAACCTCCTTGAATTTTCACTCTATGTGAAGGCGGGGTAATATTTTCTTTTAAACACGTGTTTAGAATACGAATGTCTTCACTGATTGCAGCTATTCTTTTCTTTGCTTGCAGGAGTTTGTTAAATACGGACGAGGACTTGGCTGTCTTAATTGAATCAATTTTGTTGTCCATTTTTCGTTTGTACAGTTGGTTTAAGAGAAGAAAAAAACTGTGTTGTTCCTTATACTGTAAATATTTATTTTTTATCGCATACAATTGTTTCGAGGGCTACGTGCCTTCTTCTTCAGTGCGAATCACAATTTGTATCTTATACCTGATCTACGACTATTTACATACCCCTAAGTTTTTTAACCTACTTTCTTTATCCTAATCCTCCATGAATTTTTACTCTATGTGGAGGCGGGGTAATATTTTCTTTTAAACACGTGTTTAAAAAACGAATGTCTTCACTGATTGCAGCTATTCTTTTCTTTCCTTGAAGGAGTTTGTTAAATACGGACGAGGACTTGGCTGTCTTAATTGAATCAATTTTGTTGTCCATTTTTCGTTTTTACAGTTGGTTTAAGAAAAGAAAAAAACTGTGTTGTTCCTTATACTGTAAATATTTATTTTTTATCGCATACAACTGTTTCGAGGGCTACGTGCCTTCTTCCTCAGTGCGAATCACAATTTGTTTCTTATACCTGATCTACGACTATTTACATACCCCTTAATTTTTTAACCTACTTTCTTTATCCTAATCCTCCATGAACTTTAACTCTATGTGAAGGCGGGGTAAAATTTTCTTTTAAACACGTGTTTAAAAAACGAATGTCTTCACTGATTGCAGCTATTCTTTTCTTTGCTTGCAGGAGTTTGTTAAATACGGACGAGGACTTGGCTGTCTTAATTGAATCAATTTTATTGTAAATTTTTCGTTTTTACAGTTGGTTTAAGAGAAGAAGAAAACTGTGTTGTTCCTTATACTGTAAATATTTATTTTTTATCGCATACAATTGTTTTGAGGGCTACGTGCCTTCTTCCTCAGTGCGAATCACAATTTGTTTCTTATACCTGATCTACGACTATTTATATACCCCTAAGTTTTTTAACCTACTTTCTATATCCTAATCCTCCATGAATTTTTACTCTATGTGAAGGCGGGGTAATATTTTCTTTTAAACACGTGTTTAAAAAACGAATGTCTTCACTGATTGCAGCTGTTCTTTTCTTTGCTTGCAGGAGTTTGTTAAATACGGACGAGGACTTGGCTGTTTTAATTGAATCAATTTTATTGTCCATTTTTCGTTTGTACAGTTGGTTTAAGAGAAGAAAAAAACTGTGTTGTTCCTTATACTGTAAATATTTATTTTTTATCGCATACAATTGTTTCGAGGGCTACGTGCCTTCTTCCTCAGTGCGAATCACAATTTGTTTCTTATACCTGATCTACGACTATTTATATACCCCTAAGTATTTTAACCTACTTTCTATATCCTAATCCTCCTTGAATTTTTACTCTATGTGAAGGCGGGGTAATATTTTCTTTTAAACACGTGTTTAAAAAACGAATGTCTTCACTGATTGCAGCTGTTCTTTTCTTTGCTTGCAGGAGTTTGTTAAATACGGACGAGGACTTGGCTGTTTTAATTGAATCAATTTTATTGTCCATTTTTCGTTTGTACAGTTGGTTTAAGAGAAGAAAAAAAACTGTGTTGTTCCTTATACTGTAAATATTTATTTTTTATCGCATACAATTGTTTCGAGGGCTACGTGCCTTCTTCCTCAGTGCGAATCACAATTTGTTTCTTATACCTGATCTACGACTATTTATATACCCCTAAGTTTTTTAACCTACTTTCTATATTCTAATCCTCCATGAATTTTTACTCTATGTGAAGGCGGGGTAATATTTTCTTTTAAACACGTGTTTAAAAAACGAATGTCTTCACTGATTGCAGCTATTCTTTTCTTTGCTTGCAGGAGTTTGTTCAATACGGACGAGGACTTGGCTGTCTTAATTGAATCAATTTTGTTGTCCATTTTTCGTTTGTACAGTTGGTTTAAGAGAAGAAAAAAACTGTGTTGTTCCTTATACTGTAAATATTTATTTTTTATCGCATACAATTGTTTCGAGGGCTACGTGCCTTCTTCCTCAGTGCGAATCACAATTTGTTTCTTATACCTGATCTACGACTATTTATATACCCCTAAGTTTCTTAACCTACTTTCTATATCCTAATCCTCCATGAATTTTCACTCTATGTGAAGGCGGGGTAATATTTTCTTTTAAACACGTGTTTAAAAAACGAATGTCTTCACTGATTGCAGCTGTTCTTTTCTTTGCTTGCAGGAGTTTGTTAAATACGGACGAGGACTTGGCTGTTTTAATTGAATCAATTTTATTGTCCATTTTTCGTTTTTACAGTTGGTTTAAGAGAAGAAAAAATGTGTGTTGTTCCTTATACTGTAAATATTTATTTTTTATCGCATACAATTGTTTCGAGGGCTACGTGCCTTCTTCCTCAGTGCGAATCACAATTTGTTTCTTATACCTGATCTACGACTATTTATATACCCCTAAGTTTTTTAACCTACTTTCTATATCCTAATCCTTCATGAATTTCTACTCTATGTGAAGGCGGGGTAATATGTTCTTTTAAACACGTGTTTAAAAAACGAATGTCTTCACTGATTGCAGCTGTTCTTTTCTTTGCTTGCAGGAGTTTGTTAAATACGGACGAGGACTTGGCTGTCTTAGCTGAATCTATTTTATTGTCCATTTTTCTTTTTACAGTTAGTTTAAGAGAAGAAAAAAACTGTGTTGTTCCTTATACTGTAAATATTTATTTTTTATCGCATACAATTGTTTCGAGGGCTACGTGCCTTCTTCCTCAGTGCGAATCACAATTTGTTTCTTATACCTGATCTACGAATATTTATATACCCCTAAGTTTTTTAACCTACTTTCTATATCCTAATCCTCCATGAATTTTTACTCTATGTGAAGGCGGGGTAATATTTTCTTTTAAACACGTGTTTAAAAAACGAATGTCTTCACTGATTGCAGCTATTCTTTTCTTTGCTTGCAGGAGTTTGTTAAATACGGACGAGGACTTGGCTGTCTTAATTGAATCAATTTTATTGTCCATTTTTCGTTTGTACAGTTGGTTTAAGAGAAGAAAAAAACTGTGTTGTTCCTTATACTGTAAATATTTATTTTTTATCGCATACAATTGTTTCGAGGGCTACGTGCCTTCTTCCTCAGTGCGAATCACAATTTGTTTCTTATACCTGATCTACGACTATTTATATACCCGTAAGTATTTTAACCTACTTTCTATATCCTAATCCTCCATGAATTTTCACTCTATGTGAAGGCGGGGTAATATTTTCTTTTAAACAAGTGTTTAAAAAACGAATGTCTTCACTGATTGCAGCTATTCTTTTCTTTGCTTGCAGGAGTTTGTTAAATACGGACGAGGACTTGGCTGTCTTAATTGAATCAATTTTATTGTCCATTTTTCGTTTTTACAGTTGGTTTAAGAGAAGAAGAAAACTGTGTTGTTCCTTATACTGTAAATATTTATTTTTTATCGCATACAATTGTGTCGAAGGCTACGTGCCTTCTTTTTCTGTGCAAATCACAGTTTGTTTCTTATACCTGATCTACGACTATTTACATACCCCTAAGTTTTTTAACCTACTTTCTATATCCTAATCCTCCATGAATTTTTACTCTATGTGAAGGCGGCGTAATATTTTCTTTTAAACACGTGTTTAAAAAACGAATGTCTTTACTGATTGCAGCTATTCTTTTCTTTGCTTGCAGGAGTTTGTTAAATACGGACGAGGACTTGGCTGTCTTAATTGAATCAATTTTATTGTCCATTTTTCGTTTGTACAGTTGGTTTAAGAGAAGAAAAAAACTGTGTTGTTCCTTATACTGTAAATATTTATTTTTTATCGCATACAATTGTTTCGAGGGCTACGTGCCTTCTTCCTCAGTGCGAATCACAATTTGTTTCTTATACCTGATCTACGACTATTTATATACCCCTAAGTTTTTTAACCTACTTTCTATATTCTAATCCTCCATGAATTTTTACTCTATGTGAAGGCGGGGTAATATTTTCTTTTAAACACGTGTTTAAAAAACGAGTGTCTTCACTGATTGCAGCTATTCTTTTCTTTGCTTGCAGGAGTTTGTTAAATACGGACGAGGACTTGGCTGTCTTAATTGAATCAATTTTATTGTAAATTTTTCGTTTTTACAGTTGGTTTAAGAGAAGAAGAAAATTGTGTTGTTCCTTATACTGAAAATATTTATTTTTTATCGCATACAATTGTTTCGAGGGCTATGTGCCTTCTTCCTCAGTGCGAATCACAATTTGTTTCTTATACCTGATCTACGTTTATTTATATACCCCTAAGTTTCTTAACCTACTTTCTATATCCTAATCCTCCATGAATTTTTACTCTATGTGAAGGCGGGGTAATATTTGCTTTTAAACACGTGTTTAAAAAACGAATGTCTTCACTGATTGCAGCTATTCTTTTCTTTGCTTGCAGGAGTTTGTTAAATACGGACGAGGACTTGGCTGTCTTAATTGAATCAATTTTATTGTAAATTTTTCGTTTTTACAGTTGGTTTAAGAGAAGAAGAAAACTGTGTTGTTCCTTATACTGTAAATATTTATTTTTTATCGCATACAATTGTTTCGAGGGCTACGTGCCTTCTTCCTCAGTGCGAATCACAATTTGTTTCTTATACCTGATCTACGACTATTTATATACCCCTAAGTTTTTTAACCTACTTTCTATATCCTAATCCTCCATGAATTTTTACTCTATGTGAAGGCGGGGTAATATTTTCTTTTAAACACGTGTTTAAAAAACGAATGTCTTCACTGATTGCAGCTGTTCTTTTCTTTGCTTGCAGGAGTTTGTTAAATACGGACGAGGACTTGGCTGTTTTAATTGAATCAATTTTATTGTCCATTTTTCGTTTTTACAGTTGGTTTAAGAGAAGAAAAAAACTGTGTTGTTCCTTATACTGTAAATATTTATTTTTTATCGCATACAATTGTTTCGAGGGCTACGTGCCTTCTTCCTCAGTGCGAATCACAATTTGTTTCTTATACCTGATCTACGACTATTTATATACCCCTAAGTTTTTTAACCTACTTTCTATATCCTAATCCTCCATGAATTTTTACTCTATGTGAAGGCGGGGTAATATTTTCTTTTAAACACGTGTTTAAAAAACGAATGTCTTCACTGATTGCAGCTGTTCTTTTCTTTGCTTGCAGGAGTTTGTTAAATACGGACGAGGACTTGGCTGTCTTAGTTGAATCTATTTTATTGTCCATTTTTCTTTTTACAGTTAGTTTATGAGAAGAAAAAAACTGTTGTTCCTTATACTGTAAATATTTATTTTTTATCGCATACAATTGTTTCGAGGGCTACGTGCCTTCTTCCTCAGTGCGAATCACAATTTGTTTCTTATACCTGATCTACGACTATTTATATACCCCTAAGTTTTTTAACCTACTTTCTATATCCTAATCCTCCATGAACTTTTACTCTATGTGAAGGCGGGGTAATATTTTCTTTTAAACACGTGTTTAAAAAACGAATGTCTTCACTGATTGCAGCTGTTCTTTTCTTTGCTTGCAGGAGTTTGTTAAATACGGACGAGGACTTGGCTGTTTTAATTGAATCAATTTTATTGTCCATTTTTCGTTTTTACAGTTGGTTTAAGAGAAGAAAAAAACGGTTTTGTTCCTTATACTGTAAATATTTATTTTTTATCGCATACAATTGTTTCGAGGGCTACGTGCCTTCTTCCTCAGTGCGAATCACAATTTGTTTCTTATACCTGATCTACGACTATTTATATACGCCTAAGTTTTTTAACCTACTTTCTATATCCTAATCCTCCATGAATTTTTACTCTATGTGAAGGCGGGGTAATATTTTCTTTTAAACACGTGTTTAAAAAACGAATGTCTTCACTGATTGCAGCTATTCTTTTCTTTGCTTGCAGGAGTTTGTTAAATACGGACGAGGACTTGGCTGTCTTAATTGAATCAATTTTATTGTCCATTTTTCGTTTGTACAGTTGGTTTAAGAGAAGAAAAAAACTGTGTTGTTCCTTATACTGTAAATATTTATTTTTTATCGCATACAATTGTTTCGAGGGCTACGTGCCTTCTTCCTCAGTGCGAATCACAATTTGTTTCTTATACCTGATCTACAACTATTTATATACCCCTAAGTTTTTTAACCTACTTTCTATATCCTAATCCTCCATGAATTTTCACTCTATGTGAAGGCGGGGTAATATTTTCTTTTAAACACGTGTTTAGAATACGAATGTCTTTACTGATTGCAGCTATTCTTTTCTTTGCTTGCAGGAGTTTGTTAAATACGGACGAGGACTTGGCTGTCTTAATTGAATCAATTTTTTTGTCCATTTTTCGTTTGTACAGTTGGTTTAAGAGAAGGAGAAAACTGTGTTGTTCCTTATACTGTAAATATTTATTTTTTATCGCATACAATTGTTTCGAGGGCTACGTGCCTTCTTTCTCAGGGCGAATCACAGTTTGTTTCTTATACCTGATCTACGACTATTTACATACCCCTAAGTTTTTTAACCTACTTTCTATATCCTAATCCTCCATGAATTTTTACTCTATGTGAAGGCGGGGTAATATTTTCTTTTAAACACGTGTTTAACAAACGAATGTCTTCACTGATTGCAGCTATTCTTTTCTTTGCTTGCAGGAGTTTGTTAAATACGGACGAGGACTTGGCTGTCTTAATTGAATCAATTTTATTGTCCATTTTTCGTTTGTACAGTTGGTTTAAGAGAAGAAAAAAACTGTGTTGTTCCTTATACTGTAAATATTTATTTTTTATCGCATACAATTGTTTCGAGGGCTACGTGCCTTCTTCCTCAGTGCGAATCACAGTTTGTTTCTTATACCTGATCTACGACTATTTATATACCCCTAAGTTTTTTAACCTACTTTCTATATCCTAATCCTCCATGAACTTTTACTCTATGTGAAGGCGGGGTAAAATTTTCTTTTAAACACGTGTTTAAAAAACGAATGTCTTCACTGATTGCAGCTATTCTTTTCTTTGCTTGCAGGAGTTTGTTAAATACGGACGAGGACTTGGCTGTCTTAATTGAATCAATTTTATTGTAAATTTTTCGTTTTTACAGTTGGTTTAAGAGAAGAAGAAAACTGTGTTGTTCCTTATACTGTAAATATTTATTTTTTATCGCATACAATTGTTTTGAGGGCTACGTGCCTTCTTCCTCTGTGCGAATCACAATTTGTTTCTTATACCTGATCTACGACTATTTATATACCCCTAAGTTTTTTAACCTACTTTCTATATCCTAATCCTCCATGAATTTTTACTCTATGTGAAGGCGGGGTAATATTTTCTTTTAAACACGTGTTTAAAAAACGAATGTCTTCACTGATTGCAGCTGTTCTTTTCTTTGCTTGCAGGAGTTTGTTAAATACGGACGAGGACTTGGCTGTCTTAATTGAATCAATTTTATTGTCCATTTTTCGTTTGTACAGTTGGTTTAAGAGAAGAAAAAAACTGTGTTGTTCCTTATACTGTAAATATTTATTTTTTATCGCATACAATTGTTTCGAGGGCTACGTGCCTTCTTCCTCAGTGCGAATCACAATTTGTTTCTTATACCTGATCTACAACTATTTATATACCCCTAAGTTTTTTAACCTACTTTCTATATCCTAATCCTCCATGAATTTTCACTCTATGTGAAGGCGGGGTAATATTTTCTTTTAAACACGTGTTTAGAATACGAATGTCTTCACTGATTGCAGCTATTCTTTTCTTTGCTTGCAGGAGTTTGTTAAATACGGACGAGGACTTGGCTGTCTTAATTGAATCAATTTTGTTGTCCATTTTTCGTTTGTACAGTTGGTTTAAGAGAAGGAGAAAACTGTGTTGTTCCTTATACTGTAAATATTTATTTTTTATCGCATACAATTGTTTCGAGGGCTACGTGCCTTCTTTCTCAGGGCGAATCACAGTTTGTTTCTTATACCTGATCTACGACTATTTACATACCCCTAAGTTTTTTAACCTACTTTCTATATCCTAATCCTCCATGAATTTTTACTCTATGTGAAGGCGGGGTAATATTTTCTTTTAAACACGTGTTTAACAAACGAATGTCTTCACTGATTGCAGCTATTCTTTTCTTTGCTTGCAGGAGTTTGTTAAATACGGACGAGGACTTGGCTGTCTTAATTGAATCAATTTTATTGTCCATTTTTCGTTTGTACAGTTGGTTTAAGAGAAGAAAAAAACTGTGTTGTTCCTTATACTGTAAATATTTATTTTTTATCGCATACAATTGTTTCGAGGGCTACGTGCCTTCTTCCTCAGTGCGAATCACAATTTGTTTCTTATACCTGATCTACGACTATTTATATACCCCTAAGTTTTTTAACCTACTTTCTATATCCTAATCCTCCATGAACTTTTACTCTATGTGAAGGCGGGGTAAAATTTTCTTTTAAACACGTGTTTAAAAAACGAATGTCTTCACTGATTGCAGCTATTCTTTTCTTTGCTTGCAGGAGTTTGTTAAATACGGACGAGGACTTGGCTGTCTTAATTGAATCAATTTTATTGTAAATTTTTCGTTTTTACAGTTGGTTTAAGAGAAGAAGAAAACTGTGTTGTTCCTTATACTGTAAATATTTATTTTTTATCGCATACAATTGTTTTGAGGGCTACGTGCCTTCTTCCTCTGTGCGAATCACAATTTGTTTCTTATACCTGATCTACGACTATTTATATACCCCTAAGTTTTTTAACCTACTTTCTATATCCTAATCCTCCATGAATTTTTACTCTATGTGAAGGCGGGGTAATATTTTCTTTTAAACACGTGTTTAAAAAACGAATGTCTTCACTGATTGCAGCTGTTCTTTTCTTTGCTTGCAGGAGTTTGTTAAATACGGACGAGGACTTGGCTGTTTTAATTGAATCAATTTTATTGTCCATTTTTCGTTTTTACAGTTGGTTTAAGAGAAGAAGAAAACTGTGTTGTTCCTTATACTGTAAATATTTATTTTTTATCGCATACAATTGTTTCGAGGGCTACGTGCCTTCTTCCTCAGTGCGAATCACAATTTGTTTCTTATACCTGATCTACGACTATTTATATACCCCTAAGTTTTTTAACCTACTTTCTATATCCTAATCCTCCATGAATTTTTACTCTATGTGAAGGCGGGGTAATATTTTCTTTTAAACACGTGTTTAAAAAACGAATGTCTTCACTGATTGCAGCTGTTCTTTTCTTTGCTTGCAGGAGTTTGTTAAATACGGACGAGGACTTGGCTGTCTTAGTTGAATCTATTTTCTTGTCCATTTTTCTTTTTACAGTTAGTTTAAGAGAAGAAGAAAACTGTGTTGTTCCTTATACTGTAAATATTTATTTTTTATCGCATACAATTGTTTCGAGGGCTACGTGCCTTCTTCCTCAGTGCGAATCACAATTTGTTTCTTATACCTGATCTACGACTATTTATATACGCCTAAGTTTTTTAACCTACTTTCTATATCCTAATCCTCCATGAATTTTCACTCTATGTGAAGGCGGGGTAATATTTTCTTTTAAACACGTGTTTAAAAAACGAATATCTTCACTGATTGCAGCTATTCTATTCTTTGCTTGCAGGAGTTTGTTAAATACGGACGAGGACTTGGCTGTCTTAATTGAATCAATTTTATTGTCCATTTTTCGTTTGTACAGTTGGTTTAAGAGAAGAAAAAAACTGTGTTGTTCCTTATACTGTAAATATTTATTTTTTATCGCATACAATTGTTTCGAGGGCTACGTGCCTTCTTCCTCAGTGCGAATCACAATTTGTTTCTTATACCTGATCGACGACTATTTACATACCCCTAAGTTTTTTAACCTACTTTCTATATCCTAATCCTCCATGAACTTTTACTCTATGTGAAGGCGGGGTAATATTTTCTTTTAAACACGTGTTTAAAAAACGAATGTCTTTACTGATTGCAGCTATTCTTTTCTTTGCTTGCAGGAGTTTGTTAAATACGGACGAGGACTTGGCTGTCTTAATTGAATCAATTTTATTGTCCATTTTTCGTTTGTACAGTTGGTTTAAGAGAAGAAAAAAACTGTGTTGTTCCTTATACTGTAAATATTTATTTTTTATCGCATACAATTGTTTCGAGGGCTACGTGCCTTCTTCCTCAGTGCGAATCACAATTTGTTTCTTATACCTGATCTACGACTATTTATATACCCGTAAGTATTTTAACCTACTTTCTATATCCTAATCCTCCATGAATTTTCACTCTATGTGAAGGCGGGGTAATATTTTCTTTTAAACACGTGTTTAAAAAACGAATGTCTTCACTGATTGCAGCTATTCTTTTCTTTGCTTGCAGGAGTTTGTTAAATACGGACGAGGACTTGGCTGTCTTAATTGAATCAATTTTATTGTCCATTTTTCGTTTTTACAGTTGGTTTAAGAGAAGAAGAAAACTGTGTTGTTCCTTATACTGTAAATATTTATTTTTTATCGCATACAATTGTTTCGAGGGCTACGTGCCTTCTTCCTCAGTGCGAATCACAGTTTGTTTCTTATACCTGATCTACGACTATTTACATACCCCTAAGTTTTTTAACCTACTTTCTATATCCTAATCCTCCATGAATTTTTACTCTATGTGAAGGCGGCGTAATATTTTCTTTTAAACAAGTGTTTAAAAAACGAATGTCTTCACTGATTGCAGCTATTCTTTTCTTTGCTTGCAGGAGTTTGTTAAATACGGACGAGGACTTGGCTGTCTTAATTGAATCAATTTTATTGTCCATTTTTCGTTTGTACAGTTGGTTTAAGAGAAGAAAAAAACTGTGTTGTTCCTTATACTGTAAATATTTATTTTTTATCGCATACAATTGTTTCGAGGGCTACGTGCCTTCTTCCTCAGTGCGAATCACAATTTGTTTCTTATACCTGATCTACGACTATTTATATACCCCTAAGTTTTTTAACCTACTTTCTATATCCTAATCCTCCATGAATTTTTACTCTATGTGACGGCGGGGTAATATTTTCTTTTAAACACGTGTTTAAAAAACGAGTGTCTTCACTGATTGCAGCTGTTCTTTTCTTTGCTTGCAGGAGTTTGTTAAATACGGACGAGGACTTGGCTGTCTTAATTGAATCAATTTTATTGTAAATTTTTCGTTTTTACAGTTGGTTTAAGAGAAGAAGAAAACTGTGTTGTTCCTTATACTGAAAATATTTATTTTTTATCGCATACAATTGTTTCGAGGGCTACGTGCCTTCTTCCTCAGTGCGAATCACAATTTGTTTCTTATACCTGATCTACGACTATTTATATACCCCTAAGTTTTTTAACCTACTTTCTATATCCTAATCCTCCATGAATTTTTACTCTATGTGAAGGCGGGGTAATATTTTCTTTTAAACACGTGTTTAACAAACGAATGTCTTCACTGATTGCAGCTGTTCTTTTCTTTGCTTGCAGGAGTTTGTTAAATACGGACGAGGACTTGGCTGTTTTAATTGAATCAATTTTATTGTCCATTTTTCGTTTTTACAGTTGGTTTAAGAGAAGAAAAAAACTGTGTTGTTTCTTATACTGTAAATATTTATTTTTTATCGCATACAATTGTTTCGAGGGCTACGTGCCTTCTTCCTCAGTGCGAATCACAATTTGTTTCTTATACCTGATCTACGACTATTTATATACCCCTAAGTTTTTTAACCTACTTTCTATATCCTAATCCTCCATGAATTTTTACTCTATGTGAAGGCGGGGTAATATTTTCTTTTAAACACGTGTTTAAAAAACGAATGTCTTCACTGATTGCAGCTGTTCTTTTCTTTGCTTGCAGGAGTTTGTTAAATACGGACGAGGACTTGGCTGTTTTAATTGAATCAATTTTATTGTCCATTTTTCGTTTTTACAGTTGGTTTAAGAGAAGAAAAAAACTGTGTTGTTCCTTATACTGTAAATATTTATTTTTTATCGCATACAATTGTTTCGAGGGCTACGTGCTTTCTTCCTCAGTGCGAATCACAATTTGTTTCTTATACCTGATCTACGACTATTTATATACCCCAAAGTTTTTTAACCTACTTTCTATATCCTAATCCTCCATGAATTATTACTCTATGTGAAGGCGGGGTAATATTTTCTTTTAAACACGTGTTTAAAAAACGTATGTCTTCACTGATTGCAGCTGTTCTTTTCTTTGCTTGCAGGAGTTTGTTAAATACGGACGAGGACTTGGCTGTCTTAGTTGAATCTATTTTATTGTCCATTTTTCTTTTTACAGTTAGTTTAAGAGAAGAAAAAAACTGTTGTTCCTTATACTGTAAATATTTAATTTTATCGCATACAATTGTTTCGAGGGCTACGTGCCTTCTTCCTCAGTGCGAATCACAATTTGTTTCTTAAACCTGATCTACGACTATTTATATACCCCTAAGTTTTTTAACCTACTTTCTATATCCTAATCCTCCATGAATTTTTACTCTATGTGAAGGCGGGGTAATATTTTCCTTTAAACACGTGTTTAAAAAACGAATGTCTTCACTGATTGCAGCTATTCTTTTCTTTGCTTGCAGGAGTTTGTTAAATACGGACGAGGACTTGGCTGTCTTAATTGAATCAATTTTATTGTAAATTTTTCGTTTTTACAGTTGGTTTAAGAGAAGAAGAAAACTGTGTTGTTCCTTATACTGAAAATATTTATTTTTTATCGCATACAATTGTTTCGAGGGCTACGTGCCTTCTTCCTCAGTGCGAATCACAATTTGTTTCTTATACCTGATCTACGTTTATTTATATACCCCTAAGTTTCTTAACCTTCTTTCTATATCCTAATCCTCCATGAATTTTTACTCTATGTGAAGGCGGGGTAATATTTGCTTTTAAACACGTGTTTAAAAAACGAATGTCTTCACTGATTGCAGCTATTCTTTTCTTTGCTTGCAGGAGTTTGTTAGATACGGACGAGGACTTGGCTGTCTTAATTGAATCAATTTTATTGTCCATTTTTCGTTTTTACAGTTGGTTTAAGAGAAGAAAAAAACTGTGTTGTTCCTTATACTGTAAATATTTATTTTTTATCGCATACAATTGTTTCGAGGGCTACGTGCCTTCTTCCTCATTGCGAATCACAATTTGTTTCTTATACCTGATCTACGACTATTAACATTCACATAGAGTAAAAATTCATGGAGGATTAGGATATAGAAAGTAGGTTAAAAAACTAAGGGGTATATAAATAGTCGTAGATCAGGTATAGGAAACAAATTTTGATTCGCACTGAAGAAGAAGGCACGTAGCCTTCGAAACAATTGGATGCGATAAAAAATAAATATTTACAGTATAAGGAACAACACAGTTTTTTTCTTCTCTTAAACCAACTGTACAAACGAAAAATGGACAATAAAATTGATTCAATTAAGACAGCCAAGTCCTCGTCCGTATTTAACAAACTCCTGCAAGCAAAGAAAAGAACAGCTGCAATCAGTGAAGACATTCGTTTTTTAAACACGTGTTTAAAAGAAAATATTACCCCGCCTTCAAATAGAGTAAAAATTCATGGAGGATTAGGATATAGAAAGTAGGTTAAAAAACTTAGGGGTATATAAATAGTCTTAGATCAGGTATAAGAAACAAATTGTAATTCACACTGAATAAGAAGGCACGTAGCCCTCGAAACAATTTTATGCGATAAAAAATAAATATTTACATTATAAGGAACAACACAGTTTTTTTCTTCTCTTAAACCAACTGTAAAAACGAAAAATGGACAATAAAATTGATTCAATTAAGACAGCCAAGTCCTCGTCCGTATTTAACAAACTCCTGCAAGCAAAGAAAAGAATAGCTGCAATCAGTGAAGACATTCGTTTTTTAAACACGTGTTTAAAAGAAAATATTACCCCGCCTTCACATAGAGTAAAAGTTCATGGAGGATCAGGATATAGAAAGTAGGTTAAAAAACTTAGGGGTATATAAATAGTCGTAGATCAGGTATAAGAAACAAATTGTGATTCGCACTGAGGAAGAAGGCACGTAGCCCTCGAAACAATTGTATGCGACAAAAAAAAATATTTACAGTATAAGGAACAACACAGTTTTTTTCTTCTCTTAAATCAACTGTAAAAACGAAAAATGGACAATAAAATTGATTCAATTAAGACAGCCAAGCCCTCGTCCGTATTTAACAAACTCCTGCAAGCAAAGAAAAGAATAGCTGCAATCAGTGAAGACATACGTTTTTTAAACACGTGTTTAAAAGAAAATATTACCCCGCCTTCACATAGAGTAAAAATTCATGAAGGATTAGGATATAGAAAGTAGGTTAAAAAACTTAGGGGTATATAAATAGTCGTAGATCAGGAATAAGAAACAAATTGTGATTCGCACTGAGGAACAAGGCACGTAGCCCTCGAAACAATTGTATGCGATAAAAAATAAATATTTACAGTATAAGGAACAACACAGTTTTCTTCTTCTCTTAAACCAACTGTAAAAAACGAAAAATGGACAATAAAATTGATTCAATTAAGACAGCCAAGTCCTCGTCCGTATTTAACAAACTCCTGCAAGCAAAGAAAAGAATAGCTGCAATCAGTGAAGACATTCGTTTTTTAAACACGTGTTTAAAAGCAAATATTACCCCGCCTTCACATAGAGTAAAAATTCATGGAGGATTAGGATATAGAAAGTAGGTTAAAAAAGTTAGGGGTATATGAATAGTCGTAGATCAGGAATAAGAAACAAATTGTGATTCGCACTGAGGAAGAAGGCACGTAGCCCTCGAAACAATTGTATGCGATAAAAAATAAATATTTACAGTATAAGGAACAACACAGTTTTTTTCTTCTCTTAAACCAACTGTAAAAACGAAAAATGGACAATAAAATTGATTCAATTAAGACAGCCAAGTCCTCGTCCGTATTTAACAAACTCCTGCAAGCAAAGAAAAGAATAGCTGCAATCAGTGAAGACATTCGTTTTTTAAACACGTGTTTAAAAGAAAATATTACCCCGCCTTCACATAGAGTAAAAATTCATGAAGGATTAGGATATAGAAAGTGGGTTAAAAAACTTAGGGGTATATAAATAGTCGTAGATCAGGAATAAGAAACAAATTGTGATTCGCACTGAGGAACAAGGCACGTAGCCCTCGAAACAATTGTATGCGATAAAAAATAAATATTTACAGTATAAGGAACAACACAGTTTTCTTCTTCTCTTAAACCAACTGTAAAAAACGAAAAATGGACAATAAAATTGATTCAATTAAGACAGCCAAGTCCTCGTCCGTATTTAACAAACTCCTGCAAGCAAAGAAAAGAATAGCTGCAATCAGTGAAGACATTCGTTTTTTAAACACGTGTTTAAAAGCAAATATTACCCCGCCTTCACATAGAGTAAAAATTCATGGAGGATTAGGATATAGAAAGTAGGTTAAAAAACTTAGGGGTATATAAATAGTCGTAGATCAGGAATAAGAAACAAATTGTGATTCGCACTGAGGAAGAAGGCACGTAGCCCTCGAAACAATTGTATGCGATAAAAAATAAATATTTACAGTATAAGGAACAACACAGTTTTTTTCTTCTCTTAAACCAACTGTAAAAACGAAAAATGGACAATAAAATTGATTCAATTAGGACAGCCAAGTCCTCGTCCGTATTTAACAAACTCCTGCAAGCAAAGAAAAGAATAGCTGCAATCAGTGAAGACATTCGTTTTTTAAACACGTGTTTAAAAGAAAATATTACCCCGCCTTCAAATAGAGTAAAAATTCATGGAGGATTAGGATATAGAAAGTAGGTTAAAATCTTAGGGGTATATAAATAGTCGTAGATCAGGTATAAGAAACAAATTGTAATTCACACTGAGGAAGAAGGCACGTAGCCCTCGAAACAATTTTATGCGATAAAAAATAAATATTTACATTATAAGGAACAACACAGTTTTTTTCTTCTCTTAAACCAACTGTAAAAACGAAAAATGGACAATAAAATTGATTCAATTAAGACAGCCAAGTCCTCGTCCGTATTTAACAAACTCCTGCAAGCAAAGAAAAGAATAGCTGCAATCAGTGAAGACATACGTTTTTTAAACACGTGTTTAAAAGAAAATATTACCCCGCCTTCACATAGAGTAAAAATTCATGAAGGATTAGGATATAGAAAGTAGGTTAAAAAACTTAGGGGTATATAAATAGTCGTAGATCAGGAATAAGAAACAAATTGTGATTCGCACTGAGGAACAAGGCACGTAGCCCTCGAAACAATTGTATGCGATAAAAAATAAATATTTACAGTATAAGGAACAACACAGTTTTCTTCTTCTCTTAAACCAACTGTAAAAAACGAAAAATGGACAATAAAATTGATTCAATTAAGACAGCCAAGTCCTCGTCCGTATTTAACAAACTCCTGCAAGCAAAGAAAAGAATAGCTGCAATCAGTGAAGACATTCGTTTTTTAAACACGTGTTTAAAAGCAAATATTACCCCGCCTTCACATAGAGTAAAAATTCATGGAGGATTAGGATATAGAAAGTAGGTTAAAAAACTTAGGGGTATATAAATAGTCGTAGATCAGGTATAAGAAACAAATTGTGATTCGCACTGAGGAAGAAGGCACGTAGCCCTCGAAACAATTGTATGCGATAAAAAATAAATATTTACAGTATAAGGAACAACACAGTTTTCTTCTTCTCTTAAACCAACTATAAAAAACGAAAAATGGACAATAAAATTGATTCAATTAAGACAGCCAACTCCTCGTCCGTATTTAACAAACTCCTGCAAGCAAAGAAAAGAATAGCTGCAATCAGTGAAGACATTCGTTTTTTAAACACGTGTTTAAAAGCAAATATTACCCCGCCTTCACATAGAGTAAAAATTCATGGAGGATTAGAATATAGAAAGTAGGTTAAAAAACTTAGGGGTATATAAATAGTCGTAGATCAGGAATAAGAAACAAATTGTGATTCGCACTGAGGAACAAGGCACGTAGCCCTCGAAACAATTGTATGCGATAAAAAATAAATATTTACAGTATAAGGAACAACACAGTTTTCTTCTTCTCTTAAACCAACTGTAAAAAACGAAAAATGGACAATAAAATTGATTCAATTAAGACAGCCAAGTCCTCGTCCGTATTTAACAAACTCCTGCAAGCAAAGAAAAGAATAGCTGCAATCAGTGAAGACATTCGTTTTTTAAACACGTGTTTAAAAGAAAATTTGACCCCGCCTTCACATAGAGTAAAAATTCATGAAAGATTAGGATATAGAAAGTAGGTTAAAAAACTTAGGGGTATATAAATAGTCGTAGATCAGGTATAAGAAACAAATTGTGATTCGCACTGAGGAAGAAGGCACGTAGCCCTCGAAACAATTGTATGCGATAAAAAATAAATATTTACAGTATAAGGAACAACACAGTTTTTTTCTTCTCTTAAACCAACTGTAAAAACGAAAAATGGACAATAAAATTGATTCAATTAAGACAGCCAAGTCCTCGTCCGTATTTAACAAACTCCTGCAAGCAAAGAAAAGAATAGCTGCAATCAGTGAAGACATACGTTTTTTAAACACGTGTTTAAAAGAAAATATTACCCCGCCTTCACATAGAGTAAAAATTCATGAAGGATTAGGATATAGAAAGTAGGTTAAAAAACTTAGGGGTATATAAATAGTCGTAGATCAGGAATAAGAAACAAATTGTGATTCGCACTGAGGAACAAGGCACGTAGCCCTCGAAACAATTGTATGCGATAAAAAATAAATATTTACAGTATAAGGAACAACACAGTTTTCTTCTTCTCTTAAACCAACTGTAAAAACGAAAAATGGACAATAAAATTGATTCAATTAAGACAGCCAAGTCCTCGTCCGTATTTAACAAACTCCTGCAAGCAAAGAAAAGAATAGCTGCAATCAGTGAAGACATTCGTTTTTTAAACACGTGTTTAAAAGCAAATATTACCCCGCCTTCACATAGAGTAAAAATTCATGGAGGATTAGGATATAGAAAGTAGGTTAAAAAACTTAGGGGTATATAAATAGTCGTAGATCAGGTATAAGAAACAAATTGTGATTCGCACTGAGGAAGAAGGCACGTAGCCCTCGAAACAATTGTATGCGATAAAAAATAAATATTTACAGTATAAGGAACAACACAGTTTTCTTCTTCTCTTAAACCAACTATAAAAAACGAAAAATGGACAATAAAATTGATTCAATTAAGACAGCCAACTCCTCGTCCGTATTTAACAAACTCCTGCAAGCAAAGAAAAGAATAGCTGCAATCAGTGAAGACATTCGTTTTTTAAACACGTGTTTAAAAGCAAATATTACCCCGCCTTCACATAGAGTAAAAATTCATGGAGGATTAGAATATAGAAAGTAGGTTAAAAAACTTAGGGGTATATAAATAGTCGTAGATCAGGAATAAGAAACAAATTGTGATTCGCACTGAGGAACAAGGCACGTAGCCCTCGAAACAATTGTATGCGATAAAAAATAAATATTTACAGTATAAGGAACAACACAGTTTTCTTCTTCTCTTAAACCAACTGTAAAAAACGAAAAATGGACAATAAAATTGATTCAATTAAGACAGCCAAGTCCTCGTCCGTATTTAACAAACTCCTGCAGGCAAAGAAAAGAATAGCTGCAATCAGTGAAGACATTCGTTTTTTAAACACGTGTTTAAAAGAAAATTTGACCCCGCCTTCACATAGAGTAAAAATTCATGAAAGATTAGGATATAGAAAGTAGGTTAAAAAACTTAGGGGTATATAAATAGTCGTAGATCAGGTATAAGAAACAAATTGTGATTCGCACTGAGGAAGAAGGCACGTAGCCCTCGAAACAATTGTATGCGATAAAAAATAAATATTTACAGTATAAGGAACAACACAGTTTTTTTCTTCTCTTAAACCAACTGTAAAAACGAAAAATGGACAATAAAATTGATTCAATTAAGACAGCCAAGTCCTCGTCCGTATTTAACAAACTCCTGCAAGCAAAGAAAAGAATAGCTGCAATCAGTGAAGACATTCGTTTTTTAAACACGTGTTTAAAAGCAAATATTACCCCGCCTTCACATAGAGTAAAAATTCATGGAGGATTAGGATATAGAAAGTAGGTTAAAAAACTTAGGGGTATATAAATAGTCGTAGATCAGGAATAAGAAACAAATTGTGATTCGCACTGAGGAAGAAGGCACGTAGCCCTCGAAACAATTGTATGCGATAAAAAATAAATATTTACAGTATAAGGAACAACACAGTTTTTTTCTTCTCTTAAACCAACTGTAAAAACGAAAAATGGACAATAAAATTGATTCAATTAGGACAGCCAAGTCCTCGTCCGTATTTAACAAACTCCTGCAAGCAAAGAAAAGAATAGCTGCAATCAGTGAAGACATTCGTTTTTTAAACACGTGTTTAAAAGAAAATATTACCCCGCCTTCAAATAGAGTAAAAATTCATGGAGGATTAGGATATAGAAAGTAGGTTAAAAAACTTAGGGGTATATAAATAGTCGTAGATCAGGTATAAGAAACAAATTGTAATTCACACTGAGGAAGAAGGCACGTAGCCCTCGAAACAATTTTATGCGATAAAAAATAAATATTTACATTATAAGGAACAACACAGTTTTTTTCTTCTCTTAAACCAACTGTAAAAACGAAAAATGGACAATAAAATTGATTCAATTAAGACAGCCAAGTCCTCGTCCGTATTTAACAAACTCCTGCAAGCAAAGAAAAGAATAGCTGCAATCAGTGAAGACATTCGTTTTTTTAAACACGTGTTTAAAAGAAAATATTACCCCGCCTTCACATAGAGTAAAAGTTCATGGAGGATTAGGATATAGAAAGTAGGTTAAAAAACTTAGGGGTATATAAATAGTCGTAGATCAGGTATAAGAAACAAATTGTGATTCGCACTGAGGAACAAGGCACGTAGCCCTCGAAACAATTGTATGCGATAAAAAATAAATATTTACAGTATAAGGAACAACACAGTTTTCTTCTTCTCTTAAACCAACTGTAAAAAACGAAAAATGGACAATAAAATTGATTCAATTAAGACAGCCAAGTCCTCGTCCGTATTTAACAAACTCCTGCAAGCAAAGAAAAGAATAGCTGCAATCAGTGAAGACATTCGTTTTTTAAACACGTGTTTAAAAGAAAATTTGACCCCGCCTTCACATAGAGTAAAAATTCATGAAAGATTAGGATATAGAAAGTAGGTTAAAAAACTTAGGGGTATATAAATAGTCGTAGATCAGGTATAAGAAACAAATTGTGATTCGCACTGAGGAAGAAGGCACGTAGCCCTCGAAACAATTGTATGCGATAAAAAATAAATATTTACAGTATAAGGAACAACACAGTTTTTTTCTTCTCTTAAACCAACTGTAAAAACGAAAAATGGACAATAAAATTGATTCAATTAAGACAGCCAAGTCCTCGTCCGTATTTAACAAACTCCTGCAAGCAAAGAAAAGAATAGCTGCAATCAGTGAAGACATTCGTTTTTTAAACACGTGTTTAAAAGCAAATATTACCCCGCCTTCACATAGAGTAAAAATTCATGGAGGATTAGGATATAGAAAGTAGGTTAAAAAACTTAGGGGTATATAAATAGTCGTAGATCAGGAATAAGAAACAAATTGTGATTCGCACTGAGGAAGAAGGCACGTAGCCCTCGAAACAATTGTATGCGATAAAAAATAAATATTTACAGTATAAGGAACAACACAGTTTTTTTCTTCTCTTAAACCAACTGTAAAAACGAAAAATGGACAATAAAATTGATTCAATTAGGACAGCCAAGTCCTCGTCCGTATTTAACAAACTCCTGCAAGCAAAGAAAAGAATAGCTGCAATCAGTGAAGACATTCGTTTTTTAAACACGTGTTTAAAAGAAAATATTACCCCGCCTTCAAATAGAGTAAAAATTCATGGAGGATTAGGATATAGAAAGTAGGTTAAAAAACTTAGGGGTATATAAATAGTCGTAGATCAGGTATAAGAAACAAATTGTAATTCACACTGAGGAAGAAGGCACGTAGCCCTCGAAACAATTTTATGCGATAAAAAATAAATATTTACATTATAAGGAACAACACAGTTTTTTTCTTCTCTTAAACCAACTGTAAAAACGAAAAATGGACAATAAAATTGATTCAATTAAAAGACAGCCAAGTCCTTGTCCGTATTTAACAAACTCCTGCAAGCAAAGAAAAGAATAGCTGCAATCAGTGAATACATTCGTTTTTTAAACAAGTGTTTAAAAGAAAATATTACCCCGCCTTCACATAGAGTAAAAATTCATGGAGGATTAGGATATAGAAAGTAGGTTAAAAAACTTAGGGGTATATAAATAGTCGTAGATCAGGTATAAGAAACAAATTGTTATTCGCACTGAGGAAGAAGGCACGTAGCCCTCGAAACAATTGTATGCGATAAAAAATAAATATTTACAGTATAAGGAACAACACAGTTTTTTTCTTCTCTTAAAGCAACTTTACAAACGAAAAATGGACAATAAAATTGATTCAATTAAGACAGCCAAGTCCTCGTCCGTATTTAACAAACTCCTGCAAGCAAAGAAAAGAATAGCTGCAATCAGTGAAGACATTCGTATTCTAAACACGTGTTTAAAAGAAAATATTACCCCGCCTTCACATAGAGTGAAAATTCATGGAGGATTAGGATATAGAAAGTAGGTTAAAAAACTTAGGGGTATATAAATAGTCGTAGATCAGGTATAAGAAACAAATTGTGATTCGCACTGAGGAAGAAGGCACGTAGCCCTCGAAACAATTGTATGCGATAAAAAATAAATATTTACGGTATAAGGAACAACACAGTTTTTTTCTTCTCTTAAACCAACTGTAAAAACGAAAAATGGACAATAAAATTGATTCAATTAAGACAGCCAAGTCCTCGTCCGTATTTAACAAACTCCTGCAAACAAAGAAAAGAATAGCTGCAATCAGTGAAGACATTCGTTTTTTAAACACGTGTTTAAAAGAAAATTTTACCCCGCCTTCACATAGAGTAAAAGTTCATGGAGGATTAGGATATAGAAAGTAGGTTAAAAAATTTAGGGGTATGTAAATAGTCGTAGATCAGGTATAAGAAACAAATTGTGATTCGCACTGAGGAAGAAGGCACGTAGCCCTCGAAACAATTGTATGCGATAAAAAATAAATATTTACAGTATATGGAACAACACAGTTTTTTTCTTCTCTTAAACCAACTGTACAAACGAAAAATGGACAATAAAATTGATTCAATTAAGACAGCCAAGTCCTCGTCCGTATTTAACAAACTCCTGCAAGCAAAGAAAAGAATAGCTGCAATCAGTGAAGACATTCGTATTCTAAACACGTGTTTAAAAGAAAATTTTACCCCGCCTTCACATAGAGTGAAAATTCATGGAGGATTAGGATATAGAAAGTAGGTTAAAAAACTTAGGGGTATATAAATAGTCGTAGATCAGGTATAAGAAACAAATTGTGATTCGCACTGAGGAAGAAGGCACGTAGCCCTCGAAACAGTTGTATGCGATAAAAAATAAATATTTACAGTATAAGGAACAACACAGTTTTTTTCTTCTCTTAAACCAACTGTAAAAACGAAAAATGGACAATAAAATTGATTCAATTAAGACAGCCAAGTCCTCGTCCGTATTTAACAAACTCCTGCAAACAAAGAAAAGAATAGCTGCAATCAGTAAAGACATTCGTTTTTTTAAACACGTGTTTAAAAGAAAATATTACCCCGCCTTCACATAGAGTAAAAGTTCATGGAGGATTAGGATATAGAAAGTAGGTTAAAAAATTTAGGGGTATGTAAATAGTCGTAGATCAGGTATAAGAAACAAATTGTGATTCGCACTGAGGAAGAAGGCACGTAGCCCTCGAAACAATTGTATGCGATAAAAAATAAATATTTACAGTATATGGAACCACACAGTTTTCTTCTTCTCTTAAATCAACTGTAAAAACGAAAAGTGGACAATAAAATTGATTAGATTAGGATGTTTATCATAGATTCCGGATAGTTGCGTCATCTGCTCTTTGATTATGTGAGAAGTACTTAGATTACAGCAGCTTATACGTGTTGTTTCAGAGGTATGGTAAAAGTGGAACGAATGGTCATATGGTTTCCGCTCGTGAAGATTACGATATTCAATGTTCTTAAAGTATTATTCCCAACTATACCGTAGTGAGTAGTTTGTCATTAGGAAGATGTGTTCTTCGAATACATATTCTTGTTAATTTGGATCGGAGTACCAATAGCATTGTTTATATCCGATGCGGGACTCACTATGGAGCGAAATATATTGTTCCGTGCTCTCACAATACCATATCTTTTGCCCAGACAACCATCCTCCACGTGCCCCGCCAATTCGGACGCGACGGGGAAGACGATTGCCAAGAGGAGACCCCGTGAGGAGCACCCACCAACATCGGCCGCATAGTGGCGACCGTAGATTAACATTTTTTTTGAAACCGGCTAGCTCACCGGGTCGTGGGCTAATCAAAAAACACATAGAGAAAAAAACATCAAGAACCGGACTAAACACACACGCTTATGGTTGTCGAAACAACAGTACTCGCAGTACAAATAATATTAACAAATATTAATGCGTTTCACTTTCAATTATTAGGAGCTAGGCTCTAAGTGATTGTCAAACCTCGTTTCCAATTCTTCAGCATTCGCCCCGACAAAAGAGTCGATGTTCTCGCCGTTTCTGATGAATACAAAATGTTGATCTGCTCGACACACCATATTCACCGTCCAAATCCTTGCAATCGTTGACATCAATCTTCAATATAATAACCTAGTCACCATCCTGGTTGGCCAAATCTTCGAGTTTCGGACTGATGATTTTGCATAACTCGCAACAGGCTGCAATGAAATCCACGCCAGTGAATTTGTCGGTAGCCGCTGGTACTTTTCTTTGGACTTCAGCTTTTCCTTGCACCAGACAAACCATTTTTCGAGGGAGTTTAGCGGATGATTCAACGCACACACTCCAATAATTATCGATTGAAATTTAATTTAATTAAAAGAAAACGAAAACCCGACAGTTTTTTTTCTCGCGCGGAGCCGATCCCGTGACCGTCTTGGTGTCGCCCTCCTATTCAACTTCACTCTCTCACATATCCCACTCAACTCTCCCCTTTCACACCCACTTCACCGCGATCACGAGTCGAAGCATTTTTGCTTCATTTATTACCATATATGATAATCAGCAAATGTTTTCGGCCAATCAGAGGGTGACAGCATGCAAAGAGAACCGATTCGCGATCGATCACCTGAGCTCAGATCTCGAGAGAGACAACGCGTGTGGTGGATTACCAATTTAGGATTTAGTACTGCCAATGCCGATTATTTGGGCAGTGTACTGAGGGAAATTTAAATAGGTTACAAATTTGGAAGAATTGAAAAAAATGTGAACAAAAAATGAAAAATGATCCGCAACAATATGCGCTCCTTGAATCCTAAATGTTTTTGACACGACACGCGCGATATTTTTGTTTATTTTACGGGAATTTGGCATTTGGGAGGGATTTATAGGATTCTCAGGGGTTTTCGCATTGTTTCCATGAAATCCTTTGACCAGATTGGAAACACTATTTTCAGAAAGTGAAGGTAACGTCGTGTTTATATCAAGCCTGGATAGCCTTGGCAGTTTACTTGAATTAGAGATTTGAGCGAATAAGTGGCGGTAACAATTTGTGATTAAAAGTCACAACAAGCACAAGATTGCTAAGCAAACAAATAAGATGTTTTTAAAAAGCTATAAGTTTGTAGAAGCCAAAACGCGGATGATTTTATTTTTTAAAACAAGGAAAACTATAACCACACACAGATGGACTTTTCTTACAGGCACTTTAATCTTAATTACTATTCATTTATTTATCAATAAGATGTTTGCGACAGTAGTCTTTTCCAAAAAAATTCGACTTACATAGAAATTCAAAATTTTGTTGGCGGCATCGTTGTTGAAGTTGACTCGCTTGGAAAGTTGTTGATTTGATGAAACTCGATTGTTGCTTTTGTTGATGAATCCTTCCTATGGGTTTTGTGTTCGACTTGATTCCTTTTAAGGAGGTCTTGGTTGTACCTCGTTGCAGTCTTGATGAATCCTGTGATGATCACTTGGCTGATTAAGGCAGGTGTTGACTCGTCAATGCCTTCTTCTTCTTCCTTGAGATAAAGGAAGTACACGGGGGCCTCATTGCTTGATAAGGGTCGATCACATGATTGGATAATCACGCCTTGTTGTGTGCTGCACTGGTGTCTATCGCGTCCCTAAACAGAGAGCTCTGAAGGAGCTCCTGCAGCAGGAATGCTTGTCTTTGCAAGGGTGCAAGACAGGCATTCCGTGGCTGACCTGTATACTCCTGGCGACTTTGTGAGAGATCAGATAAGACAGATGTTTTCCAATTCTGGACTAGCTCTGATTACAACAAGAAAACAGCAGTTAGGAGCTCTGGTAGGGGTGAGTTAAATGCGGCAAAGCGCGAAGATCGTTAACACAAAAACGACCTTGCGGGGGTGACGCCGCGAAGAGGAAGAAGCTTTGTATTCGTTTGGCTTGTATTATTTGGACTACAATACCGTTAAACCTTGCGGGGAATTAAAAAGAAATCTACTTTTAAAACAGCAAAATGAGTAAAAACTTTCATAGTTACCTATTCTTTTTTAAAAGAAAAGTGGATAATTTAGGTTCAATAAGTTATTTAAGCAGTTCGTTAAGCTTAGGATATGATGTATTTGTAGCTAGTTTAAGCATGGTGACGAAGGAAGTGGAAAAGAAAAAGATCTCTTTCAACGTTGAAGAAAAATTTCAATTAATCAAGCTGAACTTGATCTTCGCCATTATATAATGTCGCTTTTTCAGAGCAGAGTTTAAAACGGACTGTTTCTTTCCTTAACAGTGAGCAAGATAGAGACGACTCCATTTTTATGGTATTACAAAATGAAAGACTTTCCGCTAACAGTTCGGCTACTAGCAGTTCAGATGTGAATGTTGAAATCTGACCTGAACTAGAGCAGGATGCAATTTCAGCTCAGACATGTGGGGTAGGTAAAGAGATCGAAGTTTTGTCAAGGGAGATCTTTTTTAAAAAATCAATTTCAAAGGTGTTGGGATGCTCTTCCGATTAAAAGAGAGAGAGAGAGAGAGAGACCTGTGAGGACTCTATAAAAGAGCTCGAGGTCATGCTCCACAGAATGATAAAAGAATAAGTCTCTAGTTCGATGAACGGCAGTAAAATAAGCTAATCTATTGAACTTCCAGCTACACCTGAGATTAAGCCTATTTGGTTTAGCTTATGACCTGCAAGTGAATTTAGTGAATTCTCTCTGACGCGATTATGAAGATAAAGACAGATATAATAATTTTCTACTTCGTCACGGGTAGGGTAGATTCCAAAATTTTGTCGGAAAAAGATATTTTGGCTAGAAAGTATAGTGTGGTGGATGAAGGTAAAGACTATGATTTTAATTTTCTACCGCGAATTTTATGTTACGCGATTGAGATAGTTTCTAGATAAATTGTCGAAGAAGTTATATAGAGATGCAAAGGTAGTGGTGGGTGAAAAAGGTTGTGCTCTTTCCAACTACAAACTTTAAAAGTCCTTAAACGGCTATCGGATAGCTGTATTAGACAACCCGAAGAACTCAGAATCTTTTATGTTTAGACTCCCGTACCTCTGTGTAAAAATTATACTTTCACTATTCAAAAGAGTTGAAACACTTCTTTGTGATAAATTCGCTCACCGGTTTCTTCAGCAAGCCATTTGCATGCACTCTTTGCGATAGGGTACTGTATGAGAAGCAGCATAAGTATGATCAAAAATGTTCATACTGTCTATCATTTCCGCCATGTCAGTTTGCGACAAAGACTAAGAAATTTGGAAACTGTAATCGTGTGTTCACATGTAACATTTGCTTTGAGAACCATTTAAAACATAAATATGAAGAAAATAACGTTTGTGAAAGCTATAGATTATGTGAACACTACGGGAAGTTTATATCCTTCGACAGAAGACGAAGTGGTAGTCACATCTGAACCGAAATTTTGTACCAAATCTGCTGAAAATTTTTGCCTTAAGATCATCTTTGTTATATTAAGCGTCCGAAAAGAAAATCTGAAAGCAAATTTATGATAATATTCTTTGACTGCAAAAGTACTCAGAACACGTCCTATGGCGATAACTCAAAAGCTTTTCTTCACGTTGTGAATCTAATTGTAACCCAGCAGGTTTGCTATAAGTGTTATGAAAAAAATATGGTGGAAGAATGCAGTGTTTGTGGTGTAAGGGCGCATATTTTCCAATATGAGAAAAACGAGAACGTCGCTGGAAAGTTTTTACATTACTGTTTCAAACCTCGTACTGCTATATCAAACATATTTTGTACAGCTCATAATCTACAAAGCTACGACGGTCATTTTATAACTTTTGAAAATGAATGATGAATGATGATGAAAATCAAACCTATAATGAATGGTACCAAGATAATGAAACTAACGAGTGAAAGAGTAGCTTTCAAAGAATCTTTAAGTTTTCTGGCATTCGTCTTTGCACATTTTCCGAAGGTTTTTGAAATCAAAGATCATGCAAAAAGCTACTATCCATATTACTTTAATACAATGGAGAATATTGACTATGTGGTTAAATATCCACCACCTGATGCCTGATGATGAATAGTTGTACTGTAATGAAAGAGGTGGAAAAGGACAAGTTCTTCGACTAGTGTAATACGCATTCATCAGGAGATTATGATGGACGTAAGGAGTTGTTAAGATGATATGTGAGCGATGTGAATATCTTGTTTTCAGGGAGTATCCGATTCATTAGGGAATTTTTTACTATAACTAGTGTAAATTCTTCTGTGGAAGCCTTAACTATAGCCTCGGCATGTATGTTTGTCTTCCGTAAAAACCTTTTTCAAGGAAAATATTATAGGTGCACTACCTAAACCAGGCTACTACAAATTTCAAAATCAGTCACTACTTGCCTCTAAATGGTTTGTTTGGAAGTCTAACAAAATACAGGATGAAATTTTATCGGCTAATAATAAGGGCGAGGTGAAGTTAGAGAGAGGTGGTATGTATGTAGACGGTTTCAATCCAAATACAAATACAGTACATGAATTCTTTCGTTGATTTAACCATGGCAGTACCAACTGTTATAAAATGCAGAACAGCTGCATTAATAACAGTGCTGGTCGCGAAACCTTAGCTCAAAAGAATGAAGCCACACTTAGGAGAATGGAAATGATCAGACGCAATAGCTATAATTTGATGCACGCGTGGGAGTGGGAGTTCAACAATATGGTGAAACCAATAAACCCTCGTGATGCCATTTTGGTGTCCGTTCTGAAGTGTGTTACAACCGTATTTCGCGCAACGGTCACCTTTCTTACACCGTAGCTGATCCTGGGCACGGTTGGGGCAATCCCACCCGGCTTAAATTCGCGAAGAGGGGTAATGTAAGAATGTAATTTTATAAAAGGGTGCCACCCGTTTCTGCGCCGGGACTGCCCTGTCCGCGAATTCGGAAACGGGAACAGGATTCACGACGACCCAAAATCACCGACCGAATAAGGAGCTTGGAACAAGGGACACACGAAGCCGGAAACGTGACGTCCGCTTCGCCACTTCACACAAACCACCAATGTATTAAAGGCACAATTTTTTTTATATTATTATTATTGAACCTACCTATCTATCCCTATCTATAAATACTTAATTTTACTTACAATTTGTCTCTCCTCAATCTACTCCCTCCACACGTAATCGGATAACGCTTGTGGTTCGGTATGCTGGTAGGGTCAATAACTTTCGGCCTTATTGTTGTTGCCGTCCTTTCTAACTTGCCTCCACTTCTCCTATTGACTGAATTCGCACAATATTGGTAAGCTAGCGTAGATGTTGCTTTCGTTGTACTGTTCGATGTTGTGAGGGTTGAGTTGGTTGGGGTCGCTCGTCTGGCTGTTGGAGACACGCGTACACACTATTTTACAGAAAACTATATTTATTTATTTATTTAAACAAGACTAGAATATACAGATGAATCCAAAAATCTATTGTAATAAGTAAAATAAACTAAATTAAAGCAAAAAAAGAGATAAGAGAAAAGTAACTTAATATAAAGAAGGGAAAAAAGAAGAAAAAAGTTATTCAGGGATTGCATAGTTAGCCACTTTTAAAAGTAAATTTCGCTTAAAGAGGCTAAAAGAAAGGGGCAGAGGACCAAGCTGCATAACATCAAAATCGCGCATTAATCGCACAATAGGCGAATGAAAATAAATACAAAGATCAGCCACAGGAGGATCAAAGACGATATTTAGTCTTGAGCTCCGAGTTACCGGACGAAATTTAATGGCTTCAATCAAAGATGTATCTTAAAGACCACGGCAAATTTTAAAAAGAAAACACTGATCAAGTTTAATTCTACGTTGATTAAGAGGAAGAAGATTAAGGAAACAAAGACGTGCAGAATAAGAGCTGTAGGAAAGACCAGATTCAAAGAATAGTAATCGGGTGAATTTTCTTTGTACTGCTTCAATAGATACAGAGTGTACTGTTTGGTACGGTGACCAAACTACTGAAGCATAATCTAGATTACTTCTGACAAGAGAGGAATATAATTTAACAAATGGGGAAGGACAAGATAAGTCAGAATCTCTACGAAGAATAAATCCAGTAAGTCGAGAGGCACCATTAATTATATCAGCAAAGTGATGATGAAAGCGAAGACAAGTGTCGAAGGTAACTCCCAAATTTTTAAACACATCTACACATTTAAGGGACTCATTAGAAAGAATGTAGTCAAAGTTGGTAGGAGAATTCTTTGAGGAGTAAACCATATAAATACATTTGCTCACATTAAGCATGAGGCCATTAGCAGAGCACCAGGCAAACAGTTGATTGAGATTATTTTGCAGCATGTGACAATCATTTATGGAAGACACTCTGGTGAATATTTTACAATCATCAGCATAAAGAAAACAACGCGAACGAAACAAAGAAGGAAAGTCATTAATAAAGAAGGAAAACAGGAAGGGACCCAAAATAGACCTTGTGGAACTCCAGACAGTGGAGAAAACGAAAGGGAACGGGAATCATTAAGAACAATACAACATGAACGATTTTGGAGATACGTACTGAGCCACAAAATAAGATTGTCAAGAAGAATAAGTAAGCTCATTTTAGAAAGGAGGACATCGAAGCTAACAGAGTCAAAAGCTTTGGCAAAATCTATGTACACAACATGTACATCACATCTATCATTAGCTGCACTGGCAACAAAGTTGTTGAACTCAACTAAATTAGTTACAATTGATCTACCTTTATGAAATCCATGTTGACAAGGACTAATTAAGTGATAGAAAGACGTGAACAGGAAATTATAAAAGATTTTTTCTAAGCGTTTAGATGGGGCAGAAACTATTGATATGGGTCTATAATTAGAAACAAGAGAGGGATCACCTTTTTTAAAAATAGGAAAAACGAGAGTATCCTTCTACGCATTTGGAAAACACCCATAATTGAGGCTTTTATTGAAAATAATGGAAAGGGGAAGGGAAATAGAATCAATTGTCTTTTCAAGGAAATAGTTCCCCACCTTCCAACTTCAGCCAGTATGAGTGTTCTTCTGGCACTTGGTATTTTTCCAAATTGCTGACTTTCGAATGTATACTTTGAATCCACTGAAAATTCTCGGAAAATATCGTAAATATTCTTATGGATCAATTCGTGAACAGTTCACTTCGTCTGAATGTTTATAAAATTCGGTTTCTTGGTCTCAGCACTCGTCTCTACTTTCTCTATATATTTTCATAACCAAAATTGCAAAATTACTGTAGAAAAGTTTTCACTGTAAAATTTGCGCGGTCACGACAGCACACACCGCACTATATATTACTCGAACATCTGAACTCGAAAAATGCACACCGCTCAAGCTCCGCACTGACAAAGAGAGCGTCAGCTGTTCCCGCAACCCTATTTATCGGACATCCCAATCCCGTTACTACATCGACGGTCAATGCCCACGAGTTTGCTGACCTCATCAAAGCTTCCTAGTTTTGGGTCTGGTTTTGGTGACGCACATCAGCTGGCGATTGAAGCTTCGTGGGTTTGGCCAGAGCGTTGCACCTCGGTGCGGGGGGGCAATGCTGTGACTGCTGATTGTGCTGCTGCAATAATCGTGGCGGTCGTTAACCATGGTGAATTGCAAGTTCTAATGCTTCTGGGTATCAGAGGCGCATAGGGGGCTCCATTGGCGTATCGTAGACCGAGCGGAGCCTGGATTTGGATCCGTTGCAACGATTGAGTGAGCGTTGTTTGTTGCCGTGATTGCTGGCAACTTATCTGCAAGGCCTGTGACGTCTACTGTAATGCATTTAGCTGTTCAAGATACTTCAATTACGCATCCTCGCGCGCACGGTCAAGTACACTCTTCATAACAATCTTACTACCTACTTAGCTACCTAATCAAATATCCTTACATACCTACATTTCCTCTATATTTATATAATTCAAAACTCTACTCCCTACAATATAATAGCGTTGATACATTGACCCATCATCAGTACGAAAAGTGTCATCAGCACAAAAACCCCATCATAATGACAGAGAGATAAGAACAAAAAAGACCATACTTATCTCGATAAGTACGAGAAACTGCCATCTATGTTTGGGTAGAATAATTAGAAACCATCTGCCGTAAATAGAATTTGACACTATTTATATCAGCTGTTTAATATGATGATGATCCCAATTCAAAAACAGGAGAGTTATTTACAGAATACGTTAACACTTTCTTAGAGATTAAACAGGAAGCTAGTGGATGTGGTAGTTAATGTACAAGGGAAGACAAAAAAGAAATCCAGGCAAATCCGCGTATACGTAATACAGCAAAACTATGTCTTTATTTTTTTTGGGGTAATTCGCTCAGAGGGAAAACCACACAAACACCACTGCAGTAAATAGTTTTGAAGAACTATATGATTTTATTCAAATCCCTGGTATAGAGATCTGTTCCTTATTGCCAGTGTCTAAAGACACTTTATGGAAAATTTAAATATGCTTCCACCCGTGAACACGACTATAGCTGCCTATACTAAAGCATAAGCTAGGCTTCGACTCTACGAAGTGTTAGAAAAGGTTGGTAGAAGGATACTGTATTGTAACACTGACAGTTTAATATTTCTAGATGATAGGACATCTCCTATTCTCTTCGCAATATCAAACTTTCTAGGCGATTTAACTAATGAGATTGAAAACTTCAGGCCTAATGCATACATTTCAGAAAGTACTGCCTTTAAAACTAACAGTCTATATTACAAAATGTAATGGGATAACTCCTTACTTTGCGAATTCCGAAGAGGTGAATTTGGAAAGTCTGAAATTTTTGGTAACTGTCTGCAGTCGAGATGACATAATTTGTGTGACGCATGTTCGTAAAGGCGCAATTCCATTAAAGCAACACTGAATGACATGGGGCATGCGACTTGTTTCCTAGTGTTGTCTGATTATTGGTTTGCGGCTATATGCGACAAAATTGAAAAATGTCGCATGCGGCATTTGTCCCCCCATATCACATGCGCTTTGTAGCCTATGCGTGTTGCATGCATCTCATACGATTCCATTCAAGCAACTTCATTTTAGTATAGCATGTCTTTGCAAACTATCGCGGCAGCGGCTTACTTGGTAATATCTTTAAATCGTAAAAAAAGAGGCAGAGGTGGTGAATAGAATTGTATGTCGATAATCAAGAAACTCAAAATGATTTTTACAAAAAGTTCGTTGCAGACGATGGTTACTTATTTCAAAATTTCACTAGAATGAGTAAAGAAGATTTTGAGTACTTGCTTGAAAAGGTGTCACCTGCAATAAAAAAATATGATACCAACTTTCGGGAAGCAATACCATTTCGTTTGAGGTTGTTAGTGACACTCAGGTATTTGGCTACGGGCGATAGCTCTTAATCGCTTTTGTATCTGTTTCGGATATCTGAGCCCAGTATTTCGCGGATTATTCTAGAGTTATGCAGAGCTTTGATCGCTGTTTAACATGATTTTGTCAAGGTAAGTAAAAATATGAATACAGAGCATTTTTTTAATAAATTCATTCAAAAATAACTAAATAAGATGCATATTCAAACAAGAATTAAATGTACAGGGTGGGCCATCTACATGTGACCCATGTGATTCTTAAATAAAATTGTTTAGGAAAAGATAATTTGATTTTTTTGTGCACAGGCATTTATTTTGATCCAAGGAGATACATATCAATAACCTTTGAATATTATTTGGCTCAAGTGCTCGATCTTTTCCCTGATGACAAAATGTGCTCTTTTTTCGGCATTTTCCATCACTTTCTCGAGCGTAGCTTTTGGTATCGCCGCTATGTCACGTTCGATGTTTGCTCTAAGTTGAGCCAAAGTCCGTGGCTTGTTGATGTACACTTTGGATTTCAAAAATCCCCACAAATAGAAGTCGGGCGGCGTCAGATCGGGCGAACGGGTTGGCCAGTCAAAATCACCATTTTTGGATATCAAGCGACCAGGGAAAAATGACCTCAATAAATCTATCGTGGCGGCTGCAGTATGGCATGGCCTGTTGGAGCAAGAAGTTACGCATTCGCTTTCTACGCACAATTGCCATCAAAAAATTGGTTATCATGGCTCGATAACGGTCGCCATTGACGGTAATTGGCTTCGATCGCTCGTCCTTGAAAAAGTACGGTCCAATCACACATTTCGCGGTAGTTTCACACCAAATGGTCACTCTTTGGTCATAGAGAGGCTTGTCGTGGATTATTTGTGGGTTTTCAGTGGCGTAGTAGCGGCAGTTTTGTTTGTTTACCGTTCCATTCAGTGAGAAATGTGCCTCGTTGGTCATGATGATTTGACGCCAAAAATCACCGTCATTCTCGGCCATATTGACACAAAATTGTCCGTATGCAACTCGACGCGGTTTGTCCTGTGACTTGATTTTGTTCGTCACTTGTATTTTATATGGGAATAAATTCAAATCGTCATGGATTATGCGTCGGAGAGTGGATCTTGGGATGTTTAACTGCGCAGATCTACGTCGACTCGATGTTTCCGGAGACCTTTCAACACTGGCCTGTACGGCAGTGACATTTTCATCGGAATGCCTTGGTCTTGCTTTATTTGGACGCCTGGCATTACTAAGACTACCACCCGATATAAATTCTTCGTACAAACGCTTTATGGTGTTTTTGGCGGGAGCACTTTTGATTTTATTTTTTAAACGAAACGCACGTTGAGTAGCCACAATCGAGCAATTTTTTTTGGATGTATAGCCGAACAATTTCAGCGCGTTCAGGCGGAGTGTAGTTATCCATGGTAAATGACTTCTTGAAATGACGCATACTCTGTGATATGACGTTTGTCGATTTGACAACGTATGGCAAAGTTATTAAGAGTTTAGATGGGTCACATGTAGATGGCCCACCCTGTACATGATTTGTTGGAGTTACTAAAGTGGTGAAAATTCCAAAAGATTATCTGATTGCTGGGATGTTCCTGGAAATTGAGAAGAGGTCAACACAGATTTCTCAGAAGATAGAACCGCAAAGCTGTAGTTACTTTGAAGAGGTGTACTAGTAGCCATGTTCGCTGTCCCAGAAGATAAAAAAGTTCCGCAGCTAGTTTCACTGTTGAAATGTAGTGTACTAGCATGACTAGATTCATCATATTTGCCTATAGCTGCTTCAAACAACGTGTTATTTATTTTGTGCTTAACCATTGTTCGAGCGATAGTGCTTAAATTTCGCAATTCATTAGCCACATGTTCTCCATGCGTTGAACACTCGTCTCTTTAACATGCTGTCTTTAAAATACTATATGCTTCCTCCTCACGATTCGATGGAGTAAAACCTTTCCTTGACTTTTTAGTGGCAACATATTGTTCTCGATTCTCTGGATAGCTAGGTTGATCCCGTTTATTGCTTACTGCATGTGGCTTCCCGCACTCATTACCTTCCACTTGAGCATATTGAGTATCTCCGCTGGCTTCATGTTCTCTTTCCTGCATTCACAAAAATACAATTGATAGATAAATATATGAATTTAATTGTTTTCAGATGCCATGTTCTGAAGACGAATGGAGAAAGATAGTAAGAGATTTTGAAGTTTCCAGGAACTATCTGCATTGTATTGGAGCATGTGATGGAAAACACGTTGTCATCCACAACCCAAAAAACAGTGGTAGTATGTTTTTAAACTATAAAGCGACATTTAGTATAGTTCTAATGGCCGTTGCCGATGCAAATTATAATTTTATATACGCTAACATAGGCTGCCAAGGCAGGATATCTGACGGAGGTGTTTTCCAGGAAACATCATTTTATAAGAGGTTGACTAGGGGCAAGCTCAAGCTACCACGCCCAGAACCACTTCCTGGTGGTAGTAAATCATTGCCTTATGTTATCTTGACGGATGATGCATTTCCTCTCCAAGAACATATAATGAAACCCTTTAGCGGTCACCACGACAAAGTCACTTGTCAAAGAGTATACAATTATAGACATTCACGAGCCCGAAGAGTAGTGGAAAATACTTTTGGGCTGCTAGAGAGTGTGTTTCGTATATTTAGAAAACCACTTATGATAAATTTGGAAAATGCTGAAATTGCAACAACAACATGTATTTATCTTCATAACTTTTTGAGAAGGAGTAAAACATCGCGAGTACTATGTTATCCTCAAGGAACTTTAGATACCGAAACGCGAGATGGAAACATTATTCCTGGATCATGGAGAGCAGTTGTCCAAGGTGATACTGGTCTGCAGGATTTGTCTCATAGAGCAAGAAGATCAAATTTAGAATCTAAAGAAGTGAGAAATGAATTTATGAGGCATTTTCAATCAGATGAAGGACGTGTGCCTTGGCAGGATCATTACGCCTAACTGTTAAAAGTAATGTAAAAATTCAAATATACACTTGAATACACAAATAGTAATATTAATTTGTGTGTACTTGTTTCAAAAAACTCATCAGAAAGTCTTCCTCTTTGCTATCAGCAGTTGACCATGTCGATTTCGGTACATCGACGTCCAGTAAAAAACTCAAAAGCTCAAATGCAAACCATTTCCCTTTTTTTGGGAGATGATCCACTCTTTTTGTTTGTATGTTTTTTTCTTTCGCGATGAAATGCTGATCGCAAATTCTTAGCTTTATTTTTTACCTCAACCACAGTACAGTTGTACTTATTTGCTAATTGCTTCAATCTGTCGTTTTTGATTCTTAAATCTTTGTACACACTAATTTTGTTATTCCATAATTCGGGCGAATTATGGAATCTTCAATAAAAAGAGTAATTTTTTCAATATTCCACACCATGCCGCACGCTACAAGCCGCAGTGATCCACGCAACGTTGGATAATGGCGACATTGTGCGACAAGCTGGATTTTGTCGCGAGATGATGCATGCGTCCAAACTTATTTTGTGTCGCCTCGAGTTGCTTTAATGGAAAAGCTATATGTGGCATGCGCTACTGCCGCATGCCACATGTTGCCTAAAAGTTGCTTCAGTGGAATTGCGCCTTAAGATTAAGCGAAAACATCCTGAAACTGTTGTTTTTTATTAAATTTATAATTTTTTATTATAAATTTATAATAAAAATCCCTTTTTTAATACGAAAACATATTCCTTTTATTTCAAAAATGCATAAAATAGAATAGATAGATATATGTAAATGTTTATATAATTCTGTGCGGCGCATCTAGTTGTTGTAGCTGGACCATGAACTGAATGTCGTAAAATTTCCGAGTTCCCATACTTTCGGTAGATTAAGCTGAACGATATTGGCCGTTGATAAATATTTTCTAATAAATTTCTCCTTCACATCTCCTGCAAATAGATTGCACAGTTAGAGTTTTCCTGCATGATTTTAGGTAGCGTGATGTAATTAGCGTTACCATCACTCCAACTTATCGCGTTTATGTGGGTGAACTCGTACTGATTCTGTTTTCGTGTCTCCGCTGACAATTCTTGGTATGGGTATGGTGGTGCAAAATGATACACGATAGGTTGCAACGAGTCAAACGCTAAAATAACTAGTTCCTTCATGAAGTATTGTTTATAATTTCTAGTTACAAACTGTATATCATAAATAACCTCAATCATGATAGCTAAATGAGATGCCCACAGAGAATAAAAAATTTTCTTCCCAGCTTTACCCTATTTATATATTTTTACTTCTCACTTTTTATAACTGTGCTAACAACTTAAAATTTTTTTTACTATTTTAATCTTTTGAAACCTTAAGGGTATTATTTTTAATGACAACCCTTTTATCGAAGGTAAATTGGAAGCGTTTCTTTTTGACCTCGCTAACAACAGTTCCAGGATGTTTTTCGCTTAATCTTAAGGCGCAAATTCCACTTGAAGTAACTTTTAGGGCCAAACATGTGGCATGCGGCAGTAGCGCATGCCACATATAGCTTTTCCATTAAAGCAAACTCGAGGCGACACAAAATAAGTTTCCCTGTCGCATGCGACAAGTTGATTGTTGTTGCCTGGACGCATGCATCATCTCGCGACAAAAATCCAGCTTGTCGCACAATGTCGCCATTATCCAACGTTGCGTGGAACGCTGCGGCTTGTAGCGTGCGACATGGTTGTGGAATATTGAAAAAATTACTCTTTTTATTGAAGATTCCATAATTCGCCCGAATTATGGAATAACAAAATTAGTGTGTAACAAAGATTTAAGAATCAAAAACGACAGATTGAAGCAATTAGCAAATAAGTACAACTGTACTGTGGTTGAGGTAAAAAAATAAAGCTAAGAATTTGTGATCAGCATTTCGTCGCGAAAGAAAAAAACCATACAAACAAAAAAAGAGTGGATCATC